>VYXC01007184.1:1022149-1219395 GCA_013397175.1 Platysteira castanea
AAATCTTTGCTGGTCTTCTCAAGCTGTTTCCAGAGGTTCAGGGATCGTTAAAATGCCCCTTCGTGGTCGCCATTTGTTGCTGTCCGGTGCAGCTTCTGAAAACAGCTTTGGCCCATAGAAGAATCAAGGACACGATATTTCATAGGTTTTCATTTGATCTTTGTTTCTCCTCCAGCCAGCATGGCTGGCCACCAGGCACAGACTGACTCCTCTGGGAAAACCCCGGCAGTTTCCTGGCCTGGGCCACACAAAATATCCAATAGCGAACAGAGCCCGAGAACGTGTGACCTGAGAGCAGGGGTCCCAGAGACCCCGTGCCCCGCCATGCGTCCCCCCAGGCCCCCCTCCCCCAGGGGGAGCGGGGGTTGAGCCCCAACACTTCACCATCAAGGTCCTGATGGAATTTCAGCCCCTGTGGGGCTGCAAGCAGCCTGTCGTGAGCTGTGTGAGTGGCACAGTGAGCTCGTGTTTTCCAGAGAGCACCGACTGCAGCCTGCTACCCAATAGTGTTGCATAATTCAAGCTGTTGCTTTTTGTTTTGGTTTTTTTTTAACCAGTTCTGCAAAACTGCCATGGCATGTTGCTTTCCATTTGTCTGTTGCAGAGGTGTAGTGCTGTGTTTAGGTTTGCAGAGCTGGTCCCTCTTGGATTCAGAGGCTTTTGTCTTCTGGGTCCAAAGGGAAACAACCAGAAAATGTAGAAAGAATACAACTCTTGTATCAGGACTGATCTCATTGTGAGAAATGGGTTCCTTTGTGGGAAAAATAACAAGATTTTCTTTTAAATATCAACCAAATGTGTTTTATTTAGGTTATTTTTGCCTGAGACTACAACATTTGGAACAGTGGTTGTGAATTGACCCCTTGCTCCAGATCCCAGTTGTGCAACACTGCAGGTGAAATACTGGCAAAACTGTTGGGATTTAAACTACTATCCCGCAATACTTACTGAAAGTCCTCAACAACCATTACGTGTTTAGGACTTCTAGTCATTGGGTTGGTGCTGCTTCCTATTTGGCTACCAAAATGTTATTTCCTGTAGTCAGTTTATTGCAGTTTCTTAGATTTTTTTTTTTCACTATATAGAATCAGTAGCCTAAAATATTCCTTAAATCTAAAAGCACTGTTCTTTAATTGGCAAATGCAGCATCTTAAGAATTAAATTTTGCTGTGATGATGTTGCTGTGCAAAAGTGCAGTCCTAACTCGGTGGTCGAATTTCTTGTAGAGTCAGTGGAAACTGTTCTTGGCTGGCTGTAGACTTTACTGAATGAATGACCACATCTGCACAGCAAACAACTTTCGAGTCTGCAAAAACTGCAAGCTGGTTAAATTTCTGACTTGGTTAATGTTCAATTTTTACTGCAAAGCAGTATCATGGCAAAGATGCTGCTCTTTCAGTCATTAGTGACAATTTTGGTCTGCTTTGTCATATAAATTAATCAAGTTACAGATTGATTGCACAGAACATTCCACTAGAACTAAATGATACTACTGTACTTAACAGTATCTTGCTTCTCTACAGATTATGTTGAGAGTACTCCAAATGCTCTGTAAACTCATAGTTCATATCAAATGTCTGTGTTAAATATAGCCAAATGCTGAAAGGCTTCTCAGTTTTAGGTGAAGATCTGAAGGACATGCAATGCATGGGAGCAGATGAGTCTTTCTGTGCCCTTAACTGTCCGATTCCTTTGATACAGTCTATACTAAGAATACTGCTAATGTCAGCTCAAAGTTGTACTCACACTAGGGCTGTGGGCACAGATGCTTCATAAAAAGTTCAGGAACACGAAAGGTTTCAAGTTAGCACATGACCTTAAGAACTCTCACTGTGTGGTGCCTGGCACATTGTGGTAATGGTTAAAGCCATTTCTACCCTGACCTGCCAAGTTGTGGCTTATTGTTAGGAAACAACAAGCTTTTTTTTTTTTTCTTTCCCCAAGGTTGCAACTGGCATTTTAGCCACCACCCTTGCAATGTGGTGCTGCTTTTGCAGAGTGTGTTTGCCTCTCGTACTGGCTGTTTTGTGAAAGCTTTGTGCTTGTCGGTTAAGAGTAGATTAGCAGCAGACAGTCTTCACTTGAATATTATTTCTTAAATAGTCGGGATATTTAAACCCCAAATTAAAAAAAACCCCACAAACAAAGAAAACAAAACAAAAAAAACCATAAAGCCACCAGCAAAAACACTTTGCAATTAATCTTGAGAATCCAAGGTGTAATGACTATTCTGCACTGCTTCCCTGTGTACTTGCTTCTCTACTAGATTTGACTTAGCTAGGATGAGAAGAGAAGAACATGGGGCAAGTTAAGAGGATTGACAGATCTGTAAAAAAAGAGAAATACATAACGCAGAGTAGAAAGGTTGGTGGGAGGACTCACCTGCTAGTTTGGAACACCTTGTATTTTGACTGAAGTTGGTTTAAAGGCCAGTGGGCTGCAAGGGTGCTGATGGCTGAAATTTTGCCAAAGAATGTGAAATTATGATCAAGAACATATGATGAGAGGCCTCAGGAAAATTGCCTGATATCTGAAGACTAGCTTGAAACTCGACGGCACTGTTGAAGAGCACAAACCTTATTTGGTCTATGTAAGCAGATGGGGAAACCTAGCAGGAATTCATGAAGTGTTTTTGTTCTTCATAATACATTTCTGCCTTTCTTCCTACACTGATAATATTTCAGTGTTAGAGGGAGAATTCCTGCAAATAATCCTGGCCCACTGTTTCATAGCTGCAAGATAACCAAAATGTATGAATGTACCCTTTAAATGCTAGCAGTGGACAAAATCAGTTTAGCAGAATTCCAGGCAACAGAGAAGGTGAGCTGATTTGTAATCCATATCTATTCAAGTGACTTGAACACTGATAAGGATTGTTGAACATCAGGCTCTGACAGTCTCAGGCTTGTTTGTGCTTACCTATTCAGTCAAGTCTTTCAAAAAGAAGGACTTGAACCTTGACCTTCCAAGGAAGTGCCACAATAAATGCACTGTTTGTTTTTTCAAGTTCCAACTCCTTCCTTTCATTTTGACCCAAAAGTTTATCCTCCCTTGTACAATAACATATGCCTTTGCTAAATAATTTAGTTGGATAAAATAGCAAAAAAAAGATCCCCAAAGTATCGTTCTGTAAAAGTAACATGTAATTTACCACTAAGAAAGAACTTAATGGCATTCTTGCAAATTCCTAAACAGGAACGGGCTGAGTATTGATCTTATGGAAAACCATGTACAGGCTTTGTTTATGATGGCAATGGATAAACAAAGTATAACTGAGTGTATAACTGACCATGTGCACAGTTGTGTGCTGCACCATGCTTTGAAAACCTTGTGAGTGGTCTGACACTTTTAGCAATGAATGCTGTCTTAATGAAGCTACAAATAAGAGTCCAATTAAGTTATAAGAGTGTGCTGGACTATTCAAGCGAGGGGCTTATTGCTATTCTCGTCTGCACATTCAAATAGGTAGCTTTGGTTTTGTTTGATTATGCACTTAATCTCAGACAATAAAGTACACTTGCTTACTTGCAGTGCGTTAATAGGTGGTGTTTATCAGTGGCTTGTGTGTGCTTAGCTCTGTTACTTACATGAGTTTCATCCTGGCAGTTGCTGTAAAACAGGGTGGAGGGAAAGATGTGCATTTGCAGAACACTCTGGTCTAGGAGGTTGCATATACCTCCAAATCCCCAAAATACTGGATGTCATTTCTAGACAACATTATTAGGTATCTTGGTTATCTAAGGAAAAGATGGGCTTTATTTACTTCTTTAAAAAAATCACTGGACCAATCTTGCACTTCTGAATATAGAGTTCTCCTAAAACTTACCTTACAATAAAATTCAAAAATTGTTAATTATTAAAGGAAGAACTGTGTTATGAAGGCACTGTATCAATCTGTTGGAGTATCTCTGTGTGTTACATGCTTACAAATAGTCAGAAATTGAAGATGGAGAGAACAGCATAATATCCCGAAAGGCAGGACAACAAGGATGGCCAGAGTTTATAAGTAATTAAAAATATAAGGACTTTTCCTCTTGGGAAAGCAATGACTATGGGCAAGGCAAAAAAAAAGGTCTAAAAGCCTTTGAAACTTTGCACTGAACCAGTACTCTGAGGAGTGAATCACTGGAGGCTGTGAGTTCGGGGAAAGCACTAGCATTGCTGTCTCAAACAACCTTTTTACACATTACTAGGACAAACCTCTAGGGTTGATGTACTTGTTAGGATCAGCTGTCAAGTTTTGGGGTAGTCTGATGGTAGTGTTGTGGTGTGAACATCTTATGGAAAGTCAGCACCTCTTGCACAACTTCGGGATGTCTGCTTTCTGCAGTAGAACTGCCATTCTACTTTACTTCTTCCGTATCTTAGAGCCAAGATGTAACTGATTAAAATTCATGCTCCTTGTTTACTATAACTTTTATGTTAGGCTGCTGCTTCATTCTTGAAACAGGCTAGCAAAGAGCCAAGTAGAAGGCAAAACCTGATAGCTTATGCCTTTGGAAGTGATAGTACTCCACTCAAATATGCCTGTGTGATTGCTTGCAAACATAACTTGTGCATTATTTCTGCTTACTGTTTCAAGTGTCTAGCATGGGTTTTGACTTCTAAAATGTCTTTGACTAGGGTGTACAGATATTGCTTAGCTACCCTGTAGGGTGGTTTTGGGTTTGGTTTAGTAGTTTGTTGTGGTTTTTTTTCTTTTATAAACACCTTCACAGTACGCTCACTGTTGATACTGTGTATTCTGGAGCAAGCAATGCCATGAGCATATGAGAACTTAATGTAATTCACTTTTAGGAGTAGATTGTGCTTGTAATGTTCTAAATGTTTGTGTGAAGTTGTTATAGGAGCTTAACTTATCCTCTTTGTAATAGTTTGAATAAGCTTGGCAATAGACTAGTTTACAATAGAATGTGATATTACTGAGGTGGCACAGAGGGCTCTGAAATTTGCAATTCTATGTAAATGCAGCATTACCTGAATCACTGTGTGTTTTCCTAGTGCTTTCTTATGGAGCAACACTGAACAGCATGTTGGGAGGGATGCCTGATTGCTGTAGACTCCCTCCCAGATGATGCCATCTCTGCCTTCAGGTGTATATGCTGAAAAAATCATACTTCTGTGATTATGTTGTGTTCCAGGACATGGTCAAGTAAACTGGTTGTAACGTAATGCATTAACATATGAAATGCCTTGTATGGTTTTTAATTTCAGGGACTGTGGTAATCATGACCATGTAATATGGTTTTCTGCTGGGATGCTGATGCTGCATTTTGTCTGACATCAAAGCATGTTCAGTTAATTAGAGCACTTCTAGACTGCCTCCATGCATGTCTGGGCACACCCTCTCCTTTCAGATTTATTCCCCATCCCATGTCCCCCGTCATACACGCTTCACAAACATAGCTGATGGGTTTGAATAAATGCTCTGTGATGATTTGCTTGAAAGAATCAAGTTCCGGATGAAGTACCAGGAAAAGCGTAAATTATTACTGTTTGCATTGTGACACTAACACAAACTGACTTGAATTTTTGTAGTAGTTTGTCAACCTGTAGGTTGAATTATCTACTGTAATTGATCTGGTTTTGATTCCTGTTTAGCTCCCACTGAACGAGTGACTGTCCCCCTGCCCTTTAACAGCACACCCCTGGACACCTCTTGTTGGTTAGTAGAAGTGACAAGATCTTGCTCTGACCCAGTTCTGTATGTTGTAGTGTATTTCTCCTGGAGCTGGGGCTGCTGGCAGCCAATCCTTCCTCTTTTTAGGAGAATCTGCTTGCCAAGCTTCTTTCCTTTTTTTTTCTCCCCAAATGGTACTGCTGTTACCCCAAGCTCTTATATCAGTTGAGGAAGGGGAAAACTTAGAGCTCAGGTAGTGAAGACTTTTTCTCCTGTGTGTAAGCACTTGAGGCACGCAACTGAATTTTGGTCAGCTGAGCTTTACTGAAGGCAAAAACAGCTGAACTGTTTAGCACTGCACTGTAATGTGTTGTGGAGGCCAGGCATGCATAATGCTTGATGTAAGACAAAGTCAAAGCAAGTTTATTAGTATTTAGTTTAGAGTATTCCTCAAGTCACACTAGTTGCCAGGAACAGTGTGTTCTTGGTGAGGGCAACTGTTGTGTCTGTGTGTCTGATACTGACCCTCCCCATGGAGGAGATGCTGAGCTGAGGTCATTTTTTTTTTTAGATTTCTATGGCGAATCTAAAACTAAAGAATTTCTCATCACCAAGAAACGTTTTCATAAGCTTAACCCACATATTGGTATATGGAGAGTTACAGAATATCAGTTCTTTAAGGAATAATGTTAATCTATGTTACAGATTTTTATATACTATAGCTGATCCTTAGCAATACCTCTCTTTTTATGCAGGTTGTGTTCAGGACTCTAAATGTGGATGTGCAGCTGTGTTTGAAGCTGGTCTACCTGTTCATGAAAGTATTGATTACTATAGTGAACATTTGGTTTAAAAATAGTTGAGTTAGTAGTTTATTTCTGTGTGTTCTCTGGTTATGTGGAAGCCCAGAGCACTGAGTAAACAGACTCGTATAAATACATGTAAACCTCGGTATGTGCAACTTCCATGTGCTTCCTCATTTCTCTACTCAGTATCAAAACTAGTTTTATTTTTCTTGGAGTTTCTTCAGCATCAGTTGAATGAAAGTTTACTTAGCAACCTGTGTTGTTTCAAATTTTGGCATTATTGGCTATGTATACTGTAAGGTAATGCCCCATTCTTTAAATTCTTGGGATTTTAGTCTTGCTAAGTCTTGATATATTAAAGTTGCCTATTTTCTGCAGAAAGAAAGCCCTTGAAAGAGGTAGGACTTCTGGTTTGATCTGAGCTACTGCTGAATCAAAATGGAATCTTAACATGACTAGGTGAGCAAGCGGTGTTAAGGGCTAGTCTCCAGACAAGTAGAAACAAGTTTTAATGTGTCAAAACAACAGTGAAAGCAAAGTTCGCAAATATTTCTCAGCAGTTGATTCTGTGATTGACTTAAACTAATGGAAAATTATTCACAATAGGTTCTTGCCCTGCCTTCAGGGAAGACTTTTTTGGAAGAACTCTTCAGTCTGCCTTAAGTTTCCTAATTGAAGGTGAAAGTGAGGGTACTACAATTGTTTAGGCTTCTTTAGGCATTGTATAATAGTAGGTAAGCAAAAGATCTAGATCAGCCTTGAGGAACCAGGAGATTTTTTACCTAGAAAAGCCATTTCATCTTTGGGGTGGGAGGGGGGCAGTGGAGGGTGTGGTGTCTCATCTTGGTAGCTTTTGTTTCTTTGTTTCATGATCTTTTTACCCTCAATCTGAGTCAGATGTTCAAAATGCTGTGCAAAGACAAGACTGGGCCAGAAGCCACTCTGTGTTTGGTTTGTAGTGAGCAGACAAATTCTTGCAGTTCTAGAACAGTCTTACTTTGGGTGCTGCTTTTGCACTCAAAACTGTTATGGGCCCTGCAGCTTTATACTTTTCATTAGTGTGATGAAGGATTTATTTTGAATGTAGTTACTTAAACTATGCATCCAACTGAAGAAAGTAAGGCTTAAGGAAAAAAGTGAATTTTGAATAATGCAAGAAGTAACTTATCTTTCACTGGTTAGTGTGCTGGCTTCATTTAACACTTTCCAAAGTATTTGTGGATAAGAGTTTTTCTTTCCCCTGTTGTGGTTTCCAGAATGGCTTATATGTCTTATGTGAGGATTTAAACTTACTTGTTAAAGAACAAATGAAGAGCTGCTTCTCTTCTCAGAACAAACTTGTTTCCCAAAGCAGTCTTTGATTCCTCTGCAAAAATACGATCACAGAATTATTCTTCGATTTGCCTAGTCAATATTGCTACACCAGAAATCTCTTATTATCATCTTTCCTGATCTTGTAACAACTTCTTGTATTGCATCCATTATTGTCACCATAGTTGAAACAGTCAAATAATTTCAGACTTTAATATAATTTTTATGTGAATTATGAGTTATTCTGCCCACTATACCTGCTTAATCCTGATGTACATGTCCTGCCGCACCAAATTTCAAATATGTTATTACATCAGTATCCTTATTTTAGGACATCACACTCTGATGTCTGCATTTTTGTTTAAGCACCACAGACGTGTTTGCTCACTGTTTTTGATGATGTGTCCTCCTTCCTGCTCTTTGATTGGAGAGTGTAATCTGTCATTCCAGACCTGCAAAGGTGTTCAACAGTTGTTCCTTTGCTTCAGGTGGGAAGCTGACCTTTGTCCATGAATGTATCTTCAGCCAGATTGCCTTGTCAGATCCAGTGAGCTTCCCACCTATTCAGGTTTTATTGCTCTGAAAGTGAGCCACCTTCTGGCAGATTACCCACCCACTGCAACCATATCTTATAAATCTAAAGTTCTTCCTACCTCTGGTCTCATTTCTGGTACTAGGAGCCTTTCATATGGAGTGCTACAGAGATCATCCAGCTGCTTTGGACAGTTTGGTCTTCTGTCTTAGTCACGTCCTTGTGGTTTTGGTGTTTGGGTGCAGTCTTAGCACTAGTTAGGAACTTGTCGCTGTATGTTGCAAGGGCTCTTCTTTACTGTTTTTTGTTTATGTATCTCCACCCCATGTGTGGTCAGTTGTCCTCCATCATCTGTCCGTGTAAATCCTACCCCTTCACCTTTCCACAGGGTTTTGGATGATGATATATGGCTCAGCTCTGCTGAGAGGACACTCGAATTGCTTCCTCATTTGGCTAATCTCATGTCATCTTTATAGAATATGGAGGCAGTTAACTGGTATGAAATTGCTGTCCAGTGACTCTAAAGGGGTCCCACATGCATCTACCAGTTGGCTGCCCCAGCAGCATGGGGGCAGTGTGCTGCTGAAGCCCCAGAGCTGATTACAAGCCTCCCTCTCCTCTCTTTATTTCCACTCAGATGTCTTAAACAACTCTTTGAAAAGCCTCAGCTGCCTCTGCTATGCCTTGCTGCTTCAAAGAGCAGGAAAAAGACCTTCAGTGCAGAGAAAAACCAGTCTCTGGGGTTGCTACTGCTCTGCATCAAGGGATGAGGACTGAAATTTTTCTTCACTGGGATTCTGAGTGTTACTTCTATGTTGCTGCTCTGATGTCTGAAGACTAGGATCTTAGGAATGCTTACTGTCTTAAAATCCTGGTTTGGCTAATTTTTTAAAATTTATTTTTAATTCCAGAACATTTGAATCTTCTTGGGAAACAAGAAAACAAAGAACTGCTTTTTAGATATCTTTCAGGACAATTGACACATTCCAGGGAAAAGCAGTTGGTTTTTTTTTTCTGCGAAGTTTGGAAGAATCTGGGTTCTCTGGTATTTTAAAGAAGTATAAAATGAAAACGATTTAAAATTTAGCCTTCAAAATGAATATTGAGACGTCTGATGACAAAGCAAAGAATGGCTTGAAGTCTTCCTTACTTATAAGGGATGAAAATGGAAATAACTATGCATGTGACAGAGCTACACCTTCCTCAGAGAATTGTGCCACCAAGATACACAGTAATTCAACTGACCAAAATACAGTGGCTGAGCATGAAGGTGATACCATTTTTGAAAATAAGGGTGACTTCAGAAGTCTTTTAAAACAGCAGTGTATTGAAGTACTTGATCTGCAGAAGACACCTGGTAAATATAACTGCACAGGAGTTCCATTGGGAGATACAGATGCTGCATGCAGGTCTTCTGTGACTGAACAGACTTGTATTTGTCCTTTGAACTGTGGCTTGGAAGCAACAACAAACTTACTGAAAGGTGACTTTGCTATGGCAAAAACTCAAAATCAGAGTATCAAACACTCAGTGCCTTACAGTCAGACTGACTCTAAGTCTGTACTAACAACTCCTGCTACAGAGCAGAACATACAGTCCCTGAAAAATGACAGGGCATGCTGCCAGCTGAGCACAGTGGATGTTACTAATGTTACAGGTGAAACTCTGGGAACTGATCAAAATGACAACATGCATCTGGAGGAAACATTGATCCATTCTGAAGTATGTATCAGAGAGAAATTTGATAGAAACAGCTCAGAAAGAACCCCTGATTTCACCTCTGCAGATGTTGAACACTATCAAAAAAACAGTATCAAGACTGATAAAGAATCCCAGGAAACAGAAGCACATGTTGTAGAATTACCTGCTGGATGTATAGATCCTTATAAGCCAGATGCATTATCACCATGCGTTAATATTAACGAGGATGAGCAAGTGAAATCCTTGCAGATTACTCCTGAGCATGATGAAACTGGGAATTCCAATGCTAAAAGATGTAGGGATAGTCTTGTAAATAGTGTGCACCTTCTCCCAACAGATCAAATGGATGTAGAACAAGTATCAAGCAAAACTAGTGAACCCTTAACCAAAGAACAAAGTATCTCTGGAAATGCTGCTCTTCAGGATATGCACAACATCCCTTCTGTGTCTTGCAGTGTACCAAAATTAAGGAAGACTGTCATGCCTGAGCTGAAATATGAAGCAACTTTTGTCGTCTTCAGTCCAACAGCTGATGAAAGCGATTCGTTTCTATGTACTTCAACTCCTAAAGAACAATCAAAAAATAGAACTTTTTCTGCTTCAGCTTTGGAAGAAATTGGTGACAAGTCTTCTAGACGAAGACCGAGTGACGCTTTTATAGGAGGGCATAACAAAAGGTCTGTGCTCAAAGCTAGTTCAGATCAAACTTCAAGAAAATCAGTGAGCAGGTCTCCTATTGCATCAACAATAACCAAAGCAAAGAAATCAGAGATTGTTAGTTTTCCCAAACCTAATTTCAAAAATGTTAAGCCAAAGGTTGTGTCTAGACCTGTGCTACAGCCAAGAGACAATGCAGCATTAAAACAGTCTCCCCAGTCCCGTCAACTGTCATCTGTCTCCTCACCTTCACGGGTTGGTTCTCCAAGGCAATTATCCTCCTCTACAAAAGTGCAGAAAAAACCAGTAGATCTAGCTAAAGATACTAAGGTGGAATTGCCTGTAAATAAGCCCCATAAGCTACATGTTAACAAACGCCTCTCCACTAGCCAAGTTGTGCATGCCACAGCACATCCCAGAAATGCTTCCCACAAGGCTTCAAAAACACCTGCGTTAAAGCAAAGTCTGCAAGACACGGAGAAAGCAAGCGCTGCCCATTCGGCGTGCTCCTTGGTTTCTACTGTGCTTCCAGCATCTGGAGAGAACTCAAAAGAGATGCTAAATGAAAGTTCAAACTCCTTAATGACGCCTTGTGCTCAAAACATCGACCTGACCAAAGGTGAAAAAGAGCAAAGCAGCAACATGGGAGTGCTTCTGGAAGCAGCATTAGTAAAGGATACGGCAAATGAAACATTTGATATGCACTCTGTTCCTTTGGTAAGTTTTTTTGCTTTTATACTTATTTGTATGTTTTGTACATTTGCAAAAAGGAGATTCATTATTACACAGTGTGGAAGTTGTGGAATGGGTTTGGTGTCTACAAATGTAACTGTAGTGTTGATTTCTGAGTTGAGTCTCTCCCTAGTAAAGACAGTGAAAAGTATTGTTTTACAGATTGCTTGCAGTTGGCCTCAACTGCAATTTAGTGTCTCCACCATCATCTTACTCCATAATATAAATTTCTCCTAGTAAAGTCTTTTTAAGACAATACTATTTGTAAGATGTCTCATAAAAGCAAACAAGTCTTAATTTAGTCAACCTCATAAAATTGCCTAGCATAGCTTGGTGAGGTTTTCTAAATACAGCTTCTAATATACGTTTTTTGGTGATAATTCTAGTGGTGCTGTAACTTTAAATAGACATTAGAGGTAAACTGTTGTTTTCAGTATTTTCTTTCCTTTCAAAATGTGCTTTAGAACTAAAGTAGCTTTTTTAAAATTAGTTGTGTAAATATTGTGCATATATTAACAATAACATTAAGTCAAACAAAATCCGGAGACCAATAAGTTGGTGAAACATTTTATTTTTAACATCCTAATTTCACTGTCTGTTTTGTATAATTTGGGAGTTTATTTGTCTGAAATAGAGCCGGGACTCATTAGAATAGTTAGGAGTAGTCAGAAAATATTTCTCATGCAGAGGGCATATACCTGGGTTTAGGCAGTCAGCCAGCTGGAAGGTGCAAACTTCCTGGCCGGGAGGTATGCATGCGCTGGTTGGTTGGGAAATGTTTTGGGATGAGTCGGCTGCCCGTCAGGAGAAACGTGCTGCTTTCAAATACACTGAAAGAAGGTTAAAAGAAAAGGAACAGTGGGAAAGAAGGGAAGAGTGTTGGGGTTGGGTTGACCAGGATTTCAGGAAGTCTGGTGGGGATACAGAATTGGAGTCTTGGTGCTGTATGGAGTCTCTGCTGTTGCTGGCCTGCGGGTTGATCAGCTTACGTTAAATTGGTGAAATGGAGGCAGCAGCTGTTACTGGTAAAACTGTCATTGTCTGAATTTTTGACAGCCTTTACTAATTTGCCAGAAAAATTTCAGTGAAGCTCGTTATATGGGGGAAGCTACTTAGAATATTTTTGAAACATTGCCCAAGAAATTAAGTAATATTATTTATTAGAATAATAATTTAACTTGAAAACCAAAATAAGCATGAAAGCAATGATGGTCTGTTTTAATTCTGAAGTCTTTAAGAGTTTGGGTTCTTTATCAGTCCTTACTTTCAATATCAGGAACTGGGGAGAATGCTTTTAATTCATCCCGTTGTCAAAAAGGGAACATTTGTGATTTTAATTGTTCTGCTTGTACCTGGAGAAACAATAGAGAAATTTCTATAAAATGTGCAGTAGACAAATCAGATGGATTAAACTTAAGAAGTGATCTTCTGAAAAGTACAGATTAACATCTGAAAATGAAGATGAGGATTGGAGTCAAAAGTGGAAAGTGCTGTACTCCGACCAAATTGCAGCTTGGGTCCGAGAAAGCACATGAAGAGCTGAACTGTAAAGTGTGTCTTTATAGGCTTGACAGGAGTAGCCATGAACTAATGCCTGTATAAACTGGAGCAAGAATTCTGTGCAAAACAGAGATGTTTTGCACATATACACCAGTTATTTTAAACCTGTCCTGGGTCCACTCCTGCACTTTTATGTATGGCACCTCAATGTGAAGGACTTTAAGCTGTTGTGACATAAGACCTAGACCAGGAAACTATTACAAGGGCTGTGACATTTCAGGTAGTACAGGACAACTAAATTCTCAGGGCATTAACGTGTGTAGTTTGTTGGTTAAGATCTTGAGATTAGGTGTAGTCACGTAATTGAGTGGCTTAATTAGAGTTTGGGGAGGAAGAGGAAGAAATTCTGATGTAAAATGACCTTTGTAACCTCTTTTTAGTGTGTTGGTCATTACTAGTGATTAGCTTCAAACTAATAGGTTTGTGCTGCTGAAGACCATTCAGGAGATGGTTCTTGAGGTTCTGAACTGCAGATGTGGACAATGGGATAAAGACTAACTGAGCATGTTTCCTACTTCAGTGGTCAGTATTTCATTACAGATGCTGCAAAGGGGGATCTTTAGTTTCTCACAGTGGTGGTGTGTGGGTTGTATTGTTGTTGGCTTTTCGGTTTCTGTTTTTTTCTTAAAACAGATGCCTTCTGTGAAAGATGGGACAACACAAGGGAAAAACCTACCAAAGAAAGACCCCATCACACTACGAAGTGTATTAACTCCCAAGGTCAAAATGGTGCCATCTGTGTCGACCTTGAAGAGAGGATGTGAAAATAAAACTATCAGCAGTATTAAAACACCTTCTCACAAAGAAGCTCTTCTGACATCAAGCTCTGGTAAGAGAGTTTTTCACCGGAATATTACCACTAACCTTAATTTTAAGAAACTGGTTATCATACTTAATGTGCTTTTAGGGTGGTACAGAGCTGTATTTCAGTGCTAAATACAATTCTGTCTAAATTGTAAATTGCTGATACAGGGGCAAAAAAAAAGCAGATTAAAACTCATAGTTATAAAATCTCATCTCGTAAGGAGTGTGTTTAGGAGGATGTGGGGCTGTTAAGAAAATNATTATATACTGTTATATAACCAGTATTATATATTTGGTTATATAACAGTATTTTGTGAATATACAACTAAAATTACTTGAAAGAGGAGAAAATAGAGTGCTCAGGTACAATGCTGTTCTGATAAGCAACTGTATGCTATCCCAATGCGAATGAGCCCTTATTTCAGGACATATTTTGTTCAACCTAATTTTAGTATAGTTTTGTAGTTTCTAGGAAGGGGAGGACATAATTGAAGGTGAGACTACTGCTTGAACTGCTAATTAAACTCAGACTGATTAATAGCAAGGGCAGGCATGAATGTCTCATCTAGTCTGTAGGCTGTTGTTCAAATCTTATGACTGGAAACTAGATTCTGTAACTGTATTATAGAGATTCAGAAGTGCTCTGGTAGATTATGTGCTGGGTTTTTTTAACCAAGTGTGGCAATATAACTCGTTGCAAAGGTAGCCAGGCTATGGATGAATACTCTACAATCTACTGTAATTTGGAAAGTACACACCTAGCTATACCCAGTAAAACCTGTTCTTTTTTTTTTTTTCTTTTTTAACCCACTCAATCTAAGATTACAAAACAGTAAAAAATAGTCCTCTTAATTATATACTGTGGTGAAGTGTGATAAAATCTGTATTTGTATTCCTTTATGGGATGAGTCCCTCAAAGAAAGTGGGTATAGGCTATTCTCCCACTTGAGGCATGCTCATGTGAGGCACTTGCTCAGTGAACCAGGCACCAACCTGTAGGCTGCCAGTTTCTTGGAGAACTTATCACCCCTCTAAATCCCAACCTAGAGCTTTCTTGTCTGTAATTATGGCCTTAGAAGAAGTGAGATGGATATAGATATAGAGTTTTCCTTTAGGTTATTAATCCACATTAGATTTATGATACTGTCACTAGAAATAAAGGTAAACAAAGCTGAGTTATAGGACTAACTTCTTCCCTTCAGAAAAAAAAATTTAGATGTACTTTCAGAAGAAACAGAAGTCATTTCCTGTTGAAAATAAAAACATTTACTCCCCAGATTTTATTTTAAGATGAACCTGTCACTCCTTTACTATTTTATGTACGTTGAAATCATGGTAGTCTGTAGAATATTTTCCAAATTTTTCCTATTGGAAAAAGGCTGCTTAAACTAAAAGCATGAAGCAGCATTTCAACATTTCAAACTTGTGCTGTTATCTGATAATACTGGAGCTTCAGTGCTGCACATGAGAAGAAATTTGTTTCCTCCATGTCCTTCCCCCAGTCCCGTTCCCAGCTCACTGTTGTAGCACATATTACCCTTTATCTTGCTTATGCAGTGTTTTGGTCCTGTAAGGTAGGATTTGATGCATTCTACTGTATCAGGTTAACTTTCGCATCCCTTTCAAAGGGAGTTTTTAAACATGTGTCCTTGCTCCCTGGTAAGCCTTGTACTGATGCAAATCAGAGAATAATGTTATAAGATGGGATATGGGGCAGAGTAGGAGTTACTTGGGATTGCTGCTAAACCCCTGCAGTATTATGCAACCACACTGTTCAGGTTATCTACACACCTTTCAGGTTAACCTTTCAGGTTAACCACACCTTTCAAGCTACGTATCTACTGATGCTTACCTCTTCTGTTTTTAACATTTTTGAAGTAAAACTGTACATACACTTTTTATGACCAAGTGGCAGTTTGTAACGCAAACACAGTTACCTGTGTAGGCTAAAGCATTCCTGAAGGGATTAATTGTTTTTTCCAGTGGAGTCATTTGAATACTGTGATCTTAAACTTCCGCCCTGAGATAAATCATTCAGTAGCTGTACAGTTGTTTGCTGTCAGGATTTTGTCAGCCTACAGACAGACTAGCTAAATCCAGAAAGGAAAGGACTTCTGAAGGTCATCTAGTCCAGCCCTTGCTGCCTGTAACTGGGTCAGTACTGAATTCAGACTAGGCTGTTCAGTCATTTGTGAAGTTGAGTCTTAAAAATGTCCTAATCCTAACAAACTTCCTCCTGAGGTACTAACATATATGCAGCTATTTCTTAACCAGTTACTGATAGCATTTGGATCAGATCATTGGGCAACAAGAAAAATTGGTGTAGTTGAATCCATTAAATACTCCATTCAATAAAAATCCATGAATACAAGAGAACTAGTAGTATAGCTCTATGTCCACTCTCACATTTGTATGTTGAGGGATGGAAGTGGTGCGTCTGTCCAAAATGTACTAGTGTATGTAATTATTCCTAGAATAATCAAGAGCTTGTGAGTAGTGGATTGTGCTCACACAATGGCTGTTCAAGAAGTGATAGAAAAAAAATGTGATGTATAAAACACCAGTTATAAGATCCTTGCAATTTGTCAGGAGTTGAGATTTTGGTAATTTTTTTTTTTCCACTTGTAAAACCTAAGTTTTCAGTGGTAATGTGCTAACCCAATAGAAAGCATTTCTTCTCAGGGAATTTCCTGATTCACACCTGAACAGGAGACAGCAGAAGGAGAGCAGAACTCATATCCCAAACACTGTATTTTTGTGAGCATATTAGAGCTAGAAATAACTGGGTTTGTTTATTTCAAAATGGTTGCTGAGCACTGTTCACCAATATTGGAGTATCTTAGCTGGAACTTGAAGTTTTTGCTGAATTGGAACTAGGTTCTGTAAAAGACAAGCCCACTTTGATCAAGTGTACCAAAGTGATTTGAGAAATGGTCAAGCCCCATTTTTGCAACTATGACCAGATTTCCAGATTCACTGCAAGCTAGATGCCTCAAAATTATTTCTCCTTCTTCATAAGAGAAGATGACACACTCCTTCTAAGACAAAATTCTTAATTCTCAGTTCTCTACAGGTAACTTTTCCATGATGGTATGTGTAGGTTTCTGTAGTACTGGGTGGCAGGCAGTATGTCTTTTACTATGTTTGTTTTCTGTCAATGAAAACATATATTAGATTTCAAGACACAGAATAACACGTTTGACGTACCCATTTTTACTGGAAAGGATATATAATTTCAGAGCCCTGGTAGAAGACTTTGAACTAGTTTCAAAATCAGAACAACTATTGTTTTTGTTCCCAGGAAACACACAGAGCCTTCTAATTTGGATGTACCATAGTCAGTGTGGAGGAGTAATACCCTGATAACAGTTGAGATGTTATGGTTTGGGAAGACTCATGTCTTTGCCTCACTTGAAGGGAGGAGCTGAAGGGGATTGGAGAAGCCAGGGAGCTTTAGTGTTCCCATGGAACTCCAAGATTTTCTGCTATCAAACCTGCCCCAGCAACTGTATATTTTCACCTGTGCAGTTGAACAGAAGCACTGTGACAGTTTGAGCCACAGGAAATTATTTGAACAGCATCAAATAGGAATATAAATGATTTACAGTAAATCTAAAAATGTATATGCCCACCAATGCCTTTTTAACCTTTTGCTGACTACAACCTACCTGAAATTAGGTAAGGAAAGGAGCTTTACCTCCAAGGAAGACTTCTGGTATGCTATAACTTAATCTCCACTTCTGCCTTAAAATTACACTTAAAATTACACATTACTTTAAATTATTTTTCACTGTAAGAAACTTCATGTTGTTGTTGTCTTAACTCTGTCAAGATGAGGGCTCTGTCAAGCCTTATATGTTATAGAAACTCTTTGGGAATTGAAATTCCCAAATCAATAATACTATTCCTCTTCTGACTCTTAAAGATTTGCAGAAATCAATGGAAACCATTTAAATCATCCGTGTAACAAAAATGTCTCTTGCTATGTGGTGGGGAGTTTTTAGACATTTTGGGCACCCTTTAGTCTCTGATTTAAGTCACTGATATCCCTTCAGCAGTGTTATGGCCCTGTGCTTTACTTAATCATTTCCATGAATCTAATCCAGTGGTCACTCCTGTTTTCTCCTGAGGGTATTTTCATAGCATTTAACAAGACTAATGAAAGCTTGGGTACAGAGAAGCTTGAAAGTATGAATTCTGTGTTTCCTTAAAGATGTTTTTGGACAAGTGAGACCTTTTCCCTTATGACAAGTTGATGATACTGAAGGACTTTTCCTGTGTTCTGCAACTACCAGAAGCATGGGAAAAATAATTCCCCACATACTATAGAAAATATGTGTATGCAGGTTTCGTGATACTTTGAAATACTGATTTAGTTGTTAGTTCATAATTGCTAAATTCCTGCAGTTGAATTTTGGCTTGATCTTACACTTAAATGTGTGATTGAGAGAAGCTTCCATAGTTAGAACAGGCAGTGACAGATTAAGAGTCAGTTTGTTATTGGGTGTTATTGCTGTTTATTGCACAAAGAAAGGCTTCTCAGATGGAAAATTGAAACCAAATGGTTTCAATCAGTTTTCATACAGCTGGAGACATATATAAACTTGGTAACTCAGGGCTTCTTGGTATAGCCTTTCACAATACTAGTGAAGCAGGACCAAAACAATTTAGTTCCACTAAGCATTCCCACAATCCTTAAGTCTTTGTTCTGACACTGAACCAGGAGCCAACCCAAATATAGTTACTCCAAATAATTTTTCAGCTTGTGTCATTCTTGTTATCTACCATGTGACTCTTTAAAGCTGGATTGACATTCTGCCAAGAGGAAAGAAAATATTTTAAAAGGGAAACATAACTTCCAGGGTCTCTGGACTGAAACAGTCATGACTTTACTCAGAATCCTAGAATAGACAGTGACTTGTAAAGGTGTCTGTAGACTTTCTCATAAATGGGTCTGGGATGCACCAGGGTCTGCAAACGAGGCTTAAAATTTAGTTTCAGCCGGTCTTTTTACACTTTTCTTTTACAGACCAGTCAGCTTCTTTTATGGATCCTAAAAGCAGGTTTCTCATACGCTAATTTACCCAAAATGATTATTTGTCCTTCTTAGTCCAGCCTACTTGGTTTCAGTCTCCTTTTCAGTTTCCTTTTCTTCAACACATCTGTACTACTTAAAGCCTGTGTTGGAAGTGAACTTAAAACCTGCATGTTCCCCTTCAGAGGTATAGGAAGGAGTAAATGAATACATGGGTCTCCACAGAACATAAGGTCTTATAGTCCATAGTATGACACAAAGCTTCTCTATGATTCTTCTTCGGTCATCTTAATCCAGACATCTCTACATAGTGACTCTGTATCTCATAACCAGTTCTCTAAACTGGGGAAAAACTTACTAAGTGTATGCAAAAGGACTTTTGTCAAGTTGATGAGTTAGTGGGAGTTCAGAAAACAGTGTTAGTTGTGAGGGCCTGGGAACCTTGCTGTTTATTATTAATCCAATCGCTTGAGTTGGACTTGCCCAACTCAAAGTAGACTTGAGTCTACTTTGCCTTCACTTCCTGGACATCCTCAACAGGAATGGTTTGCTGGAAGCTGCCTGGAGCAGCTGTTTACTTGTGCCCAGTACTGACTGCCAGACCCCTGCCCCAGATGTTGGTCATTCACCAACAAAATGGTCAATTCACAATTTGAAGCCAGAAGGGAGCCATAAAAGTATGTAATCTGAATGTAGCTTTGTCAATTTGCTTTTACCCTTGACTGCATATACAAGCAGAAAAGTTTACCAAAACTTTGACACCTATTTTCTTTTGTTACTTTTCATTAAGAAGGAGCTCTTCCCATGGGATAGGTGCTGCTCTTGTTTTTGCAAGCCTTTCAAAGGGTTCATCATAAAAATGTATTTTGGAATAAACTACTTCCTATTTAGCTTTAGAGGTCAATATGACTATGAGAAATGAGTAGAAGTTAAAGGGTTTTTGTTCGTGAGGTAATATGGGATCTGTTGCTATGAATGATTTCAAAGAAAGTTGGTTTATTTATCTCTGGATAATTTGGATGTGTTTCTCTGAGTTTTGTGGGGATGGGGGAGAAGAGGCAGAGGGAGTTGGAAATACTTGAGTTTATGTGTAATTCAGGTAATCTACTGGCTTCCAGAAGGGGGCATTTCACCCTATTAGCTTTGTTTAAGGTGCCATCAGTGACCATAGTTAGGGAAATAATTCTTTCACATATGTTCCCGGACTTTTTACAGGCAATTTTGTGACTAGCCCTATTGAAGTTTTAATATGTTGTACCTGTACCAAGAGGCGTGATCATACTTGCAGAGACTGATTCTAACCGTCAGCATATTGACGCTGTCAGAAATGTGCATGTATCTAAAGGAATATTCTCCTTTAGGAGAGAGGTGTGCACTACTTCCCTGCAGGGGAATTTCTTGGTACCTAGTCATTTACTTGCAAGGACATGCTGGTGTGTCTTCAAATAACTCTTTCCCTGTACTGCTTAGTTCTGAATTCTCTCAGGGTAGAGGTAAAGGAGGAGGGAAATAGCGTATTTGTCTTCAAGGAGAAATTTGTATTTGTTTTGCCACAGTGAGCTTCCTCTTTCATTTAAGGAGCACATGAACTCCCACAACAGAAAACTTTAAAGATTTGTAGATAACATGAGTTTTAAAGCTTCAATCTAAGTCAAACAAATTTCCTAACATGAAGGGCGTGTGGTATGGAGAGCTGGACAATAATGAAAAGTGTGATTGGTTGGGGTTGGTGTTTTTCTTTTGCCTCAGCTTACTTTGCAGTACACTGATTTGACTTCTTGTGCTCGGTACTTGTAAACAGACAGAGCTTTACCATAGCTATGTTAAAGCTGGTGGTTGGGATTGGATTAAGTCAGCATGCAGCCTAGGACCATCTCCTGGCAAAACCAGAGTGGGCAAGCTTTGCTACTACTGTGCCTGGGAAGCTGGTGTAAAACTATCTGTTGTCCAGAGACTGGCTTTGCCTGGGGTCATAGGAGGTGGCAGTATGACTGTGCAGACATCGTCTCTCATGGGGCTGCTCTACTTCACTCTACAAAAGGAAAAACCTAACATGGACTAAATTGAGCAGGCATCATGATGGGCAGACAGGAGGTGAGAGAGCAGGTGTGAGCTCAAACTTGAGGCCAGGGAAGAGAAGGGCTGTTCCTAGCTGCTAGGGAGGTCACAGTGCAAGGGGTTGAAGGGAAGATGAGGAAGGGAGAAGTCTCTGATTGTGGAAGTGTTTAACTGGGAGGAAATCTGCCACATGTCAAAACTGGAACAGATGGGAGGGGAGAAAAGTGAAACTGAACAGTAGGCATACACAAGACACTACTCTTCCTCTCTCTTCCCCTAATTGAAAACACCCCAATCACTCTTCTGATGGTAGGATCATTTGAGAGAAGAAAAAGGCTTGTTTTGGTTGTTGGTAACTGCTGATAAATGCTCTGTAGTAGCGATGATTTGTTCTCCAGTTTTAGTCCAGGAAGGTTTAGCTGCAAGAGGAAGAACACATGAACACCTACCTGCATGGCTACTGACACCCCAGTTATATTTTTGGCACTAGCTTACTGCTGGTTCGGTGCTACCTGTCTAAAGATTGTAGGGGAATGGGAAGAATGCTGTGGAAGTCTGTATCAATGGAGAATTGAATCTTGCCGTAGTATATAAACTGTTCTCTGACCAGCTGCTATCCTCTAAACAAGTAAATTTCTCTCCTATAAATATTTCAAGACTCACATGTAACTTGACATTCCCTGTTTTTGTCCATGTTTATGTTGAACATTTGAGCATTTGTAGCAACATATAACTGTGTTCTGCCCTCTTGGTAATTTTGGTAGTAATTTGAGACTTTAAAAGGGAGATAGAAAGACATTACCTTAGAATTACGAACATACTGTAACCACTCTTTCTTCCTTGAAGGAACACTGATAGATGTATAGCATAATAGATAGTATAGTTAATAATGCTGAATGGCTGATCAGGCAAATGGGGGAGCTTGCAGCCATCAGAAAACTGGTAGTGTTGCTATTGCTTTACACTGTTTAAAATGGCAACCATAAACACTCTTACACCTGTGTTAAGATTAGTCTTCTGGAAACAATACCAAAGTCCAGTTTGTCTTTCCGTTATTTACTTGCTCTTTTCAATAGATGCCAAAAAATAGCATGTTTTCTTGAAGGTTTACTCCTTGTGTGTTATCAAGACCTTGAACTCTTAGGCTTAGGCTGGGCTTTTTCACCAGTTAAGTTTAGCATTTTCAAAACAGAGCCCTTTGAATTTTTGAACTCGCAGGCAAAATCAGAAATGCATAAGGCAAAAATCCAAAATTCAATATTTTCAAGAGATTAAGCAATGAAAGGCCAAACCAACTATTAGTGTTAGCTTCTAGTTTAAACAAAAGCAGCAACAACAAAAACCAGCAACTTCAAAAAACTGCTTTTGCAGTGTGCCCAAAGTTTGTGTTTGGAAAAGGCTTCCAACCACTCATTTCCAGAGGTTATGTAGCTCCGTGAATGACAGTTGCTCAGCGTTCAGTTCTAAATGTAAAATGCATCAATGTGTTTTGAAATGGTGGACATGAAATTTCAGAATTTGTGAATATGAATTTGACTTTACAATCTGCCTCATGTCAACATTCTGTCAATGTGATGTTTTCTAGGCTCCAGTGCTGTTTAAAGGAAGCCTTAACTTTTTCTTAACAGTAACCACCTCTGAGGGATTGATATGAAAGGATGATTATTTCAGTAAGGATATAAAAGCTGACTTCAGAGCTTCTTGAAGAATGAGCTTTGTTCTTTGTTTATTTCCATTCCAGTATAAGAGATACTTTAACATAGTTCAGGTAACGTGGTTGTTGCATGGAGACTTTTTTCTAAAGAATTGCCAACTCATTAGTTCAGTGTGGAGGAATGTGATATTTCTGGTATCCCACTTAAGTGACTAGATTAAATAACTGATGAAAGCCTGTTACTTTGATGCTACTGCTTGTTGTCTTGATAATAATGGTTGACTAAATATCCTGCTTTTATACTCATTTCCACTGCTTTTGTTTGTATACCATATCTTCCTGCTTCTGTCTTCAAAACCTTTGCATTTAATTCTGTGTAACTCTGTTGCGGTGGCTGACCCAGCAGCTGTGATGGCTGAGGGGCCAAAGAGCTCAGGTACAGGAGAGGCCCTCTGGTGGGTGAGCTCCAAACTCTAAGATCAGCCCCTGACTAAGGGTGAGAAAAGCTTCTCCCTGGTTCTGTGTAGATTTGGTTTGTCTGGTTGGCCAGTTGGCCACATGTGTCCGAGGAGACACAATAAAGATGCTCTGACACCTGCCAGGTTCAGCAGAAAGAAGCAAAATGACGGCGGTTTATTGACACTACATTATTCTTATACACATTTCAATACTTAAGTAAACATCGGCTTTATTTACATAACTGTGTGAGAAAAATCTGACTCCAAGGTTAAAAACAGACGGCTTACAGAAAAACAAGGCTTTAACAAAAACCCAGGGCAACAGCCACACGCCCTTTTTATTCCTTTAAAAGGTTGTAATCCAGCCCCCACTCTGCCACTGGTTGTTGTATTACCCCGCCTCCCTTCTGTATCCACTTATGAGTTAGTCGTGGCGCTCAGCTCACTCTCATTCGTCAATGGACCCCTTCATTGTGGTTAGCAATAAACACCTTGGAACTCTATACGAAGAGCCGCCTCCTGACTCTTTGCCTCTAGTGCCGCCCGAGCTGTCCAGCTCAGTGTGAGCGTGTGCTGTGTGCATACATCTGCACGGGTGAGAGAGCCGGCCTGCGAGTGTGCCGAGTAGCACCGCCGCAGTGTTCCTAGCTAGGAACGCTTCAGGAATAATGCAGCAGCCTTTCCACCAACCACCCCCTCACAGCGATATAACTCCTTTCTTTGGGAATGGTACTTAGGAAAAAACCTTTAAAACCATTAGTCGAAGTAATACCTAGAATATTTGCTTAATGATCTTATGTCATGACTTAAAAGAAATTCTCCCTCGAGCTGGGCTTTTGAAAAATGTATTTGAGTGCTTGAGTAATTACTTTAATAGAAGTATTATAGGAAAGTACCAAGCAGCAGAAGAACTAAGAGAAAAGGTCATCTGTTTGACCTGCTTTTGAAACCGGACATCTTAAGAGATTGCTGTGCTCACTGGGTGGGTTTGAGTTCAGAGCACTGCCACACTCCAGCCTCTGCGGAGAAGTCGGGCTTGCTGCAAATCATGGATAGGGAACATGCTGAACTTGACAAGACTGAGATTTTCACATGCTTACTTTGACCCTTCTTAAGTGAAAATCACTGTGTAGAAAACCAGATTTCGTTCCTGTATGTTTTGGACTGGATGAACGAGTCCAGCACAATAGCAATCAAACGTGTTACCTTCATCTTTAAGTAATCAAATGCAGCTGATAAAATGCATTTGTTCCTCTAGCTGCCTTTTGTAATGTAGAACTTTAACTCAGTAAGTCATACAAACTTAACACACAGTGTTTGTACAGCAGCACTTTTTCCTGTTTGTTTTTGGAGGAGTTGTTTGGGTTTTGTACCTTGTTTTACTGGGAGGCTATTTAGAAAAGGAATTTCTGACTGGTCTGGATTAGTTATTTTCCTGGTATGTTGATCCATTAATGAAACAAGATTTTAGAAAACAATGTGGAAAATTTTATAAAGCTGTTAGGTTTGTTCTACGACATAAAAGTGTGACAGAAACTTTTTTGGTCAAACACATAAAATTATTTGTTACATTGTCTGGAGTGCTGTTTCAGAAGTGTTTTTAGTAAGTGTGAATTTGTGGTTTGTGGTGTTCTCATAGCACAACAAAGCTTGTATTCTCTTTATCATCTTCCATGTATTCAATTGTCCCTTTCAGTAACTTACAAAAAATTCTAAAATATGGCTGATAATTTTGTCTTAGAGGTTTAATACCAGGCTAAAGTAAAGCTATATACAGAATCAGAGTTCTGCATAGTAATGACAAACAAGTAGTAAAAGTGCACCTGTGAGGAGAGATCTGATGCCAAACTTGTTTAATTACTCTCTGAAGCTTGTGTGTTGTATTCTGTGACCAGTAGTGTGTAATATGCTAATGCAGGTTTAGTATATATATTGTAAGTGGGGTTTCTCTTTTGTTACTGAATTGATCTGAACTGAGGGAAGTAGCTTTGGACGTACCTTCCTTTACCAGTGCTGTTCCTGTTTTTGCATACTTGATACAGGATGTTTTGAGACAAGTTATCTAATCCTGGCACACCACCTACTGTTGAAAGGCAGACATTGGGCCTGTTTTTCTTGTCTAAGATTTAATGCAGTCCTCTTAATGTCATGATTTCCTGGGTTTGGTGCAAATTGAAGGTTTCTTGGCAATTAGTATTTAAGAATAGAAATCCTGTAGTAGAACTGGTGTTGCTTAAGGTGAAATTACTAGCTAATTTTGTTGTATTTCAACAGTCTTCTAGCCTAAGCGAAGTTGAAATGTGGTTTATAGTAACAAGAATAAAGGGGAGGGTATTCCCTTTAAATAAAAATTTGATTTTTTTAAAGTCAAACCTGAGACACTGTAGTTGTTTCTTTTCCAGTAGGATAAACTGTCCATCAGCCTTGAAAATGGCAGTGACATGGGAAATTAACATATTTTAGATAGTTTTTGTTATAATAAATAACAGAATATTTTCTAAAAATATCTAAGTCTGTCTTCCATATCTGTTTTTGTACAAAAACGAAAACCTCTTATCCATGTTCAGAAGGCTATATTAAGATCTCGATACTGGAGCTGACAGGAGTCAACTCAGAGCTGGCAAGAGAAGTCTGTGTGTTTAAAACTTCTTTGGACCACTGAAATTTTAATCTAGGTGCACACTTTTCAGAAATAAACTGAGAGCTTAATTTGACTAAACTCAAATTTTCTTGTGGAAAGTGTATTTGCTTTGTTAGTAGTGCAAGAGTGAGCTACTCCTACATCTATCTCCTGTATGGGTGCTTTTCCTGTTTGATTAACTTGGGTGTTTGTATTCAACAAGCTCAGAGGAAAACTGGACTTAATACAAAAGTGTTTCTGCACCAGCTGGCCATTAAGGACTTGGTTTTGGAAGTGCTGTTAAACTAGTTCTGTAGAACTACTCAGTTTTCAGTATAAGTACAAAGCAGTTTGATACTCTCATGTTGTCTTATTCTTGAAAGGATATTATCTTTTAGAGTGTTCTGTCACAGAGGAGTAGGGTTGTGAATCTGTTTTGGGGAGATACAAACAGAAGACTCCTTTCTTGGATTGTCTTTGAAGTGGAGGTTACATTTTTGTGGGATTGCCAGTACAGCAAACTATAATGCTAGGTAGGAGAATGCAAAAACAGACCTTTTTTTTGTTTGCAGATGTCTGCAATAAGGCCAGTCTGTAAAGCTCTTGACTTGTTTCTGAGGCTTTAAGTCCTTGGAACGGTTTTTCTGCATTTACAGCACTTTTTACCATGTCAGTAGGAAGTAGTTTAAGCCATTTTATATGGATTTTTACTGTATAAATATTTTTATTTGTAGGTGTATGTGTAAAAGAAGCAATTGTTTAAGTTTCTTTCCTATTCCTTTTGTTCTTCTTTCTCCCTCCTCTTTCCCCCCTAATTGACAGGTGTAGGATCTTTGCCAGGAGAGAAGCATGCCTCAGTGAAAAATTCTCCAGCCTCGTGGACTAGCTTTGGTAAATCCCTTGCCAAATCCAAAGTGCCTGTCAAAAGATCCGTGCTTGAGAGAACACCTAGCCTCTCATCAGTCAGCAGCGCTCAGAGTGAGCAAAGTCTTTTCAGCACTAATTGTAAGTATATGTGGGAGTTACGGGTTTTAACTGATTGATAGCCAACATCAATTGCTTGTTGGGAAAAATCCTCTTGGAAGGGAATCCTGTCTGACAAGTACCTGTATTAATTCCAATTGTACTACTTTTTAGTTCTGGTCTTAACTCTTTTTGCCTCTTTACTTAGAGCTTTTCTTTTTGAGACATACTGCCTGAAGGAGCTTTGAGCCCTCGATTTTGGGTTGATGAGTAGAGATTTTTGTACAACTTCTCTTCCATCCTGAAACATTACTTAACCAGCATGTCTTAAACAAGATTTTCCAGTGGTTACATGTAGTGTAATAAGTCTGAGCAGAATGGTTTACTTGTCATAATAATTGGAACAGCATGTTACAGGATTTTGATACTAAGTATTTTCTTGAACCAGTTTATATCTGCTTTCAGAGTTTTAGGAAAAAATGTGTAATGAAATTACAGGCAAATAAGTACTTGTTTTAGAAGATCAATCATTGCATGGGTAGATTTCTGTAATTTCTAAGGTAGCTGTAAACATTGATTTACATCCAAACCAATCTTGATTAAAATTAGGGAGAAAAATAACAGGACTTGCTTTGTTATGAAGTTCTACAGCAGTTCTTAGGAGTTGTGAGGGGAAAAAATATGAAGGAAATAACACACAACTGACTATCAGATATATTAGTATTCCCAGCTATGCATATTCAAATAAGTACATTCAAATATTCTGCTACTGTCATACCACCTGTTATGTCTTGAAGACTGGGCAAAAGCCTTTTTGTTTGTGCCAGATGTCACTTAAATCTGTCTTCAATGGACTGAAAAAGAGAACTGTGATTTAACATACGTCTGTAGTTTATGTATGCGCATATGCATACATACATAACTACATCTTCTCGTGTTCTTCTCCCCCAGCCCCATACTGCCTTCATTAAATTAAAACCTAGCATATTCCTCAAATGAGTAAGAGTATGTGTAATAAAATATGCATCATGTGCATGTTGCTTTGTAATGAGATCAGTTCTGATCCTGTGACAGCCATGTTGACTTTTGCTGTTCAGGTTTAGGACTGTATCTGGAATTGCTAAGCAGCTTTGTCCGCTCTTCTTTTTGCTCCCTCATGTAACAAAGGAAGGGGTCATCGCTTCATAACAAAGGAGTGTATTCAGATTAAGTATCCAAACAGATGACTCCTTATTTAGCCTGATTTGCTAGCTGCTGTAATCTGTTTTGTCCACTGCCTTCAAGCTTACAATTTTTTCCACTCCGATTCACGAAGACCAAGCAAGAGCAATCTGAGAGGCTGAACATGGCTGCAGTCTCATAGACTTTAGGCTTGCTTAGATCTTTTTTAAATGACTATACCAGGAGGACTCCGCAGTTGCACAGAAACTAATTTTTCTCCTATTATTTTCATCAATTCTACACTAACACCACCGACTGACTCAGGAAGCCACTATGATATTACCTTACTGACATTGCTGGTAGTGGGGTCTTACAGCTTTTGTATTGTTCCTTTGTTAGCCACGTTTACTGGGAAGAGAAGTAGGTTGTATTCCTTTTTATTTCTATTCTAAAGCATGTATTTTGTTTTGTGGAGGTTGGTAAATATATGCAATGTTTTGATATGCTGATTTTCTGTGAGATTATTTTTCTTTAGAGAATTTTTTACATTTGATGAGAATTATTTATGTCTAATAGTAAGGTTTTTGTGAGTATAATGACTTTGGATTACATGTAATGCCTATGTTAGTGAAATTTTTATGACTTTGAATCAAATTGGGAAGAACTAAGGAATTTACTTTGTACTCTAATGCTAAGTACAGTGCTGTTCTTGCTTTTTTATTCTTTCATTTAGTCTACTATGTAATAATGTCAGGAAAAAATTTGTAAACCCAGAGTGTTTTTATTAGATTTGTGGGACACAGAAGATCATAATGGGAGGCTTATGCTGTGTGTGTCATGAAATTTGTGATAAACTATTGTGATCCTGTCAACAATATTAAATCAAAAAGGCGCTTGGCTTGTTCGGAGTTTATCTTGTGTTAGCAGAGAAAAAAAAATTACAAGAGAGCATTTCTCCTGCTTTGTTGGCTCACACCTTTGTTATGGGATGTCCTTGGATTGGTAATTCCATGTGGCAGCATTAGGGGTTTGTTTGTTTTTTTTTTTTTGTCTAGTGAACACTTGAACTTTATGATTCTTTTCTCTGAAATGACTTCTTGTTTGAGAAGTTCAGAAATCATGAGGTTTGAAATGTTGTTGTTACTAAAAGCATTTTTTGCATGCAGGCAGTCAGTTTGAGCATTGAAAACTAGATTTTTTAAACAGTAATCTCAGTTTTAGTGCTGAGCTGAAAATACTACCCTTTGAACATGCTGAAATGTTTAACTCTGAGGTTAAGAATAAGAATCCAGATTTTAATTGCATTAGAATAATTACATATAAAGTAAGTAATGTTTCAGAAGTTGAAAAGCTGATCATAGCAGTTGACCTGCATCTGCATTTCTGTACAGTCAATACTTCATTAAAATTCTTCTAATGAGTTGAGTTTTCAGATCTTTATTGAGCTGAGATCATGCCGTACCTGTCCATCGTTATTCAGGATTGCAGTAGCTGCTCTGAATTTTATGAATAAACAGCTTTGAATCTGAAAGTGATCAAACTCTGTAAATCTGTTGGTTTTGGTGGTTTGTGGGTTTCTTGTTGGTTTTGGGGATTTTTTTTGGTGTTGTGGGTTGGCATATTTTGGGGGTTTTTTGGGTTGTTGTGGGTTCTTTTCTTTTTTTGATTGGTTGGTTTTTTTGTTGTTGTTTTGTTTGTGGTTTTTATGTTTGCTTGTTTCTTTGCTTTTTCCTGGTTAGCTGACTCCAGAGTTTTTAATAGGACAGAGCAGTGCCCTAACTAGTCCTGCACCAGAATGCTGCTCACTCACCCAAAGCATGGCTTCCATGGCATGCTGCTGATTTAGAAGAGGAAGTAGCACACTAGTTTGTAGGCAATTGTTAACTGCTTGCAGTGAGCTCTGAGCAAACATCCCTAATTTAGTGATTTACAAAAAAAATTAGAAACTGCTTCACACCTTGTGCGTTACTAAAACAGCTTGGTTTTAATGATCTAATGTTGATCAGGGTCAGATTCCCACAAAGTAACTGTTACGGATGTGTTATGCAAATTGTTCCTCGTGTATGGATTTTTTTGCAAATATTTAGCTTTTGTGTCTTTAGAGAGACTCCAACTTCCTTTTTTTAAAAAAAGAAGATGATGGCTTCAGTTGCATGTGTTTGTTAAAGGGAAACCCTCTTTCTGTGGTTGAAAATATTTAGTGGCCAAAAAGCATCTTTTTGAAGTGGTTAACTTAAATGATTTTTGCTAGTCTATTTAAAGACACTAAAATAATCTCAAGACTTTATGTTTCATCTTCTGATGAACAATATTAGACATGTAGTTCACATTGCCTTTAAAAAAAGCCAGTCTCATTAAAACACTAATCTGAGGCAAACCTGGTAATATATGACAAAAGCTTCACCCCCTCCCCCTTTTTTTTTTTAATGACTAGAGAGAAGAGCAACACTGTGACAAAATTTCACAGTGACTTAATTTTTACTTGTCTCTGGTAAATGCCACGTGAATTCTTACTCTTTAATGTGTTAGTATACATAATTTTTTAGTGTCCAAAGTCTACTCAATCTGTACTTACTTTAAAAATATTTTCATATTTTTTCTGGACAACTGAAATAATGTTTTCTCAAAATTTCAGTTTTTTTCTTTTTCAAGGAAAAACTTCCATTGTGAGCATAAACTTCTTTCAAGGTCCTTTAGTCTCTAGTAAAACTGACTTGACTTATGATTTAATGTTCCCTAGACTATATATGCCTAGAGAAAATTCTTTGTGGTTCTGTTTTGCAGCTGCAAATGCCACAGTCATCAGGAATGGAGAATGGCCTTCAAAACCAGCCTGCCAGAATGGCACTTCGGGGTCTGTCTCTTTGAAAGCATTACCAAGACCTAGATTGCACTCGTTGAGGTCAACTCCAAAAGGTATATGAGTCTGTTGGTAGATAGAGGAGGTAAAATCACATCAGTGGTGCTTCAAGTATTGTGAGACTTCATAGGAAGGCCAAAATGTTCTTTGTATTGTTGTAATTGGTGGAGGTATTTCAGGGAAGTGAAGAGGTCTGCACTGCGGTGTGGCTCAGGTCTGCATGGTGCAGGGACTAAATGCACCTTACTGCATGGCAGATGTCATCCCATGGGGTCTGCATTGTTTTGAGAAAAGTTCTTTTCTTTCAGAAAGTTCGGGCACAGACTATCATTGCTGGTAATCTGCAGAATAGACATGCCTTGAATTTATCCTGAGTGTGTGGTTGTTCCTGTCCTTATGCAGACTTTGTATTATCTTCACCCCTTTCAGAACTGAAAAAGCCTTGGGGGATGGAGATGTATTTTTGAATAAGGTATTATTAAATGTATCTTCTTCTGTAGATCAGTGACTTTGTCCCATCTTTCAAAGGGAAGAGTCACAGAAACTTCGCTTTTCATGCTGCTTTTTCTTGATATTCTTCTTACTGGCTGAATTAGAAGCTTTAATGGAGACAAGACAATTTTGTTTTATCATCTTGTGCTAAAAGAAACATTAAATGTACTTCCTGGCTTTGTATGAAACGTTGTTCAGGTTCCTATTTCTGTTCGAGCTAGGACCTCTTGGTTGGCCAACAGTGCTTATTCCACTCAAGCCACAAACACCAGTTGACAACTCATTCTCTGACCAAAATTAAAAACATTATGGGAGCAGATAAATAAGCTTGCTGTGTCTCTTCCCTAAGTCCTAGCTGTAATCAGCTTGGTTCTGACCATCTTTGTGATGAACTGGTTATTGTAATTGGATAAACCTAATTAAATACTGTACTCCTGCTTTAGACTTAAATTTTAAGCTGGTATCTGACACAATTCAGAATAAGTAAGAGATGCCTGCCAAACGTCTCGTTGTGATGACATGCTTTAAAAGAGCAAACAGTGAAAAGAAACAGAATTGGCCACAAATTATAAATCACTTTGAAACAAACATGAATCATATGGCTTTCTGACAAACTGATGCTTTCTGTTGGGGTCCAACACATGCGGCACAACTATGCATAGCTCATTGTCTTCAGTGACCGGTAAGTGTGCCTTCAGCACCTGCAGGAGCAGTGTGGCCAAGGTATTCCCCTTCAGATCAGTGATACCTGGACTACTGTGTTGTGTTTTGGGTCCTTCCCAGACCAAGAGGGTTGTTTTGATACTGGAAAGATCCGCTGGGGACTTAGGAAGATGACTGGGGTCTGTCCAGTGCGAAGAGGTTGAGGGAGTTGAGCCTGTGTAGTCAATAACTTGAAAAGGACAGCTATAAAGGTCATGGTGCCAAACTCTTGTCAGTAGCACCAGATGATGTGGCAATCAGAAATGCTTGCAAATTGTAGAGTGGGAGATGCATCCTTGCCCAGTGGTGCCGTAGAACTGCCCTTCCTGGAGGTTTGCAAGGCTCATCTAGACAAAAACGTGGTCTACTGATCTTGTCTTAAGAGTGACCCTGCTCCAAGTGGGAGTCTGGATATCCGGCCTCTGGAGGTCTCTTTCAGCCAGTGTTTCTGTAGCTGCATTGTATTTGCTGCTGTTTTGAGACTAAAGTAGCTTGATCTTAGTGCTAAAATGAAATCTTTACTCATGTTTTCTCCTGCTTAGGAGATTTTTAAAACTACCTTTTTATTTCTTCCAAGGTGAGTTCTTTAAAGCAAAGCTAACTTTAAATACAGCTTATACATTCTAGGTGGTTTCTCTTTTTGTGTTTGACTACATTTGTGCATCTTGTACTTAACTGTAAAAAGTAAGATATGTCTTTAATTGCTGACATAGTTCTTCTTTAAAGTTCATTTAAGCTTTTACTTTTAGGAGCCAAGACCAGGTCTGCTTCACTGAACCAGTGCACACCAAAATCATCTGGGCCACTGCACTTAGCAAGGAAAGTCAGTGAGACTAGAGGTAATCAGCTCTTGAGTAGTCAACTTTTTACTTTTTCTTGAATCTCTCTGTGTTAAGAAGGAGCAACTGTGCTTTATGATTTCAGAATAATTGAGATGGCTGGCTCATTTTCTTTCCAGTTCACCATATTGGACACAGGCTCTGCAAAGTTCTGTTCCTTACCTATTTGCTTTAGAGACATTCGCTGTCTACTATCTGCTTGAAACTTGCATCCCATAAGGACTAAAAATACAGGATAATTAATCTGTCTGTTAAATGATGTTCTGTCACCTGCTTATAAGGTTGTATACTTTCAAGACACAATGTGGACTAGATTTTGCCTAGTTTGTGTTTAATTGAAGCGAGATTCTTGTGAGCGGGTGCTGATTAGCTCTGGTTGTTGAGGATATTTACTCCATGTTTCTGTATCAGATGTTTGTTTTATCTTTAACTGTGAATTAAAGTTAGTCTTTCCTGCCAGAGTGAATCAAAAGAACAGGTGCAAGCCTTTGGAAAAGCTTGTAAGACCCAATTTTCACTTTGGGAGCAAAGCTCTATTTGTAAGGCTGAGGCAGGGGGAAACAAGTACAGTGGCGGTACAAAGCAGGTGGTTTCCTGATGAAGCCCGTGCCATAGGATCACACACTATTCCTAAAAAGCAGAAAGGTGTTGTCAAAAGACCTTTTATGAACTTCTGCACATGACTTTTGCACTTACACGCAGTAGTCTGAAAGATTGCTTTTATTCAATATCTTTCAAAATAATAAGGTTTGTAGGTCAATTTTCACAGAACTTTTAAGTAATACAGTAATGATAGATTAACTAACTCTCTCAGTGCTTTAGTTTATATTTAACTTGATTGTTAGCACATTTGAGAATGTTGTTAATTTGTTGCTCTTCTATGCAAATAAAATAACTGTAGCATACAGAAGGTAAAAAAAATGCTATAATGCCGGTATAGATGATAGTTTTCCGTTATCTGTGGTCGTCTTTGAATGAGTAAAGTAAAACTGTGCTACCTGACTTAAATGAAATATAATAATTAGAATGGGATAATTATAATTGGGAATGCACCCTGCATTTTCCATGCAGTTTCTTATAATGCTAAATCTTGCTGTAGATCATACCATCAGCCATCACAAGACAGAAACAGCAAAGTTTGAGGAGGTTATGTGGAAAGAACCTTAAACCTAAAAAAGGCAGCCCTACTGCCCCTTACTGGCTTGAAGTATAATTTTTTTTTGTTTCCTTTCTGAAGGTACTCCTGGAAGAAATGTACATCAAAGCCTATCTTGTTTGGGTCCTGGTGAGTTTTCTGAATGTATTTTATATTATCTGTGGTGCAACTCAAATTAAGTTTGTACATTATATTAGTATATTGGTTCTTTTTTGGGAAGAACAGATACGCAGTTGATAATTCTGTAAACTATCACTGACTCTAGTTTTAAGGAATACAGAAAAAAACCTATTTTCCTAGGTTTTGTTTACTTCCTGTCTTCTTGCTACCCAAGCCTTAGACTATGCAGTCTGTTCTGTTACTCTGTTTCCAGTGAAACCTAGGGAGGTTTAAACTGTATTTAAAAAAAAAAAATGGAAAGGAAACTTGGGTGTAATTTGTACTTTTTAGCCAAAATAAGTAATGAATGAACTCATGTGTTGCAGCTTTAAAAAAAAGCAAATAGAAGAATCCCACAGAGCCTTCCTTTTCTGGAATGTTCATTGTAGATAAGCTGTTGGTGTGAGCTGTCTTTGTGTATCACTGTAGACTACATTTGTATAAGAAGTTGAAATTATCGGAGCATGTTGATGTATGTGTCTGCTCGTATGGCAGAGGGAGAAATCGCAGCTGATTAAGTGGCAGATGGTGTTTCAAAATCTGGCAGAGTTTTAAGGACTTCATATTGGGTTTGTTTTTGGTGTTTACGCCAGTCAGGACACCTGGTGCTAATTTCTATCTGCCAAGAGACTGAAAAGTCTTCAGATGATGCTTCTACTGGCAGCAGTTTCCAGGTCTTTTCAAGAGAGTTGGCAGTCTAAATCAGTTTCCCAAGAATCAGTGTGTATTTGTTGAATTAAAAGCTACTTGTAATTAATTACTCATTGAAAAGCCCTTTTTGAAAGATACTGAAGATCACTGGAAAGCCCTGTGTCCCCTGAGTGAATAGCAGATGTCTTTCTGAAAGAGGTGCTGTAGCCAAGCAGATGTTGTAAATTTGAGTCTGAAATTACTGGGCAAATCAGTTCTAAGCCGTAACTCTGGTACTGTGGCAGTATTTTTTAAATTTCCTATGGCCATAACATGCAGTTAATGCTTTTATCTTTTACTCTTTCTTGTCAAATGTCTGCATATTAATTGTGGCAGGGTAGTTCGATATCTTCTGTTAAGAGTCAGGGCTTCGGTCAGACTTCACCCAAAGTTCTTGTTCTGTTTGTTGCTTTTATTGATACTTGGCTGAACTAATGTTAGTTTAGGTAAAGCCTGACACTGAGTTTCAAGAGCTCAAATGTAGTCTGTTGTATCAGCATGTAGGGGATGATTCAACTAGCAACATAATGTCTTGATCAGCTCAACTGAGGATACTCCTAATAAGCAATAAAATCTGTTTCTGGACTAGAAACTAGAAAAGTAAATTTATCTTATGTTTTCTTATAATAGTCTCAAAATATAACTTTAGTTCCGCTTAAATGTAGTGTGCACATTCTCTCTACTTTCCATGCAGAAAAGTAGTGTTCCCTCCCCTTTTTACTGGTTTAGTAGAATTTTGCTTATGATTCATCTTTTCTGACCTAATAAAGCATGTAACTACATAACTTTGATGTGTTGGATTTGATGCCTTAAAAACACAGTCATAAACTCCAAATTGGCTGTAATATTTAGCAATTCTTTAGTAAAAGCTCTTTACTCATACTTTTGCCAGTAAAATGGCTGTATTTCAGTGTTTGTCCTAACAAACCTGAACTGCTTACTGTACTGAGTCAGTTTCCAAAACTGAAGATGTTAGACATTCAACTTAATACATTTCTAATTTGTACAGCGCGTTAGTATAATTTCCCATTTATGAATGCAGGGCTTTCTGGTGGAGTATTTTGAATTTTTGAGGAGTTTTTTCCATCCTTACAGTTCCAGATACTTCTTACAGAATAAAAATACTGTGTGACTGCTTGGATATTCTGCAGTACAATGTCTTACATTTTAAGAAAAGACAAATGATCTTTTTTGAAATGAACTGAAATAATGCCAGCCAGTACCATGTAGAATGAGGCCTTCTATCTTCTTTTTTTTTGTTTCTTTTGGCTTTGGTATTATAGTGAAGCTTTGTTCTAGTGACTGCAGCTAGTATAAAGCTTTCGTTCTTTTATTTCAGTGCCATAGTTAAGTCTACAGTTTTTAATCTTATCCAGTGAGAAGTTCCAACCCTGCTTCTATTTCCTGCCCTTGTGCCCAGGACTAATTTGTTGCAGCAGGACTCTGATAATTGATTACAATATTAAGGTATTGACTAAGTGTCTAGCTCATTTGTTCATGGTGCCTTTGACATTTCTTCAAGGATGAAAAAATAGCAGGCTTTTCTAGATATGCTGTCTGTTCCCTTACTGTTGGTGCTGTTTCTCCATTTTCCATTAATTTACAGCAATGATGCACAGCCAGAATCTGCTTGATGAAGCAAGCCACAGCATATTCTTAGTGTGCCTGTAAAACTGGAGAGACAGGCCTGTTTGCAGCTGTTCATTTCTTGTTTGTGTTAAAACATTCACAAGGCTTCTTTTTCTGAATTCTGTATTTTTCATGGGTGATGTTCAGTGCATCAAATAAATTCTGCAAGTTCTGTGGTATATTTCTTCAGCACAGGCTTTAAAGCTAAGGCAGAATTAACTTCTTGGGAATATATTTTATTATACTTCTTAACTGGCTACCTTCAAGTAAGGATGTTCATGTGCAGTTACTGTAATGTTTTAATGTAAATATGAATAAAAATGTTGCCTCTTATGAGATGGAATTTTGAACTAGATACAAAACTGCCTCTAAAAATGCATAAAGTTAGTGCTGTTTCCTTTTTTGTTCAGCCCTCCCTGTAGGAAAAGCTGCCTATCTAATCCCTGTGTAGTATATTACAGTGCAGCGTGTGTGGATGCAGTGGATATTCACGTCTCAGGGCTCTGTTATTGACCAAATGTTAAGGATAAGTTACAGCACAGTAATCTCTGAACCTACATAAGCCAAGCAAAAGCAAATATCCTGTTTGGCAGTTCCAAACGTAAAGCAATAATTTTGGGAATAAAGCGTGTGAGTATTTGGCTTAACCTGTTGTTCCATGACCCTGAAAGGGATCTATGGTGTATTATGGATAACAAGTTACACTTACATGTGCAGCATAAGACCATTGTAAGGACAGCTGCTGGGACAACTACTGGATAGACCTGTAAAGTGTTATTAAATATGAACAGTGTGATTTATGTCATATCTTGTAGCACTGTGATGGAGTATGCAGAGTGGAAATGGTTACTAAAGGCTATAGCAGCTATGAAAACCAAGGAAGCTTTATCAAAAAATGGTACATGCTCCATCATGGTATTCTGTTTTCTTACTCTCATAAAGAAAGGCTGTTTGTTTTTGTTTAACCATTTGTGAGAAAATACAACACTGGGAGAGGGAGGAAACTTGGTCAGGGGTCTTATTGTAAAAGTGCGTAGTAGTGCTGATCAAGCTCAAATGGAAAAATAAAGTATAAATATAACAGTCCATGAAGTTGTCCCTTGGAACAGGTTGTTAAAGGTGGGGGCTGGCTCTTCACTCAAACCCATATACTGGGATAGGATGCTTTTGCTAACAGAATACTCTGGTTCAGACAAAAGTTGGAGGCATACTTTAAGGTTCACTTTACACCCCTTTCTTTCATGCTCTTTGTCATCCCTGTTGAAACTCAGAGGAAACAGTTGTGTTGTAGATTTTTCGATAGAATAGGTCACCTTCAAAATACTTGCACTTTCCATGTCTGAAAAGCAAGGATTAATGTAGATCACACTGTACTTTGACAAAAACAACAACAAAGACTTAATATTTAAAATATGTTATACTGTGTCTTTTATGTGTACTTAAAATGTGTATTTTCTTTAAAAATTTGGAAAACTACTTTGAGATCTGATGCACATTGTTATGAGTGCCAGATACTTAGGCCTTCAGTTGACTGTCTGTAGCCTTCAGCAATGTATGGCAAATTACCCCCACTGATGGGGGATATCTGCTCAAATAACTTACTAGGGCTCTGTTTCTCCTTTCGTGTCTAATCAGAAGATCTTTTGGGGTTTGTTATTGATTGGGGGGTGGTATGTATTTCCTTGTAAGAGTTTTCACAAGTGTAGAAGAAACTGTACAGGCAGTGGTGTTGCTTGGAGACTTTGAAAGGCCTTGATACGTATGTGAACATAAATGCCCTGGCAGCCGAGAGGTCCAGGTCTTCCACATTGCCAGAAGTAGGACTTCTGACTAGCTCTAACTGGGAATGTCAGTATAGATGTATTAGATAGACTGGATTCTCAGTCTCTGGTGTTCAGAGCTTCAGCATTTATAAATAAGTTGGGTTCATCAGTTTTTCTATCTCTGTCCCTATCTCCAAAAGAAGAGCCAGGAAATCCTACAGAAGAACTTAGAACAGTTTTGCATGCTCTGGGATGATGCAGCTACAAGTTTAGATTCTGTATTCATGTAATCTAGTTAATGTTTTACACTCTGGAAATTCTGAGAGTTGAACAATGTAAATTAGTATTTTCCCTTTTTCCCTTGAAAAGCAACAGAGATCAGGCTTAAACCTCTTTTTGCAGATATTTTACTGTGGCTGGACTGTTTTGTTGCCTTTCTAGCTGCAATAAAAAGCTGGCTATAGTCTTTTTCTAGATTATTTTTTCATCTATGTGAACTATGAGGACTATCGGAATGACTCAATTGTCTCGTGATCTATCCTTAGAATACCTTCAGGCTAATGCTCTTATAAACAGACAGCAAAGCTACTAAGTAGTGTAGCTACTGCATGTGACCTAGCTATGAAAGCTGGCATTTGTTTTGCCATTTCTATATAAATAAACGCAGAATTAATCTAAATGTATGTGAACTGGAGTTTCTTAATAAATGTATTCATTGGGGACATATCATGATATTTATTTTGAAGAGTTAAGGGTTTATCTGTAAACGTGAAATAATCTCTGAAACACAATAGCTGTTGCCTTCTTGGTCAGATTTTTCTGCTCTTACTAAATAAAGTATAGTACAACAGCTGGATCTAAGGATTTAATTTCTTGGGTGAGAACTAGAATGTTCCAGAAGTTTTCAGAGTGAAATGTCTGGTGCTGATGTTAAGAGAATGCCACCCTAAACACTGAAGTCATCTGTTTCGAGTGGTTTTTTTTTTTAGTTTGGTTTGGGGTTTTTGTTTTGTTTTTATTTTTAAACAAATGGTGTTTTCCTGATGTAGTATGTTTGTTAGACTAGAGAACAGGGTGCAAAAAAACCAAGAGGTACTTGACGACAGTCTTAATGTATTCCAGACTGGTCCCTTCAACTGTTAGAATGCAAATACACTGACAGACTTACCTGTGTTCTTCTCAAACTTGATCTTCTGAAAGTTAAAAATTTGGGAAGGTTGTCTGCTGTTCCATCCTAACAGTCAGCACTGTTCCCTGTGCTTTCAACAGATACTTTTACAAAAAACCAAGGAATTCCAAAACCTCAAGGCTTGCTATGGAGTGACATATGAGCCATCTAATTCAAGTGGTAGTGGTATTCTGTGAGCAGTTTCTCAAATTGGTAGACTGGAAATTTTGGGATTATATTTAAAATCCCAGCAATGAGGACTTGGTCTGAGTTCTGTCAATTTTCCTATAGTGACCGACAGTCATTCATTAAGGACTTTTGTAGCCCAACCAAAACAGTTTTCACACTACAAGGTCTGTTTCTTCTGTTACGGCTTTTAAGTAAGGACCTCTTTTCTGGATTACAAGTTAGATATTTCAGAGATATTTATCATTATTTAGTTCCAAACTTCTGTGAGAAACTTGCTTTCCAGCTCCACACATCCATACTCCAAACAACTGGTGATGCAGAAGTATGCAGTCTTTGTACAGCAGGAATATTTGTAGTTTATTTCTGAGGTGTTTATTCTGTTGTGGGGAGGAATGTTTGTGATTCTCTTCCCTGGCATTTATTTTGATATTTCACAATAACAAGCCACACAGGAGAACAACACAAAGCTTTGGTTTTCTCGCACTTGTCTAAATATTGTATTGGCTAACCTCTGTGTGAGTAGAGAGGATAGCTGAAAGGAGTATCTACAGATTGCATCAACTCAGTCCAAGTGATAGAGAAAATTCCCATGTTGGGAGCTGCAGTTCACTGGACCCTGTTAGGGTGTTAAGTGGACATAATACTTGAAAGGTCGTTGAACTGTCTCAGAAACATGAAACTCGTGGTCTTGTGTCGAAGATGGTTAAACAACTTGCACATCTGCCTTTTTTGTCTACATGTCTGGGGTAACGGAGAGCATGCAGAACCCACAGAGGTAAGCAAAAGACAGTGATGTCTCAAATGTGCTTTGTGCTCTCCAGATAAACCACTAGCATGTCTTAGAGCATATACTTGCCTAAATTGACCTTATGTGCAATGTTGCTCTTTATTAGAGGCTCTCTGAGTATTGTTGTGTGGCCATGGATGAAATACATTTGCACAGTAAATATAAATCAGTATTGTGTGAATAAATAATTAATAGATCTGTAAGCTATGGCCCTAGATTAGGCATTTATTTTTCCTCTGTTCCTTGAGGTTTGAGCTCACAAGAACTTAAGCATACACCTACCCTGTTTCTGACCTGCAAAAGTCCCTAGCAGAGAGGTGGTTGTGAGTTTTTGTCACATCTGGATGGATCATTGAAGCTTCATATTTTAGGGCAAGTTACCTTAATGTTGGTGATATTGGACACTGTTGTAGAGTAGCAGCTGTGTAGGATTTTGACTGAGGCAGTCTAACAAAAATGCCATTTTGAAAGGGACATCCTGCACATGCACTTCCCTTAAGTCAGAAGTTAAAAATGAAATGATTCTTCCAGTGTTTTGTGACTTTTCTCAGTTGTAAAAGAGTGCAGATAATGCATGCACTGTTGCATGAGGGAGACACAGATAAGCCAGATTCCTGTCTCAGTTTGCCTGGGAATCCACTGTAGCATCACCTTCAGTTTGACAGGCTGCTGAATTTATAATGATGAAAAGCTTCTGTGTACAGAACGAAGAAATGTAAATTATTTAGGATTTTGGTTCCTGCTCTGAGGAAGGAAGATGTTGCCTTTTTTCCTCAGGAGAGGATTTGAGCTTAAAATTAGTCTTGAAGCTGCAGTTTGCATTCATTGTGGCAGCAGGTACTGTTGCCTACAGGAAGATTAGCTTTTCAAACTGAAGCACTGGCTAGAGCAAGGTGATCACAGGAAAGTGGAGTGGGGGCAATCATTTTCCAGAAATAAAAATGAGGACACAGATGACCCTTTAACTCTTAGTAGGTTCCGGCTTCTTGCATCTCTCTTTGCATAAGCAATCACCTTCAGTTCTTCCTGAAGTAAAGAATGCCAGTAAAATCCATCTGCTCTGCACTGCTCTTGCTGTCTAGTGACATGGAGCCAAGTGTCCTTTACATGGGCTTCTTGGATCTAAATATCTAGCTCCTGATTTAGACTTACACAGTGAGACACTTAACTGTGTTCCAGTGGCATTCTTAGTGATTGTTGGATGAGGAAAGAGGGAAAGGGACAGCAGAAATGCAGACACTGGGGATTTGGCCTCATGAGGTTGAATTGAGAGCCTACAGATGCCAGTGCACTTTGCTCCTTTTTTGTCATGTTGCTAATGTTCCCAGGGAGTGGCAGATATACCAAATCTGCTGGGGTTAAAATAGGTCTGGCCCCTCCATCAATCTGATGGTGTCATCAGGTAGTGATGCATTTAGCAACCCAGACTGAATTATGTGGTCATAACAGGATAGACCCCCTTGTCCATGTTGATCACCAGTTCTGCCCTTGAAGTCTGAGGGAAGCCAGCAGTAAGGTGCTAGTAAATAAAATCTGTCTGTCCTTCTGTCCTCTGTATATCGCTTCCTATTTTATTCTGCTGTTTTCTGTCATCCTTCTCTGATGTTAAGAAAGAAAAAGACCTCTCCGTGATCCTCATGTTATGCATGAAATGTAGACAGTGCATGTTCCTGGCATGCTGTTTTAAGATCCCATGGATTACACCCTAGCTTTGCAGTCTGCCAGCACGAGGCACTAGATGACTATCATGGGAGTACAGACAAGAGTGGAAGGTGCTGTTTTCCTGAGCCAAGGAAACCATGCTAGCACATCCATGGCCACCACAATGGAGTATACTGTGGTGTGACACTGAGCTCTGGAAAGATTATCCTGGAGGAACCTTGCCGCAAGTTAAGTCTCTCCTGAGAGCTGTTCAGACTGGCATGGGCAGTCCTCTTGCTGGCTGCTGTCACAGCTCTCTGAGCACTGGGTGCTAGATGACACTAGATGAGACAGGCATCCATTGCTTTTTATTAGTGCCGTCAGGTCTGCTTCTGAAGAATGCAGACGTGTTTCAGGTTTCTGGGTTTTAAGGGAATTAAAACTCTAGAGACTAGAAAGGCATTTTTGTCAAATCAGAAGGTTTTTTTCAAATAATATGATGTATCTGTTTCTTCATGGCCTATTTTCACCCAAACAGAGAGCAGGAAAGAAGAGGCAGTAAAAGTATTTTTTGTGTATCTCTGTAAGAGGAGTTTTGGTCTTTCCTAAAAGGATTTTGATATCCATATAGAGCTTTTTCTGCTCATATTTTGTATGGTGATTCATTCTTTCCACAGTTTCCAAACTGGTTCATTACATCATGTTTGACCTATAGAGATTGTTTGTTCCAGATGCTATTCCTAGGAAGGAAGTGAGGTTTCAGCAGGGTGTTCCATCTTCTCTGGTTTTACTGCTAATGAGGAGTTCTTTGCCTTGCTCCTAAGCACTATTGCAAGGATGGGAAGAAGTACTGAGTTGGTTTTTTGGGTGTATTTCTTGGATTGTGGTGGTTTGGGTTCTTTTTTAGCCTGATTGTACTGCTTCCACCTTTTTGAGAGCATCAAATTGGGAAGGTGAGAAAATACTTACTACGTAGGGCAGTTTCTCCCTTGGAGAAATGTGGAAACAGGAGGGAAATAAAAGGGAGTTCTTGTGAGTGCCCCGGCAAAAGGGTAAAACCTGGTGGCGATAGGTGCTTTTAAATGATGTTTGAAGACTGGCTGTAAGCCCAGTCAAAATCTTAAAATGCTTAATTAATGAATTAATTCTTAATTAAGAAAGGATTTGACAATAATGAGCTAATATTTGATGAGATGTGCTAATGAACTGTGCATGTGTGAATACACAAGTCTACTGTACTGTGCTGTAATAAGCCTTCTGATTTACTGCTCAGTGTGATTTTCAAGCATCATAATAATGCAGCCCAGAAAGGGGTGATGTCTTTGATAATAGTATTGGATTAGGAAAGAGTCTGGAACTGCAGGCTGTTGGGAAGATAGATGAACACACATTGCTAGTGCCAAAGCTCTTCAGACTAGAAGGAATAGAGGAGGTTTAATCGTGGTAATGACATGCATGCCCTGCTGTGTGCAGAGGCTGCCCTGGGAACCAAACAAAAAAACCTAATTTACTGTCTTTGTACTTATTTTGAATGGGTTTGTGTGGACTGAAGATGTATTATAGTACTTCAGAGTTGGTGTTTCATTACTGTTCTGGGAAATAAATATTTTGGTACCCGCTTTGAAAACATGTTGGGGTATTCTCATGCAGTCTGCTGTGGAGGTTGGCTTGACGCGTCTGACTGTCTCGGTGCTGGGCTGCAGCTCTTTTGCTCTACATACAGTGAGCATCTGCTTCACTCTCACTGCACCAGGCTCTGCCTGGTGGTAAAGATACCCAAATACAGCAACAACATGCTATTTTTAGTTCTAGCTGATGTGCTAAATAAGCACTATGAATTTAACATGTTATGCATCTTGAGCAAGTAAGACATGCTATTAAAATATAAAAATTAGATTTGTGAAGGTAAAGAGAGGACAGGTAAGGCACTGCTGGAATGAGAGCTGTCACTGGGATATTTGATTTGGCATATACCTGCTTCAGAGTAAGTTGGGTTAATTGTTTCTGGAAGTGGAAAAACTGTTCAAAGGTATAGATGTTAGAGAATATTGGCTGGGGTTTGCTGAAATGGTAGAAGTGCAGAATCAATGGAAAAGTACTTGATGTTGTTGTCTCCAAAGGGTTACAAAGTCTGTGGAGGCCAGCTCTTCAAACAACCCCAAAAATGTATGAGCTGTCAGTATCTTGTCTCCAGCACTGGCTGAGAGTACTTGGGTGGTCCCTGCTCCAGTGGCTGCCTGGTAAGGCAGCTGCTGACCTCAGGAAATGTAGTGAAATGTTTCTTTTTTGCACAGAAAGGTGGCCAGTGCATGTATGTCTAATTATGGTCGCAGGTAGAAACTGTGACGCTTTCTAATCTGTAAAAGAGTTACTCCTTTATTTTCTAAATTTATTTTTAATTTAATTTTTGCTCATGGCAGTGGACTTCAACAAAGTATATGCAAAACTTTTCAACTCATTAAATAATAAGAAGAAACTTTTTATATGAGGGCTAGTCAAACATGGGAAGAACTTCTATTTTGTAAGAATTCCCACAGCACTGCTCATTTGCCTCAGTGTTTGGGTGCCTTCAAAACCCAGCTGGCAGAGAAATGTTTTAATATGAATTAATGCCCGAGTCCTTCTCCTCTGATGATAAATGGAAGCATCTGCAGTGTTGAGCTGCCAAGCTAAGCAGAATTTCCCTTAAGCAGCTCTCAAATACTGAATTGTTCTTAGAGAATAGATGTGTCTTTGGATTTGTTGACACTTTAATGTTGACATAATACTTGATTGAAAGAAACAGTTTTAAAAAGTGCACCCTGAAAAGATTTTTGGAGAGCAAAGCTGAAATATGCCTCCAGGAATATTCAAATAATGTTCCTTACAGTCTCCAAAGAAAAATTACATGGACTGTGACATTGCCGGATGATATATTCAGCTGGTGATACCACCCACTTCCTCCTCCTCCCTTTTCATCCTCCTCCTCCCATTTCTCCTTTTCCAGTTCCCAGCCCACGGAGTCCCATAGCAGATTGAGCATCGGTACTGTGATGCAATTCGGAGTCTGTTGGTTTTTGAAATCACTAAGTCGGTTTTATTCTGAGGACGAGCTTTGTTTTCAGAACATCTGGTGAGGAGAAGCTGCCAGCAGCATTTATGTTGTGGATATCTGCTTTTACTGATCTTTTGCTTTTCTGTGCATAAGGAATAACAGCAAAGGAATGGAGACCTGATTATTTCTTCAAGCATGTTTTCTCTAGCAAGAATTGCTCACTTCTGCCAGTAGCAATTTAAAAACATAATATGTGACAGTACATGGAGGCTGTTTCTTGCTTGTTTGTCTTTCAATTACTCTGAAGACATGTTATGGTCCCCGAAATTTTCCTTATCCAACATGCGCATAAGGCTGACAGCAAAGGGGTTGCTTCGAAACATTCGTCTACCTTCTGGCTACAAGAAAAGCACTGTTATATTTCACACAGGTTTGTGTATTTTTAATATGATGATTACAGCATGCATTGAGTGAATATCTTGTTAACTTCAACAGCATCTTATTTTTAGCAAATAAGAACTGTACTGGGCATGAAAGTTTTTGAATTTCAGACAGAAGTCTGACTTTTACGCAAAGTAATTTCATATTCTAAGTCTCTGCATGTGTGCTGAACTGCTTGTTTGGAAGATGGTTATACTGTTTATGAAATGCAAATTGGGATTTGCTCTTTTCCTTGCACAAATCCAAAAATAGTATCTGGAAGTCTGTGCTATTAAATATTTATCTAATCATTTTAATAGTTATCTGCTGGGAGCACTGTCTTTTCTGTTTCTTCACTTCCCTGGGTGCAAAGGGGGAAGCAGAGAGGGAAGTGGAATGAATACAGGCTGTTATGGTGTGGCTTTCTGTCTGTGGCAAATATTTGAATACTTACCTGTAGATACCTGTTATCACAGATATTTTGCTAAATACATCTTATTTGCAAGTGGAACAAACTTTTGTGCCTCTTGTTTTGAGACAAACCTAAAAGGTACAAAGTTTTGAGACACTGAGGGTAAGTGTGTGTTTAATTTATACACACACAAAACACAACAAACAAAAAAAAATTACAAAGTTCTCAGCTGCATCTGATCCAATTTTCATCTTCAGTGTCAGAAAAAGCAAATAAAGCAAATTTATGGAAGGTGAGCTTTATTCCAGGACATACATGTGTCATTTTGGGGCTGAGGGGTAGGAGTTGTTTGTTTGTTTGAGCTGAGCTGGGTGACATCTAGAGACCCTGAGAGCATCTTGCATGTTACATAAGTATTTTTCTCCACTGCACTATTTGTAATTCTCTTGCATTTTACTTAGAGGGGAGCGGGTTAGTTTTGCAGAAGCTCTTCACTCAGGAATTTCCTCTCTCGCTTGAATGCCATCCTTTCTGCTTTTATTTTTTTGGAGTTCAGTGCTACCAGTCAGCTTTCCTTACTGTCATGTCTTTTCACATGGCAGCTTAAACCATTTGCCTTGTCATTTTTTATCCTTGCCAAAGTAAATCCAGCTTCAGAATTCTTCCAGGATGATAAATTCATTTATGAACATAATACAGGCCAACTGTCCAACTGTAAAATATAGGCTTCTGTTTGCAGGTTGCTTGTGTTGGCTTTAAACTAGGATTTAAATACCTTGATGCCAAAAATTCTTATGTAAAGGGTGTCTTTGTGCATATAACTAAATAAATAATGTAAAATTTCTACATAACACATGCTCCAGGACCAAAAATCCTAGAAGAGAAGGTGAGGGGAGATAATGTTCAGTCTTCCAAATGTTCATTAAGTACTACTGAAATTTGTGTAATTTTGAAAAATAAATGTCAGTGTATCAAGAGTATTTTACAATTATAAGAATCAATTTGTGGTTTCATATCATTTGAGTGAATGTGAAAGCAAAACCTGCCTGAAGGATTTCTGTGAAATACATCATGTAAAGTAGATTGCAAGCCCTGTGTTCTAGTTAAGCAGCAATTCATTAAATAAGAAGTGCTGAATAGACCTTCTGTGTGTTTTCGCTATGTACAGTATGTACACACTAATGGTACAGCATTGGAGCTTAGAGAGGTTTTTTCCTGCTTTCCCTCTTCTGCTTTGCTATCCCTGTGTCTTGTAGGAAGTCAGTATGTTAGCAGAAAGCTGACCAGTGGTTAGCTAGAGCTGAGTATACCAAAAAAGTAGGGCATAGGAAAACCAGGTCATAGTCTGTAGTGGAGAATGCAAGTATGTATAGATAATAATGCGGTTTTTGAAACAGCAGAATGCATTGAAGCTTGTTAGTGATTATTTCAGGTTCATAAAACTCAGCAACAGTACATCAGGCAATGACAGTGTATATCACAAACATAAAAGGTTATTTTTTGTTGTTATTGTTAAATGCCAGGAGGAGCCATATTTAATTTTGCAGCACCAATATGACTTTCTTTTCTTTTAGTGGTTTAATTTGATAAAAATTATGTGTGGGAAGGTCATAAAAGCAATAGGCAGTAGGGAGTGTGTCAGTAAATAAGGGAAGGGGTAATTGCAGAAAGGAATTTCAGGGTCCATGTAGGAACATGAATATGTATGAATGTTATGTAAACAATACTGAGTTCCAGTTTTGACGCAGATTGCACTTCTAATAAGCATTGTCATGGATTTCATTCTTTGCTCCCTTTGATTATAGCATAGATCAACTGACTTTATGACTGAAGACCATCCTTGAGATACTTGTGGCAACTGTTGAAATGTAGAGTTTTAAAGTAATCTGGAGCACGGGTCAGGTTTGATTCTTCTGTTGCCATGTCCTGCCTGACAGTTGCAGTGCGGTGATTTGGTGAAGTTAGAATGTAAGCACTGTTGGAAGAGGATAGAGGAAGAGGATAGAACTTGTTCTTGCGTTTTCATTCTGACTCGTGGATACTTTGCAGCAGCCTGATATAGTTTCTTCACATGGAGCATGGCGGGACATAGGGTTGTTTACACTGGTCTTATGTTACTCTAGGTTGGTCATTGCACTTAGCGTTAAATGGATCCTTGGGCTGGATGTGTTTGCACTACTTGCATTCTCATCCATGTGGAGGTGTCAAAGTACCTAGAGTAATTCAGATTTGTTACAGTATAAGCATGCAGTCTATTCAGGGGAAGCCAGATAAAATCAGATATTTTCCCCCAGGAATGGAATAAATCCAGGTGAAATTTACTGTAATATTTAATGTGTTTATGAAGGTCTTTCATCTTGTTGCCTTGTTTCTAGCTTTGATGACTCTTGTGTTCTACAGTACTTCAAGGTCATGATATCCAGAAGTTTCTTCTCTTCTTAAATACAGGCAGACGTCAAAGTATCGTTTTTCTCAGCAACTGGAAGTATACTACACCTGCATTGTTAGCTGCATATAATGGGTGCCAAATTCAGTATAAAAAAGTCCTGACACCTTCAGGAAATAATTTATATACCCATCCTGTGACTTATAAAACTTACTTGTAGCAAGTAACTGCAAAAATCTAAACACTTCAGAATTTCATAAACATGGCAGAGAAGAGTGGGAACCACAGCCTTTCAGTGATGAAATACTGTATTTGCTTCCTCTGTTGAACCATTTAGGATTTTTACCAGAGTGACTAAAGTGCTCTTACGTTCTTCATGCATCAGTGGTGTGACAGAGTAAATCATCATCTCTGTGTAGGTCATCAGTTCTGTATAAACTGTGAGAGAAAGACATTCTTTTATGAATGATTCAGAATAGTAATTTTGAGTTGCTTATGTTTTCTCTTGTATAAAGATAAAAGTCCAGACAAGAAACTAGCTTTGTAAATGGAGGTCAAAGCTCTTGTGCTTTTTGTTGAGAATTTGTCAAGGTTTGTATACTGTTTTGTCTGAAAATGCTTTCATCCAGCCCTTCTTGCTGATTTTCCTCTTTCTTTCCTTCCCTTAAGCAAGCTCTACTTGCTGCTCCTGTCTTGCTGGTGACTTCCATTGCTTACTAAACATGTCTTTTCAGCAATACCAGTTGTAAAAACCTCCTTGCTAATAGCAAGCAAACATCATAGATGTGTTTATTTGAGCAGCTGACATCCTTTTTCAATGACTTCTTCCCAGAGTTGTTCTTCAGAGCACACTGGGAACTATAAAATTACTTCTGTGCATGCAAAGCAGTGCTCTTAAAAAAGGGTTCTAAAAGCCTGAGGTGTTACGAGTTGCTTGACTGTTCACATGGCTATTTTTTCCATCCCCATGAAGAATAAGTGAAGTACTGATTAATGTCTGCCACTACAGTGGCATAGAAAGATACTGAACACACTGAATCCTATTAAGTATTCTAAATCTAGAAGTCTGCTGAAGAAATTTTATACAGGACAAGTATGTTAAATATTTGTGTCACCCACCAAGGAAAAAAATAGTTCAGGAGTAAAGCCAGCTTATCTGTTCTGAGCAAAAGAAGTTGAATAGCTGGAAACCATTTGTCATGAGGGATTTTGAGTTTAATCATGTTCCTGTTTAAGTCAATGAGATTCTGCTCCTGACTTAATCTATTCAAGACTGGGTACTAAATGACCTGCCTGATGTGCCTGATTTCAGTCTTAATAGGTCATGGCTTCAGTAGGCATGTACATGATAACTAAATGGAGATTTTATTTTCAGGCGTCTCGGCTCTGTGTTTTGGGGTCTGTAAGTACAGTTTGTACTGTGAACAGGTCAAATCCAACAGATGTGTTTGCAGTAGCTATAAAATGAAGAGAGCACTAGTATTTTCACAGGAAGCCTTGGTAGCAGAAATGATCTGCCAAATCCTCCCCCCCACAAACAACAGAAGAACTCCCCCAACCCAACAAAAAACATGCCAGAGTGAAAACAGAGTAACTTATATGTGATGTTAACACTTGACCTGTGCATATATTTAATAAAGTATTAAAGTGATCTTAAATGGGGAACTTTGCCCCAAAAAATCTGGAGAAACAACAACTGGCGTGCTGCTGAAAAGCAGGTGCATGGCAACTTGCATTCTACTCCACTGTAGCAAATGATGTTGGATTTTCTTATTCCTTCACTTAAAGGGATTAATTATATGTGGAAGTTGCCTCAAGTGTTTGTCAATAGAAAATAGAATTGTTGCTTCAAGCTCAAGTTCATAGAAGAAAAGTTAATTGGAGAGTAAATATAAAGGACATAACAAATAATCTCTGCTAATACCACTGCATATTCTAAGTGTGCATTTTTTCCCACTTGACATGTCTAATAGGGTCTGGCTGCAAGTTCTGTTGCTGTGAAGTAGGTTAGGATTTGAAAATGACAGGCAGCTACACTTACACTTAAAAACATCAATAGCTTTTAAATTACTTCAGGGGATTTCCAGTGTGCTAAAACAAGGCTTAAACTTCTAAAAGCTGCCTCTTCCAGTTTTGCAGTTCGTGCAAATGAATCTGTTGCCATAGTAGGCATGGTGTGCAGCATTAAAACAAATGAAGTATTACTACTTATTGAACCCTTCTAATCTGAACTTTCTAAAACATACAGCAGTAGCTTTTTTTTTGAGGAACATACCATGGAATTTCAGTGGTAGAATGCAACATTTTGAATATTTGCAGCCAATTGTCTTGCTGTCTTGTGTTACCTTTCTTTCTTTACTGGCACAGAAGACTCTGACGTGTGAAGGAGAATAGTTTTTTCCACCTCTGTGTTAAATAATGTATAGATTAGGACCACACCTACCACTCTCATTGCCATGAATGGCAAGAAGAGGTGATTTCTGTTTATAGAGATTTGCTGTTAATTTAATGTCCCATAGTGAAGCAGCGTATCTACTGTTTTTATTATTTAAAAAAATTATAATCTCTCAGTGTTCCAATGCAGAGGAATAACCTGGGTCCAAAGGTGATGGATTTGATGTCTTTAGGGACATTGTGGTGTTTCAAACAGCTCTTGACTGTTTCACCCAATATCATTCTAAAACCTGACTTATTTGGAAAATTACTTGCAAGCAGACCCTATCTCTCCTGGCTCATCTTCTAGAAATAAATTCTGTGAAGGCTGCACTGGTCAAGCTGGCTAGCTGGAATAGTGTTGTTACAGTTAAACAGTAACAAGTTACAAGTTGTTACTGTTAACAACTAAAAAAGTTAGAGAGATCACCAGCACCTTTCTAACCATGTCCACCAACAGGGCTCTTCCCCATTACTTTTCTAGGTCATGGAGTATTGTTTCTGTTCACTCTCCTACAGGGATGATAAAATAGCATTTGATCTTCTGCAAAACTAATGTATTGGCAGTGTAACTTAAGTCTTTAAATAGTGTAAAAAAAACCAAAACAAATCCCATTTAATTTAGCTGTCCAGATACTCAAATGTGGAAATAACTCACCTTAAATAACCTGAGTTGTATCTGGACATGGTGTTTCTTTACAGTTGCTATTTATGAACCTTCCATTGGTATCATCTTTACTGATGTCTAGTAGTTGTAGCAAGGGCAATAATAACCCGGGGTCCTGTGTTCAACTCTTGGTTAAATTTATATTTGCTACTTCTTGGCATACTAGTGTGCTGCTTGTACACTTATAGCAAGTAAAAGATCTTCCTCAGGATCCTTGGGTAAACAGTTTATATGTGATGTTATGGAAATACTTTTAGTTAGGCAGGAAATAGAACGGCTGGCAACATCTGTGGTGAAATTCTTTTAATGAAAGCTCATCCTTTTCTCAAAGAGAACTAGCAGTCCTTCAGTAGAAAAGTCACAGTATTACAAGTAGTACTCATTAATTGCTTAACTTCTGTAATAATTTCAGACTCTCAGATGCTGCTTATATCAGAAGCATCTAAACTATTAAAAATGTTATGTTTATTTATTACAAGAATAGACTTTGTGCTGAGCCTTTTCAGATTTTTTAAGTGGTAATACAGGATTATTGGAAATGTTTACTGCAGAAGAATAAATGAACTTTCTTATAAAACCAGTTTCAATTTATTCTACTCCAAATAAAACAGAAGACTAGAAAAAATTTGCTTTTCTTAGCCATAAACATGGGTATGTTGTGTAATGAATATAATATGGCTTGCTTATTTCCGCAAATATTGCTGTACAATCTGCAACCTGCTTAACTCATCAAGTTGAGATGTTTTGCCAGTTAAAAAGATAAAAGGTCCTGCTATGAAATGTGTAGCATAACCCTATTAAACCTGTATTTCTTTATTTCAGGAGGGACCTCAGTTAGGATTTAAGGCCAAGGAAGGCAAGATGCATGTGTAATGTGCAATGAATATTTTTCTTGCTGCCTTTGTTAGTGGCACAAGTAAAGGTGTTTGTATTTGGAGATTTTTCTCAGGGATTAACCTCACATATGGGTTTTGGTCCTTGTGGTAAGTTTTAGGTATACCCCAGTGAACACCACAGTTACCTGAGGTATCAGCTCTGCAAGAAAATTTCCATAGTCTTCTTTCCCTCCCTCCCTCCCTCCCAGCCCACCACCCAGTTAGGCAAAAATCTGTTTGCCACCGTTGTAGTTTGTTAGCTTGAACAGAAGATACTCAGGAGAACATGAAGTGCAAGGAATGATATGATGTTTTAAACCTTCTCCACAGGAACTGCTTGGTCTCCACAGCAGGCATGACAAGCAGTCACTCCTCAAGGAGGGGAGCACTGGTACCTGTCAGGCAGCATTTGCCAAAATGGTCTTCAGTTGTGCAGTTTGGTTAGGAGTGGCTGGAAAGAGGATTCCCTTAACTGCTCAGAAAGCAGCAGAAGGACTTTGTGCCTCTCAAAGGGTGGAGACATATTTTTAGCTAATGAAAGTGCTGGATGCTGCCCTGTTGTTCTCTGGTTTGTTTTCAGCTTGGCAAGATATTTTCAGATAGGCTCTGATAGGTTGCACTTAGGCTGTTCCTGAAACAATGGTGTGCAATGTCCTCGGCACGTCCCTGGGGATATATCTTTGCTGTTTAATAGCAGGAAAACTGCTTAACATGGCAGGAAGTACACAAATAGGTCCTTGATGTGGTGACTGCCAAGATTTATGTAAGTGCATTTTGTGTGTCTTTTGAAAATGTGGAGCTCCAGCAGCTCTTAGAGCTGGTATGAGGCACTTGAGATGCAGTATTTTCTGTCTTGAACTTGCAGTGAAGCATGGAAGATTGAGTTCACATGGATGATTTTAACCAGCAGCAACTGAAGTGGTTAAGATTCTGTTCTCATCTGTTGACCAGCGAATGGTTTTTCACTGCTAGGGTAGCTTTAAAGTACCATTTCAAGTTTAGTTTTAGACACATGTTCAACTACATTGGTATTCCTTAAAACATGCTATGCTGCTGCTTCCCTAAATACATTTTCCTAAAGTTGTGAGTTTATCTCTAATTTCGATAGCTTAAATTTTCTTTCATTCTGCAGGGACTTGACTTAATGTTAATTGTGCTGATAAGTGTAATCAAAAGGATGAAAAGCACAAGTGCTTAAAATTTAAATTAGAAAAATGACTTTCACTTTTGTGAAACAGCCCAGTGGGGGTGATTACGTGGAAGAAACTTTTCTAGTGCTTTAGAAAATCAATACTGATCTAGAGTAACTCGGAGTCTTAACTGAGCTGTGAAACAATGTAGGAATAGATAATCCTTTACTTAGATACAGAAAAGTTCATTGCAGCTTCCCTTATGTAATCTGGTCATGCCAAGGTATTCATCTGCCAAGAGGGTAATGGTATGTCTGTTCCCTGTTGTGTGGAAACGATGGTACAGATTAACACTTTTTTGTAAAGTAATTGCTTGGTTATTTTTTAGGCATAGGAAAACACCAAATCTGGGACTGATCATGAACTCATCAAATGAAGTCAGTGTAGCTGGGGAGGAGCAGCCTGGTGGTTTGGGCTGTGATTAAAACCAATCAAGATAATGATTGGAGCAAAGTCATTGAGTGTTACCATAGTCAACAATGTTGAAACCACTGCATTAGTGTTTTCTGCATAGCCCTTAAGAGTCCCAGGACTGATTGTTGAAGGGATTTGGGAAGTTGAACAGTTACTGTAAACTTTACTTTTCTCTCTTCATTTCCAGCCTATAAGCTTAATCATGCCTGTATCGCGATTTTTTTTTTTTTTTAATCCATGGAAAAAATTCGTGTCCTAGCTTTGTCTCTGAATTGGTTTATAATCTGTTTTATACTGAGAAATTTGTGACTTCTTTTACCAAATTGACTCTGTATGTACCAAAAAAGAGAATTTGTATGCTAGCTATTTGTTTTGTAACTTGAAATTGCAAACTGTGGCCATCAATTTAATGATGAAAGCAATAGAATTGAATTTCGTAGTGATCTTTTGGTAGATAAAGCATGATTATGTTGGATAACTTAGCACTGATTATAGTGCTTCCTACATGCCTAGAAGTGCTATCACCTTGCTTTTTAAAGAACATTATCAGTGAATTTTATTATAATCTGAATTTGTTTTGAAATGGCTGTAGAGTTTCATAAACACAGGAAGCTGTGTTTCAGCTTCAGAAACACTTTTGGCACAAAGGCAATAATGCAAAATACAGGCAAGGCTCTGGAGGCTCTTTAAATTCCCACTGTCTGCCCTACTTTTTCTTCCATAATATCCTTTAGGCAGGATTTCAGTGCCATACTTAAGTCAGTGACATTTGTTAGAGTCATATAACATCAGCTCACACTAGTGTGATTAAATAAATAGCTTCTGAGTTCAAACTAAAAGTCATTCTGTCCTCTCTATCCAAGATAGCTGCGGGTATTTCACAAGAGAAAGTATTGCATATTAATGTGCTAGTCTTGTGGTCAAAAATGTATTTTCCAAGTCTCTTTCTTGTACAGTTGTTTTCAAGGGGAGATTGTGGTTCCTTGCAAGTTACTAAACCTTACATATACTTTTCTCTGAAGGACTTTAAGTAGCTGAGGGGAAAAAAAATCAAATTCTTGAATCTAACGTTAGTCTGAGCTAATATATGCTAATATGTGCCCGTTAACTAATATGTTGGTTGTGAAGAAAGAACTACCATATTGAATTAGAAGCAGGCACAATTGACAAAGTGCAGTTTAGTGATTCAGTCAAAATTCCGAATTTGTTTTGGGTTGATTGGTTTGTTGGGTTTTTTTGCCTTTACTGCAGCAAAGTAGGCCTCTACAGTACATGAGCAGAAAGTAGTTCGCAAACTTAAAATCTTAATTGTATATGCTATAAGAGTCCTGTTTATAGTTCTTCCTAGTTCTTTCTTGGGCTGAAGCCAAGTTTTGTATGTAGATACAGGTTTTATTTATGGTGGAATAAATAAAGTCTGTGAACTTCTCTTACTTGGATTTGTAAGTAACAGTGTCTCTCCCATTTGCTTTATGTTTATCCCTAGCATAACTTAAAATGCTTGCCAGCTCTTTTGGAAAGAATCATGTTAAGAAGTAGTTGAAAAAAAAGTTAAGCTGTTCTCACGTTTAACTTTCCAGAACATAGGATACTGCTCAGCATGCGTTAGAGCAGAAGAGAAAACTCGGCTATGGGAAATGTGGCAGGAAGAGAGACTAAAGTCAGTGATTTAATCTATGTGAAATCAGGTTGGGTTTAATGTGGAAGAAAATGTATAATGAAAAAAATTGCAGCAAGGTGTTTTGTGGTAAGACTTAAAACAGTTGAGCAGTGTGGTTGAAATGCCTTCTGTGTCTAGGTGGTGTTTACCTTGCTTCAACAAGAAGTGGCATAAATGGTTTCTGGAGGCTTCTTCCAGCCCTGTATTCCTGGTTGAGCGTGGTAGAGTGGACTGCAGTATTAAAGAAGGAATGCATTCAAGTGTTGCATCTTAAATGACTTCCTTCTTTCTGGCTGTGTTTCAGCCATTTCACCCGTGGTATCGTGTGAGAGCTGAGATCTTAGCAAAGGCTTGAAAAGGAAGAGGGCTTTATTGACATTATTCTGTTCTCAGGTCTTGTGTGAGGGTTTTCTACACATGTCTGGTACTGGTCTCCTTTCTGTAACATTACACACACACTCTCTAAGTGTATCCAGGAAAGATATGGAGAAACGAAGGGATCAGGATTTGTACTGGGGAGAGGCAATTCATTGGATCTGGGAAGGGTTTGCCAATAGTATGAACTAATCATGGTGAGATCTCTGTCCTCAGTGACTCTGGGTCCTGATTTTGTAGACAGAGGCTGCAGAACAAAGGGCAAAAATGTGCCATGTCGTGTACTTGCGATGAAGCAGTAGAGGGCACCAGACAGTAAGGAGCAACTTTTGTACAGGGGTTAGGGAGAGAACAGACTCGGAGGAAATAGGCGCAGAAGGGAGAGACACCAGTCTTCAACATCACTCCATGCTTGGTTTTTTTTGAAGTTGTGTACTTCATGGATGACAAGGCACAGCTGCAACTATAAGAAAAAGGAGAACTGCTCCACATGTTTCTGTGCCTACTCAGAGAAATACCTGAACTAGAAACTTACTGAAACATAAACCCCTTATGTAAAATAAGTATAGCTTCCAGTATATTGTATGTTGTAAAGTTAGGGAATTTAAAGATTTAAAGTTTCTTGTAGCATATATGATGAACTGATGTAGCAGAATTCAGATACCTAAACTGAGGATAATACATTGAGATATAGTTCAGTCTTTAATTCAGTCCTCATTCGCCAAAGCATCAGTGCATTGTAATATCCTCATGCAATTACTTTCCATCTTGTTGTCATCTTTGTCATTAAAAATGGATGACGGGGGTTTTTTTAAGGTGGATGAAGTAGTTTCATTAATGTAGATGTGGTCAATCCCTCTCATATCAAAACACCCATGCTCTAGGCTTTCTAGTACGATAAACTAGTTCTGCCATCTTCCTTCTCTTTTCCCTCAGACAATGGTATGTAGCACTGTATGGGTAACTGACATGTGCTAGGCTTTGTCCTAGTTCAGAACAAGCTAAAAAAACCCCCATGCATCAATATCAACCTTGGTTATTTGGAAAATAACCAGGACAACCCTTATGCCATGGTAGTCTAGCTGGTGCATGTCAGAATTGTTATCTGTAAATTGCATTGTATTCCAAATTTGTTTGTTTTGTTTGTGGTCATCTCTGAATGTATAGTGGGCTTATTAGTGTTTTCATCTTTTTAGTAGATGTGTGGCTCATATGCATGCTTTATATTCACCAGCTGGATCACACAGAATCATGCAGAATATTCTGAGGTGGAAAGGGTCATTGAGTGCAGCTCCCAAGTGAATGGCCGTAGAGGGATTGAACCCACAACCTTGACATCATTAGAACCATGCTCTAACCAACTGAGCTATGAAAACTTAATTCAGTTCTACATATTATAGTTCCTGTACACTTGACAAAATACATTTTGAATGTAGAGACAAAATCACTTTGTATATTAGGTGTTTATAACCCAACTAGTGTTTCTGTAAAACACACCTGTGGCACATAAGGTAAAAAAATGTTATGGGAACCATGGTGAGAGTTTAGAAGAACATAAATACTTCTGGGATTTTCCTTTCCTTTTCGTTACTGTGTGTATAAAGATAATACCCGGTTGTGGCTAGAACCGGGGAATGAAAAGGGATGGATTTAAAATGTTGCACTGAAGCTAGAAGTCAGTTCTGTAATAAAGTCAGTGGATGAGCATAGACACAGACTTCAGAAACAGTACTTCAAACTGAATGGCTGGAATAATATGTGATGACTCTGCACTCCCCCTCCAGGCTGTACAGCATTTAAAAAATATGTGCTGAAAAACCTTTGTACCCCTGCAAAAAAAAAAAAAATTCAGAGAGATTTCTGCTGTATGTTTTACTCCTGCTGAGTCAGTTTAAGTATCTAGGTCAGGTTTCACCTGCCTGCAGTTCAATTTTGTTCAGTTCTTGCATCTTTTTTTAAAAGCCTCTGTGGTGGTTGATTGGTTTGTTCAGAACAACTTGAAAAGGATTTGACGACAGCTGAAATAAGCTGGTGTTCCTGGACATGGGCTAGTGCCAGACATTAAAGAAGGGAAACTCAAGAGTTTACAGCAAGAATAGAGGAAAGGGAGAGCTTCTGTACTGCTTTAGACAGCATTTAGTTGTCGTCTTGGGCTTCACATCATGTTGATGCGGGGGGAGATGCAAGATGAGAAGTGCTGTTTCTCTTTACCCAATTGCTTTGAGAAAAAGAAACTTCTGAGGTACAGCATCTTAAGCATTTCAGTTGAACAGATTATCCAGGTACAGCTCTGAAAAATGAAGTCTCTTTGCTGCAAACTAGAACTGGCTCATGACTGGCATGCTTGGAGCGTGAACAGAGCAAGTTGGGACCGTCTGCACCAGCTTATACAGACAGGCCTGAGGCAGAGCTTAGAAACAAAACATCACTTCTTTAGGGGAGTCTGTGTTTGTACAGTCACCAGCGTGGGCTCTGAGAGGCACAGCAGGAAGGTGTATGTTCACCACTTGCCAAGATGGATGCAGGCAAAAATTACAGTTGACCAAGTTGTGGAAGGCCTGGGGGGATTTGAACACTTCCACCCAAGTCCAGCCTTGCCAGGCCCTCTGCAGACACCGTTAATTTAGTTTTGTGACTGCTTACCCTGTGTATTTGTCTGACCTAGGTTATGTTATAGCCCAGAGCAGGAGTTTTGGAAGAATTTAGGGTGATAATTTACAGCTAGCTGAATTTCCAGGTCCTCTCAAAGGTAATGTATGTATTGCTACAGATTAAACTCAGCAGTTTCCTTATTTGCATGGATGTTCTTAAGTTTTCCTCTCCTAATGGCCATAGCTTGTCACAAGGCAAACTTTAAAATGACAGCCATGGGATCAAATGGTTGATTAGTCTTCCTGTTGCGTTGCTCAAATAATTTTTACACATTCTGATGAGGGGAAGGCAATATTAGAGCGGTAGAAATAGGGATGTTTTGTGCTTGCTGATTGGCAGTTGTCTAAAAGATTTCTTTGTTTCTGTAATGCGAAAGAAATACCTTAAAAACAAAAAACGTCTCCCAATAAACCTCAAATATATCCCACACAAAATAGACCAGATTTTATTTAAATAAATGAAGTCTTTTTTTGTTCTACCCTAATCCTTAATGTACTTTTGAGAGGAAATCCTTGATAGTGGTTGATTCATGTTAGTCTATGAAATCAGGAGATTTTTCCTAAACAGGGGAAAATGTTAAGACACTTGAGATAGAGACATCAAGGATAGAGACGTCTTAGCTGGAGCAGAAGCTGATGTACAGCAGGTGAAATGGGTAATTCTGAGACAATGAATTCTAAATTGGCAAACTAGTGCATTGATAAAATGTTCTCCATCTGTCATCAGCTATCAAGTATTCCTGTTGAGAGACAGGTTGTAAAATTCAGAGTAGCAGCAACTTCTGTTGACTTAAAATTTGCTTTGTAGTATTAACTCATAAATTTAATTTTAGGTAAGGTTTAAAGAATCTTCCAGAGTGGAGAAAAGTAAAGGATTTCTGCCTGAAATCTATGTCAAGAGGGAGATCTTTACAAAGATCCCTTGTGATCAATCAGCCCATCTTAGTTGAAGTGAGGAAGATACAAAACACATTGACTGCAATCTGGATAGACTGAATGTATTCATATAGAGCAAGAGACCAGTTTCCAAGGACAGGTTTTCTTCAGTTTATTACATTATAGCAGAGAACACTTGGCAATTACGGTGGGTGCACACACATCTAGAAAGGAGGCTGAAGCTTTTGGATTTGGTAATGTTGGAGAGGAATGACAATGGCAGCATCTAATTCAGTCACCTGACCTTCATCAGCCAGGCTTTCAATGCAGCTTATAGAGAAAGGCTTCCCTCAAGCACTTACGGACGTTATAGTTAGGATTCTGCTCTGAGTCAGTGTCTGGAGGAACCTGTTCCACTACAGAGGAACGAAGGTATATCAGTTGGAAACTTTGTTTTACCCCAAAACCATTTTTGTGGAGTATATTTTGTTTTGATTTTTTTGGTTTTGTTTTTTGTTAACTCAGCTGATATCACTGTTTCATGGAACTATACCTTTAAAATCATCAGAAAGTGCAGGATGGCACTTGAGCTGTTTATCTTGGTATAAACACAGGATTCATGTTTGCTGCCTAAAGTTTTTAGGAAGATTTGGATCTTGAATGGTTACATCCATGAGTCAGGGAAAACACTTCCTTTCACCTGTTTCCCAGCTGTATCTCAACTGTTGGAACAAGTTGGAAATAATTTCAGATGGATTTTACTGTCTGACAAGGTCTTTGCAGATGGTTCGCCAAGTGGGATTTTTAGGAACCACTAAGATATGGTGAAGGGCAGAATGAAAACTTACACTGCTCAGCTGAATTACTGCAGCTGTTGGTCAAGGGATGCTGAAGTACTGCTACTGCTCTTACCTGGCTCTCTTCACCTACCTAAAGCTTTTGTCGAAGATCTTACCTGCATTCAGACTTCAGACTGGGTTTCTGCAACCTGTGTACTAGTCTTTAGTGGTGACTGTGTGAATAATAATGCTTAGGAGCTCTAAGAACAGCTATTCAGCTATGAATGGGGCAGGGAGCCTAAAGGGGAAGAAATAATACCAGCTCTGCTGGAAAATCCCACAGAAAGTCTGTCTGGTAGGTGATACAGAGACTTGGAAAAAAGCTCCACCATCATCTATGTGTTCACCAGGGCCTGATAGCAAAACAGTTGGGGAATACCTGCCAGCCATGAGGTGCTCTGTGTGGGGGGTTCATCTCTGATACTTTCCTGGTCCCATTAGTGTGCCTGGACTAGTGTAGAAGGAGAACTGGCAAGTCAGCATAAACTTTCACTGAAGGCAGGACTCCACAGATTGGCTTTTTGGCCAGCAGCTCTGTGGTGATTTGGAAATCTGGGATCTGTGCATGCATGGGCTATTGACATTCCTAGTGATGCTTCCCAGCCCAAAATAATGCTGATGGGAGTTAATGCAGTTTTTGATGGATAGCATAAATTTCTGCTCTGGAATCATCACTGCCTCTGAAAGCATCCTGGAGTTGTGACAGGGCCAAAGTGTGGTGTATAAGTTCTCCTGAGCTCCAGCTTGTGTGGTCTGAGTCCTGTTCTGCTGGGTGTTGTGTTGAGTATTTGCACACCTCTTTAAAAGCAGAGACTGACATCTCCCGTAGACCAAGATCTGCATGGTATTGGTAATTTTTTCCAAACTGAATTCAGTGACTGGGTAATTAAACTGCCGTGTAACACAACAGCTATCAGCCTGGTGTCATTAATCTACCTGTTTTCACATGGAGCCTAGACCTACTAAGAGTTCTGTGCTTAAAAGTAAGATGCCTTAGCTTTTACAAAGAGAAGTTAACACTCAGGCTTGGTAGCTAAAAGGCTTGTCCTCCTTAACCTGCCAAAAATACCTCATTAGTCAGTTTTCCCGCATTGCTGTGATAACTCTTTATTGTTTGTGGATTAGAGAGTTTCCTCAGGAACTGTGTTCTTCCAGAGACTGCCAAAAGGGTGTTGCTTGCTGTGTGATTAAGGACAGCATTCAGTGGGAGTGGGGCAATATCAAATGTGCCCACAGAGGTAGTCGGGAACCCTCACTGCAAACATTAGCAGTAGGACAGGTGCATAATCACCTTGTTGAATATACAATTGAAATAACTACGCACTGTTGAAATGTTTGGCTTTCAGCTCCTGCAGGCGGTTCAGGCTCCCTTTGGGGCTTTGTGTTGTAAAGGAAGGGCCACTGCGTTCTCACAGAGTGTTTGGCTGCATTGCAACAAACCTGGTTACTGATGCCCAGGCCTGCTTTGATTGATGCACAGATCAAATGACTTTTGGGAGTGGCTTTTGGGGTGACGTCCCACGTACAGTGATGTCAGCAAAAGATTTTAAAAAATTCAGGTGTGGCATAATCTGCCAATTAAACTGATTAGTACTCTGGCTGAGTCCTGAGAAGGAGCTCTGACTACAGGTCTGCTTGTTGAAGTCTTTTATGTAGTGCCTTTGGCTCACCTTGTACGGGACTTTTAGTTAGTACCTTCACTGCAGGGTGCTGTAAATTGAGGTAGGATACCATACTGAGGACTATATGCTAGCTTGCTTGCTGTCAGGAAATCTGATATTGGCTCACAAATGTCCCTGACCGCTTGGAAGCTGTGACACTGGAAGAGGTCCTGCGACTCCCGTGGGATCGGGATGGAGTGCATTGCTGCTCTGTTGGCAGAAGTGAAAGCTAGCCAGGAGGCAATGCAGGCTGGGCAGAAGGCACTAAAGCATGACGTGGAAACATCTCAGAAGGAAATCAGGACGGTGTTAGCATTGCAGAGGAGCCAGCAACAGGTGAAAGAAGATCTCAAGGCAGAGATGAAGTCCAGTCACTTGGATATAAGAACTGTGCTTGAGGAAATCCAGCGAGTAAGAGAAGAAATGGAAGCTCGATTAAATACTCAGGCTGATCTGGTCCTACTGATCAAAGAAGTGAGCACCAATTTAACGTGTGTAGACAAGGCTTTCCAGAAAATGGAGGAGAGACAGAAAGTTTTTACCAGCCTGCATCTTCCCACGAGAGAAAATGTTGAGCAAGGATTTTTCTTTGAAAAATGCTTACACCAGACGCACATGGGTTTTGAAAGACCTGTGGAAGTTAACAATTTGGATGAGGAATGTGAAGAGAAGGTGCTTGGGGGTAAGACAATTGTGACTGTAAGTGTGGGGAGAGAAGTGAGGTTGTTTCTACTTGTGCTTGTCAAGAAATTATTTTGAATGCTTTTAAGAAATGTGATTTTTTTTTTTTTAGAAACTGACTCTCTTGCTTAAAATAATTTCTAGTTAGTGTAGATACTACTACACATACCTTCCTAATACATGATATGCAAAGGAAGGCTTTGATTTGGTTCTGCAAACCAAAAAAAGTGTGTTACAGATTTTTCTGGTAATACAGCAACAATGCACAAGATAGGGAGGCTCAGGAAACCGCAGCAAATACAAGCTCTGAGGCAGCCAGCCAGACAAATGCTATGGCAAGTACTGGGCAGAACCCCAGAACCTACATGTAACTTCATGGAACACACCCTGTGTACTGACAGTTGTGTATTTCTTGCTTCTGAACAGCTAATAACTAGAGAAGCTGTGTGTGGGAAACAGTTTGCTTCATGGAGAAGCTTGGAATGGGTTTAACGCTCTCCCCAGTGAACTAGTCAGCTGCTGTGCCATCCGTATAATGACTGTAGAGGGAGTGAGAGGATTTGTGGACCTTTTCCAAGATCCACATCAAATCTTCTGTGAATGATTCAATGATCAAAAGGTTTAGTCTTTGCAAAATCACTGCTGGTTTTTTTCTTTACTGGTATGAAGGATAGGACTTTAGGTGGTGATTCAGTCCAGTTACTGTACTACATGCAGTACTTGAAAATCTGATTTTCAGTCTTCCAAAACTGAGCTTTTCAACTCCGTTGGGTAAAGTGGTTTTGAGCCTGTTGGAGAGGAGTCCAGAACCTAATTTACAAGTCTGACTGTATAGAGGTGGCAGGTGAACAGGCCAAAGTGAGAAGGACTTGGGCTGTTAACCAATACTGTCTTTAAATTAGACTCTGTCATTGATGTGGTGGTATCAGTAATCAGACTCATGATGCTTTTGTCTTAATGAAAGCATGGCTTTTGTTTTGACACCACAGCATGCCTTCTGTATAAGTCTGGAAACGATCTGTCATTGCCCAGAGGTACGGAGGCCATAAATAAACATCGTAGTGTCAGTGGTGTTAATCTGTAGAGGGAGTTCATGCTACAGAGGGTTCATGCTTTTCAGCATTTGAAGTGGCTGTGTATAGCACACGTCTATGATAAAACTCCCAACAGGAATGTCACTGACTTTCACTTCATGCATGTTTTTTGTTCGGCTTTTTCTACTATAGTATCAAGGGCTGGCTTGGTTGGATGTTTGAATGAGCTTCTTGGAAAATACTTCATGGTCTGGGCAACAGGATAAAAGCAGTGGTATGAAACTAACAAAGTGATAAGGGCTGGCTGAACTCTGGAAGCAGTGGATATTTGAAGCCTTTTGTCATTTGTGGTTAGCTGCTGTATCACTGTATTTAAATGAAATTTCTTCATTAGGTAACTGTGTGATGTAATTTTTTCCCAGAGTAAAAATTGTCTGCAAACATTTGTTCAGGTTTAACACAGGTCTGTCAGGGTCCTAGAAATGGTTTTAAAACTAATTTTGAATATTTAATTAAATAATGACATTAGCATCTGTATCAGTGAATTTACCCAATACTCTTACATTAAGAATAATGTTCTAGTTCTCTATTTGTCATAAGTGGAGCATTCAGGAAGGGAGGTGGAATATATGAGAGAGTAGAAGTGTGTAAGCCAGTATGGAAGGGAAGAACTGACTGTACATGTTTATTCTCTAGTCCCTGCTCTTTTTTTTCCTCTCTTCTTGATTAATATTTCTTTTGATTTTTGAAGGAGCTTCAGAAGGTAACCAGTAATTTCCTACACACAGTATTGTCCATAAGATTGCTGAAAATTTGGCATGGTTGCTCTTGGATGTGAACTGGCATTTGTGTAAAAATGTTTACTCAAAAGACGTTGTTATGTCTGCACAGTGAGAAAAGAAGGGGTCATGTTAGTTAAATGGTGGTAAAAATAACCAGAACTGGCAGCCAAGCTCGATCCTTTTGTCGTACAAATTCGTATTTTGATTTGGGTTGATATAGCTCTGCTATTAAACTGCACAATGGTATGTTTCTAATTGAAAATACCCCCTTTAAGAGTCTGCATCTCTGAGCAGAGGTGTAGGGAAATCAAACCAGGTGCTTGGGATTCAGAAAGGATTGAATCTTGTTGGTTAGTTTGTCCCCTGTTTTTTCTGCATATTCCTATTTTTCTTTTCTCCAGATCTCACCTCTCAGGTTTTTTCACTCTATCATGAAGAAATCTTGTTAAGTTGAAACTGTACAAAGTAATCTGATTAGATGTCTTCATTAAATTGCCAAGGGATATTTATCTATTGCATCAGCCTTTTATTGCAAAAGTGTTTGCTCATTCCCTTTGTGATCAAGGGGGAAAGACTGGCCCTATCTGCACAGAAGTACTGTACTCCCTTTCCAGTCTGAAGGCAGCAGAGAAATCTGTAACCTATACAGTGTTTACGAGTCGAGTGCTGGTTTATGTAATCTGGAAACCTCTGACGTGAGATGATTGTATACTGTGAAAGTATTGAAGTTGCCACATAAATAAGAATATTAAATCAACAATGTAATTTTAGGGCTGTGAATATATATTGAAATATATTACATTTTAGAGTTTTTTTAAAGTCTTCTCCTTGTGACTGAAAATTGCTAGCACTAAGAGATGCTGCAAGACCTCTAATTAATAAAGCTCAGGCCTGAGCTGCAGTGAGGGGGAGTTTTTACTTCAATTAAAATTTTAAAAGGAAAAAAAATAATAAAGGAAACGTAGAGAAAATGGTTTTGTATTCAGCAGTACTTTAGAGCACAGGAAATGCGAAATCATTGTTGCACACCAAAGTGGACAACTCTTATGTTAGAAATAAGTTACTGAATAGGTAGGATGACAGAGATCTTGCATTTTATAAAGATATTTGTTCAAAGCACAGTGTGAAGAGTATGCTGAAAAGTATGCCACAGAATACGTGAAGGTGAGGATGAAGTGCAAAACACTGTATCCAAGGTTACAGTGTTAGGAATTAACAGATTGATAGTGTCTGCTCTGCAGTGCTACTGAAATAACCTTTTCTCCTAGTTAGTATTTCAGCAAGTGTTAGTAGGAATTTATAACTACTTTTGTTTGCACCTGTCCTTTACATTTTGGTGAGATTTCAGCGTGAAATGCATAGTAATTAATTGTTGTTGTTTTTGTCTTAGTTGACAAGGGCAAGCAGCGGAGTCCCAAGAGCTCAGGCATACGGACTCAAGCCTCCACAGATGCACGTTCACCTGGCACAAAAGCAGCCGAATTAACACAATACAAAACAAAATGTGAGACCCAAAGCGGAATCATCCTGCAGCTAAAAAAATTCCTGACGTCCAGCAACCAGAAGTTTGAAGCATTAACAGTTGTCATCCAGCACCTGCAGTCTGAGGTAAAATCTCACAGCTCATCAATTTTGGCTTTAATTTTTTGAACTCTTCTCAGCAAGGGCTTCAGAAAATATTAATCTACTGATACTAAATTTTGTGTTTCCATTCCAGTGGTTTTTGTTTTCCTGTGGAGATTATGCTTCTGGCATCAGTTGGATGGAAAAAAAATCAAATCCATTACACTGGGCTTTATAGTCTCTGCAGCTTCACTTGCTGTTTAAAAGAGTTTTTAAATGTTTTTAGTTAGAGGGTCCTTCAGGACTGAGTAGCTTTCCAAGTATGTACTTCAAGTTCCGCCCCAGTAGGAAAGACTAGTTTCAACAGATAATCTGCATGGCCTTGCTTTGTTATCTGACATTGGATGGAAGAGTGTTTGAGGGGTGGACATGTTTTTGAGCTACTCAGAATGAAGTCTGAGTTGTTGCAGTTTTATTTATTGAATCCTGCATTGCTGATAGTGTCTTAAAATTATTAATAAAAATATAGAAAGGCACCTGAAATTATAGAGTAGAATTAATCTGATGTGGTTTAATCTTTTCTAGTCTGTTTGAAGTATGTAATGACCTAATCAATTTGATACTACACTGGAAACTGTTGGTTTGCTTTGAAAACTTTTGAGAAAAGAAAAATCTGAAGTCAAGGAGATTATAACAGTTATGAATTTATACTGCACAACTGATGCAGGCTTTAACAGCCATTTCTCTTGCATTTGTAACTAATGTTCTAAGATTGGTGTCAATTTCATTTCAACTCTCCTGCTACATGGTGATTTTACAGTCTGCTATACAAAAAAGCACTAAATTGTCTTAGTATGCTGACAGAAATGTAACATTCTCATGGGATAATATCTGCTTGCTTTCATTTAATCTAAAAATATTGCATTTATCTCCTAGTCTGGTTCAGCTCTAAGAGAAGTGGCTCTTAGTCAGTTTTCTGGGATTGGTTTGGATGAGGTTTTTAAACTCTTGATTGGAACACCTTTCTCTGCCTAAGGAAATAATTTGATCTTCAAAGCAATTTGATACAGGATTTTTGGATGCCTGTCATATATATATATCATGATATTGTGAAATTTATAAGTGAAATTCTCACTGCTGAACTTATGTGCAGTCTTCTAATTACTGTAGCATAGGCACACTGATGTTTTTGGTAATTCTTACAGTTAAATGTCTTGGCCTAGTTTCTTCTCTCAAATATTTTGTATTGCAACATTTTAGAATTTTCAAATACTTTATAAGTATCATGTTTAGTGAGAAGAAGCACATCATATTAATTTGCTTCTTTCAGGCTATTTTACAAGTTCTTCTAGCATAAATATGGGGATTTTTTAAGAATAATGCAGTTTAGTGAAGGAAAAAGTGATGTTGAAGATGGAGAGAAGAGAGAACTGCATGGAAGAAACTAGTGATTTTGCTCCTTATTCCTCTTTGTTAGTCTTTTGCAGATGGAAAGAAAAATAATCTCTGTCAAATTTTATGAAGTTAGTAATCTTGGACGGTTAAGTCTGAGCACATGAAATTGAGCTAGATATGACACACTGATGTATTTTCATACCAGTTACTGATTTTGAGGTTGGTCTCTCCTTTCCTGGGATAAGGCAATACTTGCTGAAGACTCACTGCCTTGCTCTTGTGGAAGTACCATAGGGATGAGTAGGACTCCTCTGCCATGTTATAAGGAATACTTAAAATCTGTTTGTCAGCTGTGGAAACAGCTGAAGGATTTCACTGTTTTAGGGAACACTGTGAAGAGTAGTTTCAGGTTTCTTTGTTTGACTGGGTTTTTTCCTTTAAGGTGAGGAGTGGAGTTTGGTATAGCTTCCAATATTAGCTGGCGCCTTTGATGTAGTTTTCAAACTCTGGATAAACTCGGGGAGAAACTTCAAGTTGGGCTTTAACTCACGAGGTAGGGTCTCATAGATTAGGTACTGCAGAGCCAACTGAAGGTAGCTTCAGCTTCTCTGGTTTTAAAAAAATTATGCTTAGCTGATTACATGAGGAACAAAGCTATGTTCCATGCTTCCCACTCGAGCAAGTGTGAAGTGACACGATGCAGCCTAAGAAACAGCTTGCTGGAACCAGAGGGAGGACCTGCTCTGGACTCCTCTGGTGCTGCTCTGTCCCTAAAGGAGGCTGATTCAGCCTGCCACAACCAGAAAGCTAAACCAGCCAAAGAGCATTTCTCAGCCAGGTGGTGATGTGGACTGTCCTAATGCATGGTCAGAGCCAGTGCAAGGGTGAGATGGGGTGAAGGACAGGCTGCCTGCCCAAACAGAGTGAAGTACTGGAGTGAGCACTTGGGTCACTTCAAGGGTGGGTAGCCCAGCCTGAGCCTCTTGGCAAAATCTGCTGTGGCCTCTACTGCTTTCCCTCCAAAGCTGGAGTTACTGGGATGTGATTTGGCTGTTAGATTTGTTTGGTTTTACTGTCATGTTGTTTTTTTCTTTTTTTCCCCTGAGAGCTCTCAATGTATTTCTGCACAAAAGTTTAAAGTTGTTTCTTATGAGCTCATTTGGAGTGGAATATAGCTGCAAACAAAATCAGGACTTGCTGGTAATGATTTCTGTCAAAAATGCAGCTAGCCCATCTGGAGTGAGGTTGACGGGCTGCTGTCAAAGGGTTAAATGGGATTGAGCAATGCTGCTCTGCTGTTTCTAGCTGAGCAGGAATCTCTCAAAAAACCCTGAGCTCCAACCTGTTTGTTGCAAGCGTTACCTTGGAGCTGTCAATAGTAACAGCTGCCTCTGATAAAACCTTCCCACTTGATCTGTTGGTGTTTCTCCAGGGAGGCTGGAGAGGGTGTCTATGCTTAGCTACCTTTACCAAGACACTTCTGAGTTTAAAAATCCTAAAAACCTGTTTTCTACCTCACAGGGACTATTGTTGCACTGGGTTAATGCTAGATGGAAAACCTCTTGGCATCCAGAGTATTTGATGGCAATGAACAGCGTGGCTGATGAGAACACTGAGTTTTTCCATTGCTGGACAGCTGTGTGTGCGCTGGCAGTGATAAGAACACGTTAAACTGCGCACTAATCACAAAAGCAAGTTGAGTCTTTCTGGAGTACTGCGCTTCCCCTGATCCCCTGGTAATTCCTGTAACTTCATGTAACTTTCCTGGTTTTTTAAGTTCAAACAAGAAACGAAAAGTGGCAGTGCAGAGGGAAGTGGTGAAATTGGCCATTTACAATAAGCACATGAAGTGCCAAGGAAAGCTGTTTGCCATTAACCTGCAACTGCATTGGGCTCTAAAATTTGCACTACTGCATTTGAGTTGATCTTTTTAACTTCCTCTAGTATTCGTTTTGAATTTATTTCTTGTCCCTTCAGTAAGAGATATATTCACAGAGGCTTTAAATACGTGATTGGCATGTCTGTGATAAGTCAGGCTGGGGATGCCACTCTTTCAGCCCTCTCCTCTCTTCCCTAGCCCTTGTGTATGCTTGGGCTTCTTTGGGAAGCCAGTTCAGGCATCTAGTCAGGAAGGGGGAAAAAATATTATGGGTCTAGTTTTACAGGTCTGTCCATGTCAAAAGTGTTTTGGGTATGTCCCCATGCAGTGGTTCACTGTGGGGGGGAGCGGAAGAGAAGAACTGCCAGTGCTGGGGTGGGGTGGGAATGTGTGCCTGAGAGGTCTGCAGCTGTGGCTGGGAGCCGAGTGCTTCCTTGGGAAGCAAAAAACCCCAATACATCACCAGCTGATGAGGCTGAGGCTGTGGCAACTTCTTCCTGAGCCTCTACTTCTTGCCTCATGAGAGGTGTTCAGCCCCTTCCCCTGCCTCAGGGCTGCCCCCCAACCACAGGCTGCTGTGTGAGCCCTGCAGCTGGGCTGTTCAAACCTCCAACTCACGGCTTGGTATAAACTCTTACATCTTTGGGAGTGGAGGGTGATTGTTTGAGCAGCGTGGTACTAGCTTGGTTTTAAATCTAGTTTTAAATTTGTCTGTCTAAGGCAGATTTAGCTGTCAAAGGAAAGGGTAGTGTGTAGTTAGAATGGCTTTGTAACTGTTCAAAGTGTGAATTGACAAGATACTTCATCTTCTCAGTGCATAAACTGCCACATTCAGAGCTACTACCCAAGGTGCTTTAAAAAATTTTGGATTGTAAGATGTTTAATTATTATGAATATACATTTTCATTCTTCTAGTTTAATAAATGAACCTAATTAAGCATCTCAGTAATTCTCTACAGATTCTGCTCTAGAAATGGGCTTCAAATATGTATCTGTGAAACAGGGTACTATAGAGATGAAAAGAAACTCAGTTTCACTGTTGTGCTTTTCTTGGTATGGTTATGGGAAGACTGCTATTTACAGTTCAGACTTGGGAATGTTGTGGTGCCATCTTTAAGTTTCCTTAGTGGAGGAAAAGGCCATTTGAGAGGCTATAGAGCCTTGACAATAATATGTGGATAACATTAATTGTGGATGTGACACAGGAAACAACATGAGGAATGTACTAGAAATTGCGTGGCTGAACAGGCTTCAGTATTTCTAGGTGGAAATAGAAATTAACCATTAGTATATGACCTGTTGTAACTGGCATTTCCTGACATGTGCATGACTGTGAGAGTTGAGATACTAGCTTCCTTGGGAACTTAGCAGTTTAAAACAGGTTTTTTTCCATTTTGGAATATGTGAATACATGCATCAGAAATGTTTGTCCTGGCCTTTGTGGACGTTCAGCAGAAAATGTTTATATTTATCAAATGAGAAACGCATATCTAGGTTAAGGAGCAGAAGTACACATTGCATCACTAAACCCCAAGAGTTTTGGAACAGTCATATCTTTTGACCTATAAGTCGTGTTGTTTAGAGCAGCTGTCGTTGAGTAAAATTTTTAGTTTTGATTTTCTAGAACCTAACATCAAACTTGGCCAGTTTTCATTAGGATTTTCATACCAGGTGTATCTGGCTTCCCAAAATATGGACATTACTTTTTACAAGAGAGAATGAGGACATGTAATTGAGATAGTTTTTGTGCTTCTTTACTTAAAAAAAAAAAAAAAGAAAGAAAAAGGAATAATCACTTAGCAGTCAAAATGTAATATTCTGAATTTGAGGAAAGCAAATATTTTCTGTTTGGTAACAGAGAGTATTTGAGTAATAACACAGTAGCTTCCCCTTGCAGAGCAAACCGAGGCTCTGGCAGCCTGTGTCTGACAGGTAGCAATTGGAAAGCAAGGAAGTTTCATATGATTCTTAATGTCTCTATAAAACATGGTGTGAATGAACGAGAATGTTTTTGGCAACAGATTGAAGATTTGTGAGTTCTAACATCCAGAATAACATTTTAATCCATTAATTACTATGAAACTAGGCTCTAATGGAAATAAATTTTAGAAGATGTGTCATTTAAGCAATTTATTTGATACACCTGGATATTCAGAATGGGTTACAGCTGAAGAGAATTGGGAGTCTTGTCCTATAGCTACTCCTAGCAAAAGGTGTCTTTGAAAAAGACACCTTTGACTGAAACAAATGTGGTGTTTCAGGCAACCAGTGTTGCTTTCCACAAAGAACCTGATTTTCATGACTGCTTTGTTGTTTCTTGTAACTACCTTTTTTCAAGAAGCTGCAAAATTCATGACAGTAGCAAAATAGAGATATCTATTGCAAAATTTAAGGGAGCACTTAGTGGAAGAAAGAAAGCAACATGTTTCAATCTTGTTTCCCTCTTGATTTGTACTACCTTTTCATGTGAAATTTGAAATAGTCTTAAAAATGAAATTAGGCAATAGTGTAATGTTATGCTCAAACGTAGGCTCTTATTAAAACATTTTGAATAACTTTATAGTAGTAATAACAGTTTTATAGACGTGAGAACTTAAGTTGTGATGATATAACTTGTCAAAGTTGCATGGTATCCGATGGGGACTGTGTCATATTCACATGAGTTGGACTGAGACAGAAAGCTTTAGAAAATACTGAGAAATAAGTAATTGCTTAGATGAGGTAAACTTAGTTTTTATGACATTGGAGTTTCTATAGGGAAGGAAGGACTCATTCTGTGTGAGAAGTAAGAACTAATTATTAGCATTCAGAAACCCTATAAAGTAGCAAACAGGCTGTTATAGCGAGGTAAAATAGCCCATATTACTACATCTGGACTTATCTTTGCAGGGCTATTGCATGAAGGTGGACATGACTTTTAAATGGGAAAACAAGGATCCCTGCGAGCCTAAGGTCCTGTGTAAAGCTTGCAAAAGCATAAAGAGCCCGCAAGTAAATGTGTTAAATACGTAGTGACTCATAGGAATCTTGTTTGGCTGGTTCTCTGCATTAGTGTTTCATACACTAAACATTAGGGCAAAAACATCTGATTCTCCATAGATACCTAGTAGATAAAAGACGTAAAATATCAGAAATCACATTGAATCTCTATCAGCTAATCATGTTAGTGTTGTATTCTGAGTCTTAATTCTGCTTGAAGTAATGTCAGGGTGAAAACTAATGGCATATTTCACTTGGTAAGAACACAGTGCATAACACAAATGAGGCCAAGAATAAATTAGAAGTATTCATTTCACTGTATATTGATTGGAGATGGTTAATGACATTTTTATTTTATCACACTAATAGTCTGCTCCTCCTTTCAAAAATACTCATGGAGCAGAGAGTGTAGATCCTGTTTGTTGTACTGCTTCCTTGGCTCATTTCTTTAGCTGGCTTTTGCATCGAGGATGCAGAGGAAATGACATTGCATGGGGATGTTAAGTGAGGCTCAGAGTAGGTGAGTTTAAAAGAAATCAATTTCTAAAATTGCTAATATCTAATGAGAATATTTACTTAGAGGATTGGATTTTGCTAGGAAAGAAGGAACAGGGACAGGTAGAAATACTATGGTATAAGGACCAAAAACATCAAGTCAAATGTCATACTGCAAAGCGGATATGAATGGCCCTTTTGTTGCCCCTTCATACAGCCCTCCAGGCTGTAGCTGATGAGTGACTGGCATTTATGCAAAGACATGACTCAATTTCTACATTACAGCCAATGATGATCATCATCTTTTTATGACTAGAGCAGCAGAAGGATGGAATAGACATAAATTTCTAATGCTTTGAACCCAAGAGGAATATCTCCTTGGATGAGAAAGACATTCTGTAGACAACTGAGACTGTACCAGTATTAAAAAACATTTAAATTATGACCTTTTTTTCCATACAACCTAAACACATCTCCAGTGGGGTCTAAACATATATGTTACAGAAGTGCTTGTAAATGTACTAATTTATTAAAACTGTAATGTTTTTAAAATGCTCATGATTTCTCTCTAAGTTTAATTTTAGGAGTAAGTCCTTGTGGTTTGGTTTGACAGTAAATGGCTTACAAAAACCAGGCTCTTCTTTCCAAGAATAAAATTAATTTGGCCCTGTATATGATAGTAAAACACATTTAAGTGCTTCCGTTCTTTGCATTGATTAATTTGTTTTATGCACTCTGAACAAATTTTATTTAGTCTGTTATAATAAAATGCTTTTTGAAAAAAGCATTGCAGTGCTTTTATATTTAACATTTAATTTTCTACTCCTTTAAGTCTTGGAATTACTTGTGTGCAAAGTGTATTGCTGATGAAAACTAGAAGGCTGATTAACAGCCTGCACACTACGGAGGGCTTGGTACTGGCATTGTCAGAGCCCTTCTCCACCTTCCCTGGGCAGGGACCATGTTGCATCCCAGCACTGAGATGAACATTCTAGTACAGCTGTGTCGTGGGAAAATTCCCACAACACAGCCTGATTCTCTAGGGTGTTTCATGGCCTAGAAGTGAGTTGGTATCTCTTCCTTTGCAACATACCAGTGCTTTCCAGATTTTGGTTGCAGCAATCTATAATGCTTCTGATGAATCTGCTACTGGGGTAGACTAGGCAGCTGTGGCAGGTGGCTTTTCACATAGGTATCAGTGTTACATAGCTGCTTGAAATTTAAAAAGAACTCAATTACTGTATTTTGGTATGCAAATGTGAACTTTCCATTATTGGTTCTTGCGAATTTTTCTTTCTTTAATATAGCTCCAAAAGAGTACATATTTTGTTTCCCAAAGGAGTGTGCTTGTTTAAAATATGAACTGTGATGTGTGGATAATTACTACCAGATTGGGCAGTGTTAGCTTGTTTGGACACACATACTTGAAACACATTTTCTGCTATAATTTGCTTTTTTATATTGAGTAACTGTTGAAGGACTTGCAGCTCTTAACAGGGAGGGAAAACTTGCAAAAGGTGATGAGGACTTCTTGACCAGGCACAGCCTATCTGTGGCTCTCAAAGCCTTGATTTGCAGGCAGAGCATGGGGCTCCCACACCAGCATCACCCCACCTCGCCAGGAGCAGGAGTATGCTGGGAAGCCTGAAATGGTTAGTCTGGCTAGTTGCACATCCTCGCAAGGAAATACAAAGTTTCCAGTTTGCTATAAAACTTCATGCTCTCGTATTTTGGTCTGCAAAGTTGTTGTGGGATACTTGAGGAGTGCCCACCTATTCCAGCTTGAGAACTGCTCAGAACCTGACATGTTGGAGGTAACGTGGGTCTGTCTTATGTGAAGATTTGGTATAGGTACGTAGCCAGTAAGGTTGTTTGTTTGTGTGCTTGGTACAAATACCCTTCTTGTTCATTCTGGAATGTGGACTTTCGTAGGGCTTCCTGCTCTTGAAGGAGAGCAATGGAAACTGTTCAGACAGTAATATGTCCTCACCCTTGTTTGTATCTAAAATGACCCTAGGTCTGTTTGAATCTCAAGCTGTAGCAAAAACAGGTAGTTGCCAGGAAAAATACTCTTAGGCCTGTAATTGGGCTGCGTAACTGCCAACAAAACAAACGTGAATGACAAACTTCGTAATTTATTCTATTCCTGACTTGGTAGGTTTTGCCATCTTGAAGCTGTTGTGTTCTTTAACCTTCTACCTTGGATCTCACCTTCCCAGGCGCCCTTGCTGTGGGGCACACGTCTACCTGAACTTGTCAAATTTTCCAAATGTGAAGGATTTTTTAACGGGCTAATCTTTCTCTCAACAAGAAATGTCCAAGTCTCTTCCGTTATGCTGACAACTTTTTTGTAGCATTCAATGGCAGAGCTGCACTGCCCTGATATTCCCTGTGGCAAACCTTTTATCCCTAAAATGATCTTGTTCTTGTTCCTTCCTATAGCTTCCATGTTTATGGTAGGGGGAATGTTTTGGTTAAAGTGCAACTTAAAATAGATTCTTCATAAATAAGAAAAAATATAGGTACCAGATAATATACCTGATCTTCACATGAATTCATAAATTGTACCAGAAGAAATTGTAATGGAGTATAAAAATCCTTCATGAGTCTCTGACAACTAAATGGGGATGATCCTCATTACTGGATTTATCTGGAAAACTGCCAAAATTGCTCGATTCTGTATGCTCCAACTTGGTTCTGCTCTTCCAATTTCTGGTATTGTTTTTTCAACTAGAATCTTGTTAAGCATAAATTAGAAGGCTGGTGGATATTTCAGCCCAAAGCATATGCATACCTGTCTTTAAATTAAATACTGAAGATAAGCCCTTACTGGATTATTCAAGTGCTTTTGGTATTTTACTGCATTTAGATTTTAGATTTCAGATTCGGGAAACTTTCAGGTTTTCTTTGGGAAACCCCCATATCTGGAGCTTCAGGTCTCTCAGAACGTAGATAAAAGTGTACTAAGTTAACTGCTAGTCAGTCTGACTACTTCATGGGCCTTCTTATCCATATGAACAACTTCGTCTTCTAATTTTAAGCTAGCAGTTTTTTTCTGAATGTATTCATTAGCAGGAGGTGATGATAAAAATCCATCTTGATTTCTTGGATTTGTGAAACTATGAATGGGCAGGCTGAACCGAGGCAACAGGTTAAACAACACCAGTAAAAAGCAACAGGGCTTAGGAGCAGCACATGAAAAAGATTACTAAGGCAGTGTTACTCGGTTTTGTTTTGGATTTTTAGTCTCAGCCTCTTGTAAGTCCTTAGTATATGCTGATTGCACATGCCCTTTTCTCATCAAATTTCTTTAACTGAAAGCAAATACAAAATGTGTAGACCACGAAGAAGCCCCTTTGGAAATACTAAACAAAAATGTGAGCATGTCCAAAGGGTCTGCAGCATGGTCCAGCCACTAGGGAGAATTTGAGATGTTTTACTGACAGAGTGGGCTGGAAGAAAGCAGGTTGTGTGCAAGGATGCAGCTCAAATAACTCACTGCAGCATTCCCATTTTCATCATCAGATGCTGTGTCCGTAGTGGGAACACTGGCGTTGAACCGGAGTGAGATGACTCATCTCTCCTTTCTGAGCAGAGAAGCAGGGAAGAGCAGGGCAAGTCCTTTCCATAACTGAGCTCTCTGCTCTCCTGAGAATTTACTGGGGAGGGTGAGGCGTGGTTTTCAGTCTTAGCCCACTGACACTGTAAAAAGCATCTAAGTGCTTGATATAAAACTGCAACACAGCTACTTAATAGCCCTACCAAAGTGTAAAGTGTCCAAGTAACTGTTAAGACTGCTTAAATTGAGTGATTAAAAGGGAATCTTTCTCATACAAGGTCAAAATCAGAACTATTTCTAGTAAAGGACTGCCAGTTTCTTCTAACCAGCCATTACAGCTGCATAATAATTCCCTAAAACTTGCAAAGGAGTGTGCAGCATAAAAATTGCTCATTTTGATTAGTCTTGTATCAGATCTTAATACATGACTGGGTTTTGGGTGCTCATTCTCTAGTTTTTCTTAAGAATGGTGTATTTTACTGCTTTATTTGTTCTGCAGGCATGCAGTGAGGATTCCTTGCCTCCAGAACAAGGTGCTCTTAAGATGTAAGCCTGTGTTCAGGCTGCAGTGAGGGTGACCAAGGGCAAAGGGGGAATTTGCTGTAAAGGTGAGGTTTTCCCTGGGGAGCACCAGCTGTAGATGTGGCTCGACCAGTCTGCAAATCCATCTGCTGTGCTCCGTTGTGGACATATCTGTGGGTTTTGGCCAGTGCATTTTTTTTTTATTTCTTTTCCCTAATGTATCCTAGCTAAAGGAAAAGCATGCAAAGTCAGTGTCGAGCTCTTTGCGTGCACCGGGGCTGTGAACATAAGCCTGGGCATTGACAGCAGCAAAGCTGCTGTATCTGTGGCTCTCCCATTCAGCTTCGGCCTCCTGTGGCTTATTTTTGCATCAACAAATTAAGTGTGAAAGCAGCGTACAGCAAGCTCGAAGCAGCTAAAAATAAGCTCGGTTATCTGCAGAGAAGGGCAGTGTTCCCTCAGTGATCCCGGCTGCCGTCGGAGCAAGTGGAGATCGATCGATCTAATGTCTGGGCTCGCCTTTCATAAAAGAAGGGCTGTGGCTTTAAGTAATCGCTGGCTGCTTGTGCCAATTGCAGAAGCTGCAGTATCTGCCGCTGTCGGGAGCGCTGGGCGCGGAAGCAGGATAACCTGCGGAGGCAAGGTCCAGCCTTGACGCTCGGCCCTGGCCAGACCTGCCCGGCTCGGTGGTGCCGCCGCCACCCGCGCGTCGCCGATGAGGGCCGGGGGGCCGAGCGGGGGGCTGCCGGCGCTGGAAGATGGGCTGCTCTAGCAGCAAGCTGTGCCTCTATTCTCAGTGTGCTGCAGCAAGGGTAATGAGTGTTTGTTTCACAGGGAGCCGGCCGGGAGCACGGTGAAGCACCCTGCCTGCAGGGCGCGTGGACATGGTCACCCCCGCGCCGTGGGAGGTGGCGGCCGCCCAGCCACGGAGCGGCTCTGCCACAGTTGTGCCTGCGCCGCTCCCCGGGCTGCGGGCCGGCGGCACAGCGGCCTGGCCTGCCGCCTGCTCCTGGCCAGGGCACGGCTCCTGGGAAAGCAGGGAGATGGGTGCTTCCGCTTTGTTGTGATCTCTTCACACATGCCTTATGTTCTGTCGGTATAGGAAACACCATCTATCTTAACATTAAGAACTGCGAGCAGCAGGGTGGGTTGTATTCAACTTTGAACAGGGCTGTGCCTTTTCTTCATGGAAGGCTGAGCATTTAGCAAAGTTCTTGGTTTTGTGTTTGAGTAAGCTTAAGATAAATATTTAATGCATGCCTCTTTCACATATACGCTATACTTCTGTGCCCTTGACAGCTACCACTTGATTTGTTCTGGAGGCTTATGTTGCTACACCCACCATAAAATATATAATTAATTGCTGCAAAGTAGGATTTTAATTGCAGAGTTAACCTGGAAAAAGCTGTTCTTTGTTTTAAAGTATAACTTCCTTAACAACAGAAGAACATCTGTGTGTATTCTAACAGCTGAACTGTTATCCTAAATGAGTCATATCTTGGCTTCTTGCTCCTGCCTCTTGTTTTTCCCACAGAACACATGTAAGTTAATTATTGGAAGGTGCCCTGCTCAGATCACTAGTAACCAAATGTTTGGGGTTTTTTTGTTCTTTCCTCTGCAGAGGGAGGAAGCACTGAAGCAGAGGAAAGAGTTGTCTCAAGAACTAGTTAACCTTCGAGGAGAACTAGGTAAGAATTTATTTTTGTATTCTTCATGAGAGCAGAAATGCAGCAAAACAGATCTGCAGAAGACAGATGCCCTGGTACTCTAATGGCAGTCATTTCATTCCGTGACTGAATTCCGCTCAGATGCTTTAAGCGCTGTGGAGCCCTAACAGCGTGACCCCAGGTTCACCGAATTCCTGGCACTGATCTGACTGCGCCTTGCGGGGCCTCCTTGCAAAACATGCATCTGATGACCAAAGCACTCACTTCTGAAAAATGGGAGGATGGCTGACAAAAGTATAGATACTTTTGTATGATCCCTAACTTATTTGTGCACTGTGTTCTAGAAATTTGCTGGAAAAAATTCATAAACCTGTAAAACATACTGTTTTCTGCATTTTGCCTTAGTGATTTTTAGGTGAGTGAGTGTAAAATTAACAGAAGGAAATGCTTTCAGGCTGATGAGATTAAATCTTTGAACTCATCCTAGTGGACAGCTATAATGTGAAAGTGAGCTATAATATGCAGGGGCTGTTTTTGCCAACCTTGAAGCTTGATTTAACTGCATGTAGGGGTAACTCCATGTATTTGAACTTAGCAGTTGTTCCAGGCAGGTCTCAGTAGGGGCTTGCTTTGGAAGTGCCTGGCCTTCTTCTGCATCCCTCTGTCCTCCTTGTGCCAGCATTGCTGCTGGAACAGCTGTGCCCCCAGCAGTGCAGTGAGCTGCCTGGGGACCTAAGCCAGCTGAAATCAATGGCTGGAAGTGCTCTTTTGCCAAAGGTGCCTGGCCTGGCCTGGCTCAGTATGTGGCTGAAGGAGCACTGGGACCGGAGCAGAGAAAGGGGAAGCAGTAACAGGGTGAAAGGGTCGTGTCCCCCATCAGCTGCAGCTGATGCGTGTATTACCCTAAAGTGACAACAGAACTAGAGTTTTAATGTGGAAATTACCTTCTTACATCGCTAAAAAGTTATGTTATAAACTTTTACAAACCAGATTTATTTTTATTTATATATTTAATGTGACTCTCTGAGCAACGCCATTTGTTTACCTCATCAAGAAAATTACTTCAGAAGGATTCTTATCAGAGCAAGTCTGTTTTCTTCCCTAGGCTTCCATCTTCAATATTATTTTTCCTTTATCAACATAGGTACTATGTTTATTACTTATCTAGAAAGGGAAAATTCTGCTTAGATGGGTAGACCAAAAACTAACACTTTTTGCCCATTACCACTTTTGAGGGTTTTGGTGGAGTTTGGGTTTGTTTTTTTTTTAAAGCTTAGTTCTTTGTAAGGATGCTTTATGATTAAATGAGCTTTCCATAAACTTGTTACCTTCCTGCTTTGATTAACAGCCTGCTGAGCTCATAAATGAGACTCCCATTGCAAGAACATGCCATTCAGTAGGTGGATAACCAGAGAAAGCTTAAATGCAACGGTGCCTGATGGATCTGTGACACCCGAGTGCACAGAGCTCTCAGACAGGGATGCTGGCTGATGTGCTGCTGGATGATGTTGTCAGCTGTTCCCCTCACAGAGCTGATCTTACTAGGTCAGTTCTGTAGGAGCATCTGAATGGCAGCCTGGGGCTTACTTCCCCTTTGTAAGGTTTCCAGACCATGGTTTCAGTGAAGCATTTATCTTCATGCAGCCCCTTTGTCTTTAGCCATGTCACATGTCTAGCCTGTCTGTACTGCTCTCCTCAGCATGTAAAGGGAATGGATTTAATTACGGAAATGGAAAACTATCCAGGTCTTCAATTCTATCTAGCTTTAAAAAGAACTCTTTTGTTTTGGGGTTTTTATTAAAGTTAAATTAATAATTTGTTGACAAAGTGTGGAAAGGCATTCTTGTAACAGTAGTTTTAGCTGAAAATAATCTGGTTAAATACATACCTGCTAATTAGCTTTCTATTGACACTGTTAAATGGATACAGCTGAACTTAAGATTTCCATAGTCTGTTTTGACGTAAGTACTGTGAATTTTCATTCACAGCATGATGTAAGCATAGGTTTGCTGGGAAAGTTAAATGCAGTTTGAATCTTATTTTGGCCATGTAGACATGTTCTGTGGAGTCTCAGCTGCCATGTTTTTAATGACTTGGTTTGCAGCTTGGGGACAGGCAGTCTCAGAAGAGGAACCAGGTGTGCCTAGCCCAGTGTAGCCTGTTCCCTGCATGTTTCTGAGTTTGAGAGGAACATTAATTCTCCTGCAGCTTGTACCCTGCACAGTTTAGACTTCGCAGTTTTGTGCTTTGAAGTTCAATTGTGCACATTCCCAAGCTCCTTGATTGACCGTACAAGAACAAATTGACTTGCTGTCAGATAGTCTCTTTTGATGGGTTATTGCGTATGACCCTTTCTACCAAAATCCCTTTTTGTTTAATGGCTTCAATATGCATTCTGGTCCCAGAATGTGTCTTTGGCAGCCACCATGTGACTGTGCCAGCCATAGGGCTGATGGTTACCAGAAAATGCTTTCTGCTCTCAGGAGCTGGATCCATGTGCAAGGATTAGCAGTGACAGGTGTTTGGGGATGGGCTTTTCCAAAGGGAGTTCAAATTCAGTAACAGTTGAGTTCTGAACTTGTGCTTCCTTAAAATCTCCAGCTAAAAAGACTAAACTTTGTGGTTTGAATGTAAACACCTTAGTTCTGGGAGCCTGGAGCAGGTAGGGATGTCCTGCTTGTCAACTGTTTCCCTTCTTAAGATGCAAGCTAGTGAGTAAACTTCTAGTTACTTGTTTAATTATGTAAATAGAAATTGCAAGGGCTGCATATTTCTTGAGAGGTACGAAACTATTCCTCTAAATTACTTGCACTCCAAATTGTTTCAGAGCCTCCTCACAACCATGCTGGATGTGATTCAGCTCAGTCCTGCTACAGAACAGCAGGTGCAAAGCTGACTCAGCCTGTGCCCGCCTTGGCCCTTTGAGCATCGCCATTCGTGAGCCTTTCCTGGTGGCCTGGAGGGGCCTGTGTGTACCCTGGACAGGCAGCGAAATGCCAGACCCCCCTCTCTCACCTCCAGTTGCTGCATGGCAATTGATAAACAGTATTTTCTTCAAAATACCTTCATGTTCTGTTTTATTACTAAATTATCTTCAAGATGCTTTGGAGGTTCAGATAGAAGAGACTGTTATGTTCTACAGTGAATGTATTTGGTTTTCAGGTTAAGGTTAAAAATACTTAATAATAGGTAGATGTTTCTTTCACTTATTTGAGACCTGAGTTGCCACACTTCATACATTTGCCTGTTTGCCTGCTTGAACACTCTGTCACTTGCAGTATTTGCAGCACAGGGATGTGAATTTACTTCCTGGCAGAGAAGTGAGTGCTTCACATTATTTATTCAATCATACCTGCTTAAATGTTGCTTAAAGCAGGCTTCTTTGGCTACCTGCCTTGTTTAACTTGCCCAAGAACAAAAATACGCAATGTGGTTTAATGCCCTGTATCGTTAGACTCATTATGGAAGTAACACCAAGAGAAACGTGGTCGTAAACTTGAAAGCATGTTTGGGTGGAAGAATTTTCAATATTGAGAATCTGCCAATACCATGAATTAATTACTATATACATATAAAAATATATATTGTATAGTGGAGGAAATGAGCCTATCTGTAGCAGACTTACTGGTCAAGTGAGCATACATCTTGCAGTGTGAAATACAAGATCTGAGCAATTAAGTGTTCGTGCAGTGTTATATCACGTAGTACTAAATACTTGGGCTTTTATGTGGTAATTATCCCCATTTCACATCCCCCACATCTATTAAAATGCTGATGGTTTACTGTCTTAGTGAACTCTGTTTTAGAATTTCAAACAGTCTAATGCCTTTTCATAAATCATAACTAGGCCAGTGAGTGACTTGGACAATTTTAGGAAGATAACTGCTGTTTGCAAACAATTTAATTCAGGGTTCAAAAAAAATCCATTGTATTTTATCTTAGAGCTATGGTTATGGTGGCTTTTAGGGGAATGTAAGTTGAAAAATGTTTTTATCTAAGCAGTTTAGCCATAAGGGCTGAATTGGATGATGGTTTTATAATTAGAACAAGTGAAAATATGAAAGGAGATGCTGCACAGTTGTAAGGTCTTCACTCCTGGCTACTTTTAGTGAAAATACAACATAGCTTTCTTGGAGATACAAAGGCAAATTTTGTAATCCTCTCCTTTGGCTGCAGCAACTGTTGATGTGGTTTGGATGTGCTGCTGTTTGCACTATTGCAGGGAGTTGCCATGTGCCTGGTTCTCCATGCTGCTCTTGCAGGCTTTTGTTTTATGATTTTGGCACTTAGGGAGCTTTGTAGTGAAATACCCAAGATGCAGGTGGCTGCTGTTTACTACAAATAAAGGATAATTTTACATGTCAAAACCAGCATTTCTGCTCTGAAGATTTGCTGTTACCAAATCTCAGAAACTTTCCATGATTTCCAAAGGTCATGGTCTGGCCAAAATAACTGGGCTCTTCCTTTATAATTAATGGTGTTAAGAAGCCTAAAAATACAGATTAATCTTGCTCTGTGTTGTAATAATACAGGGAGAGACAGTTGTATGATTGGGAAGAGAGGCTGGGACAAGCAAGTGGAGGAAAAATATTAATATTTGGAGGAGAAATATTAATGGCTTTGCTATTTGAATAAAGAAGTAAAAATTGCTTCTGGCTGCCAAGTATAGTATTCCATATACTCTATCCTTAAAACTGTTGAGTGTTACAAGTAAAACTGAACAAACTTCATGGACAAATGAATAGCGCATCTTTTCATCTCTATGCCTTGATTTTTCCCTGAAATGCTGTTGGACCATTTGTTTCCTGTTGGGTTTTTTTTGCTCAAGGTTTATGGTCTAAAGAAGATGTGGAATTGTGGAGGAAAGCACTTCAAGAAGGGAAAGGAAACACAGTAGTAGTGTACAAAAACTCTTAAGTATGCACTTCAGATATCTCTGAAGTGGATCAAAAGTTGAAATAGATCTGTGTTTGCCACTGGAAGAGCACAGATCTTTGTTACAAATTCTTCTTCAAAGTTTAGCATCAATTCAATGAGAAGACTCTTTAGTTGAGTAGCAATTGAGTATGGTTAGTCAGTGGCTAAATGGCCAAATTAAGGAATTAGGGACAAATAATGAAAAAGGCAACTTTTAAAAAAAGGCAAAGCCGTCATAAAATACATGATTCACTCTGCAGATGGATAGGGCCGTGCAGAATACTTGCTGCAGGTTTCAATCTCGACTATTTAGACAAGCTGTAGTTTACCGGACATCTCATGATTTCAAATTAACAATTCCTTAGTTGGTGCTTTTGCTGAAGCCTTACACGGTCAGTTTCTTGCACCACCATGATACTGGGAGCTCACTGGTTGTGCAGTTCTGCTTCTTATTTGGATGGCAGGGATTCAAGTCAGGCTTGGGATCTGCAAGGAAGCGTTGCAGCCTCCAGCTTTGTGGAGGCCAGAGTTACCTTCAAGGTAACAACATTTAAGTGCTAGTGCAAGTTTTAAAAGTTTCTTGTTTGCCTTTGTAACATTAGTCTTCTCATAAATCTGAATTGCAAACTGCCTGAAGGGGAACTGATGCGTCTGTTTTCTTTGACAAAGGCGTGGTTTGCTATTAGCTTTTTTTCTGAAGTGCTTTACATCATCCGAAGTTCTGCGTGCTGACATTTAAAGATAACGCAACGATAGGCAGCACATTCTTCTGGCTAACTGGAGGCAAACGAATAGCTCTGGCCTTGCAAATAAGGAATTTGATGCTTCTTCCTCTGTTGGTTTTAAGTGAAGTGGATAATTTGAAGCATTTTGCTACAGTTACCTCAACTGAGCCATGCAAGTCGCCTGCCTCTCAGCTATGCCCTTACTCTGCTATAGAAGGTCAGATCCATCTGCATGTGGCTGGCTGTGTAACACCTCCATTTGGCTTGCTGCCTGGTTCTTTGAATTGTAAAATAACATCCCCTAACAATGATGTTTCCTCTTCTCCAACAATGTGGTAATGCAGAGTATATATATTCAATAACTTGGTGCCACTGCGGTGTGAAAGAAGTGTGAATGCTAATTTTTTGTGTGTGTTTTTGTTTGGTTTTTTGGTTGTTTGTTTGTTTTGTTTTGTTTTGTTTTCCCTAAGGGAACAGTGGTAAGAGAAGTTTGTGGAAGGAATAAAGATAGGAAAGTAAAATCATCTCTTGGTGCTAGTGCAGGAAGTAGCAAAAACTGCGAAATCTGCTTGGGTTGCGGAGAATATTGTGGTTTCAGTTGAGCCTGTGTTGCATCGTTGCCAGTCAGAGAATGAAGAGCTTGGCTTAAATCTGTCCAGATCAGCAGATCTTCTGCACAGACCCAGCACAGCTAAGCTTGCTGTTAAGCCTAATTCAGGTAGACACACATGCAGATTGATTTCCTTGCAGTACAGCTCACTCTCTTAACGCTTTCTAGTTCCACTGCAGGTTCCAAGTGATGGTAGCAGGGCCAAGACTCTTTACAGTTCCCTTGAAAGAGAGTGCAAGTATCATTCATCAAGTTACTCACATGCTTTTAATGAGCTGTAGCAAAGAATAAGAAGACACGTGTAACTTGAGGCACTCTGCTGGGGCAGGCTGCTTTCCCTTGAGGTGACCCACTACTGCTTTGGGAATCAGTCCTTGAAGATACTGTAATTTATTTATCTTAAAAATCTTATCTTATTACAAACACAGCTGTGATGAGAATTTCCTGTACTGCCTGTACAAAAATCCTTGACTCTTCCCATGCTTTGATATAGCATTTATATTTACACTGTTTGGGCAGTGTGCCAGTCTGCTGTGAAGTGCATGCATGCATGACTTCTCCTGCCTTTGAAGATCAAGTTAACATTTTAGTTGATTTTTCTCTTACGCAGCCACTCATCTGACTAATTTATTTTAAACCATAGTACTAGAGTCTGTATAGAACCAGGTTTGCTCAAGGTCAGTGACCACACACTTGTGTTGGAGATGTGGTTTCACCTTGCTTCCAGGCTTTGGGTGCAGCTGGAACTGCATAAGGCATTTGCTGCAGTCATATTAACAGTAGGAGGGGGACTGCTCCCATTCAGGCTTGGCTGGCTGGAGTTGGGAATGCTAAATTTCAAACTCAAAAATGCAAGTTCCTAACTTCTGTTTTGCCTTTTAACCAGCCACAATTACAGGGAGACAAATGTAGGCAGCCTTCTTAGCAGACCTGTGTTAATGCAGGTGTAAAGAGAATTGCACAGCATTTCTCTTAGTACTCTGCACTTTCTGCCTAAAGCCGTTCTCTGTCTTGCATATTTAAATATCTCAGGCATAAACACATGAGCAGTACCTTTCAGATTGGCAGATCTCTATCAGGCTGTCCATGTCAGGCTAGAATTGCTTCTCTGCTGTATATCTGAGTGAGTGTCATTAAACGTACAGTATTCAGGTTACTAAGACTTTCAAATTTAGCTAAGTGGTTTATATGTCAAAAAGTGAAGCACTCTGACAAATATTCTATTGAAATGGGATCAAAGAAGATGAAGTAGCAAATGCAATTAATTTTTTTATTAGAGCTCTTTAGTTTCTCTCATGAGAAATTCCTTCTTTCACGTCATGTCAGTCTGCAACACTTGTGCTTTCTATGTGGGTTCCTGGTTTAACTAGGTTCAATTAATTCTCATTGGAAACATGGAATTTGATATTTTTGCAAAGATCTTTTCATGTGCCCTTGGAGGGGGCACGCATTTAATAGATATATCATATTTGTCTTTGTATATAACTCTGTTGCTGTGCAGTGTGTTCACTATTTTTAATACGTGTAAATGAAGAAGTGACTTTAGTATTGAACTTGATCCAGTTCCTTTTTTTTCTCTTTTTTTTCACTTTTGACATCTTCAGTAACCACTTCTGCAGCTTGTGAGAAATTGGAAAGAGACAGGAATGAACTGCAAGTTGCTTATGAAGGGTTTTTGCAGAAGTTAAACCAGCAACATCATGATGACTTAGCTGAGCTGGAGGAGAGGCTTAAACAGTTTTACACTGTAGAATGTGAGAAACTCCAAAGTATCTGCATTGAGGAAGCTGAAAAGTACAAAGCCCAACTCCAGGAGCAGGTTTGTAACACTCAAAGTAGAAAAGTTCTCTAGAAACTGCTTTCGGCTACAAATGAGCCTTCAGAGAATCCTGGGTTTTGCTAATAACAGTTATTTTATTTAATGTGAAACTCCACTTCATTGCAGCGATAAAAATACTACCACACTAAGCTGTACAGATCTTAAGCTTATGTTTAAATGTGGTGGAGATTGTGTTCTGCCAGCTTAAATAATTTCTAGAGCTCCATGGGATATTTGAGGCAGCTTGAGTTTTAAGATTTATAGAAACACACCTGTCCTCTGACCTCGCTTTGCAACAACTCCATGTGTGTGGCAGATGCACAGATCATCCTGTTGGTAGCGGTAAACTGTAAGGCATCGTTCTTGTTTATTAAGTGTTGTACAGGGTGCAGCTTCTCCTTTTAAATCCTACTAGACCATTTAAAATGTACTCGACATAGTGCATGAAGCCATTGAAATAATGTTTTAAACAAGGGTTAAGTTGATACATCTAAGGGGAGAAAAATCATGTTGTCATATTGCAGGTGGACAATTTAAATACCACACATGAAAGCTTTAAGCTGGAACTCGAAAACAGACACTCAGAAAAAGTAGAGGAGCTGAAAAAGGAGTATGAATCCTCTTTTTCAGGCAAGTATTTTGTATTTCAGGCAAGTATTCATGCTTGTATTTTGTAAGTACATGTGCTGTAGTACTGCTAGTCACAAACAAAAATATTCAGGTTTTTTGATCATTATGTCCACTTCACTGTTCTTTGTGGCCAGCTATCTTTAAAAACATTGGCTGAATTCTTTCTTTTGGAACTGACAGGTCTTATTTTAAATACAGCAATAACCATGATCCCATTGTAGTTGAATGAAACTTTTGAAACAGTTTGAGTGGAAGTGACCTTTTCTTGCAGTAAAAGGTATCTGAATCGCCCTCAAAATCTCAAGTGACTGAATAATTCTTTACTGCATAATGCAGAAGGTTTGCAATGAAGCCTGAAAGGGCACCCTGTAGTTCTGTAAGGAGCACCTCAAAATTGAAAATGAGGATAAGTGGGGATGTGTGCTTTCCATAATGACATGGAAATGTTGAGAAATATTACACAGTATGTACAGTACGCTGTGGCAGAGGTGGTTTTTCAGTGAGGGGGTGGTGACTGTGCTCAGGTTTAAATTGCACGTTATTGATTTAAGTGATGCTGATTTCCATCCTCCTTCCAACTCCACTTGATAGCCACGTTTCCAGCGATACTTTTTTGTCTTGAAGACTGTTTCAGTGCTTTCAGGTCATGCTTCCATTGCTTTCAAAGAGCAAACTTCTCTGAATGGCATCTGAAGAAGGAAAAGAAATGTTCTTCTAGAAGTTTGTGGAAGACACAATTTCAGTTTTTGCTGTGTTTCCGTCTATAAACTCAACTTTTGTCAGATATGGCCTGTGCTTAATAAGTCCATTTGTTGCATGCAGATGAATGCTCTCAAAACTGACAGGCTGTCCACTAATGAAATGGATATGTGAGGGGACAATCAGCAAATGTGAAGTGGGAATAAATCTGGTACTTCATACATGCTTTGCATCAGTTAACAATAAATGTTCTTTCTGTGTTACCATCAGCTGCATCTGTGCATATATATGTAGGCTGGCTCTTCAGGCTGTCTCTTTTCAAAAAGAATTTTCATGTCTCTTGTGGTATTAAAAATCTGCAAAAATAATTTGTTTTAGAGCTCAAGAGCACCCATGAATCTGAAAGGAAGTCACTTGAAGATTCCTTTAAAGAGAAGCAGGAATTGCTGGAGGTTTGTAAAGGCTGGGTTCTGGCAACAGTTTAAAACTAGAAAAGCAGTTTGGAGATGTGCACTGAATTCTTGGCCTAACTATACAATATGTTTGCATTCCAGAAAAAAATTGATGAACTGAAAAGTGAAAACAACTCTCTGAGTGAGAAACTGAAATTAGAAGAACAAAAACAAATAGCCAAAGAAAAAGCCAATCTTGTAAGTCTTGATCTTCCAAAGTAATGCGGATGAGCAGATCTTGCCTGGGTTTATTTTACTGCATAATGCAGGAGGTTTGCAATGAAGCCTGATAGGGCTCCCATACTTAATAATATTTTTCATAAATGGCTCACCTTCCACAAGTTTCCCGCAAGCACTGTGATGCTGTGTATTAACTTTACCATTACAGTTCTATAAGGCTGTTGAGTATCTAAGTCAGGGGTGTAAATAATAGCCTAAGCTAAATTGAAGAGCCATGTCTGTACAGGAGTTGTACCACAGCATTTTTCTCAATAGCTAATAACTGTTGTACCAGTGCTATGATCAGTGTGGGCTTACATCATTACTACAAAGTTCATTTCTAATGCTTTTATTCAAACATTGATTCATACTTTTTGCTGATTTATCCTTTAAAGAAACTTTTATTTTGCCCTGCCTTTCCTCCCAAGGCTGCTGTTACCTCTGATGCTGCTGAGATAGAAATGTGCTCTGAGAGAGGGGTTTTTTATGCACTGGGAGGGTTAGACACAAACATGTTTTTCTTTCTGGTTACCCAGAAGTAAGCAGAACACCAGTATTATTGCTTATTCCACAAAGAGAAATTCCATGCTTAAAGACTCACTTACGATGCCTCTAGTGGAAGTTGCCCTAGTTTTCACTGGAATTTGTTTTGTTTTCTCTCATTGCTTATACTAGTGGCAGGACAGAGCTGTCACAAGAAGAATCTCCAACCACAATGTGTTGCTGTGACAGTGGGAGTTTGAACTGTATTCCACAGGCATGCTCAGATGTTGCTTAAATTAAAGGAGCAATAGTCAAGTGCCTTTACATAGCTGCAAAGGTGCTTTCCTGACAGCATAAGATGCATGATAAGCTTGAGACTTCTCTTTGGAAAAGCACCAGTTTCACTCAGCATACTCTACTGTACTAAACACAAATTCTGCAATATCGGAATTCCCAATAGCCCTTTGAAGACAGAGACATATTTCCAGCTCTCTGGTATCATCTAGGTAGTGTCACCTGATATTTCCAGTTTTTTGCTAAAAACTTATATAGGCCTCTCAGTCTTTTTATTTGGCTGTGTTCTCCTCTGAATAGCTAATGTGGGGGCTCAGACTTAACTTTAGAAGGTATTTTAAGGCAAATGAGCTTGAAGAAGGAAAGAAAATAAACTGAATATTGAATATGCTGTAAGCTGTATTTTAACTTCTCGGGATTGCTTTTCTTGCTAGCTCCTAGATTCCATGTTAGTCACAAAACAGAGGAACAAATTGTGTGCTGCCTTAACTGAGGCAGCACAGCATGCTTCACCCTTGCACAGACTTCTCAAAAGAAGTTAAACAAGAACCACTAATGCAACAGGCCTTAAAAATATGCAGGAGAATGAACTGTGTAGGTGATGGGAGTCCCTATTACCTGTGACACGTACTGGCCCTGTCCTTCTGGGACCACACCCCACAAAACTGCAGGCATTGCCCTCCTGTCAGAGGTTTCTGGTGTGGCAGTGAAGCTGTTACTCAGTGCAGTGCACCTGTGTTCTTACCCAAATACACTAAAACAAGTTTTGTTTGATTTTGAAGATAAACATAGTTACTCAACGTGCTTAATCATTGATTGATTTCAGCTTATGTTCCATTCTGACTACTTGGAAATGGACTAAGGCTTGCTTTATTTTTACTTTTTTTTTTTTTTTTTTTGGCTGTGAAATGCAGAGAATGTGTTTTACTCTGCAGTGTTTGAATGGTTTCTTACTCTGGAAAATAGATCCTTGAGAAAACCACATCTGACCCTGCTCTGGCCTCCTCCTGCTCTCCCCTCCACCTCCCAGAAAACAACAGAAAAAGGAAAAATAAAAAAGTCCTAACTTGCTATATGGATGTCCAGCAGTGCAAGATTTGTATGTGTAATTGCATTTTCAGGCTTCAGAAGAATGTAAAACTAAAAACTTTCAATTTCTGCTTATGAGCCAGCTACCTTCAGACTCAAACCAGGGAAGATAAGCTACAGTCAAGTTCAGAACTTAAACTTCTGGTGCTTTTTTGAACTATTCCAGTGCCTGAAAACTCTTCAAATGTTTGCTCTAATTATCTCTTGGGATGGGTTATGAGTAATATGAAATAAATTTTGGAACTCCTAGCCTTAAGGCCTTTGGGCACTCCCGCAAAACGAGTTTTGCTGTGGCAGCATTCATTCCTTCCTTTGATTCACAAGGGTTTTTCATGTCTGTGCATTAAGTGTTTTCTGAACAGCTTCTAATGAAGCAACTGCAACTGTCCACCTACCCTGAAGGACAAACAAAAACCGAGGAGAAAGTGATACCAGATCTTGTTATTTATTCTAGTGTTTGACTTGATTTCACTTAGAACAAGTAACTCGTTACCATAATTATTTTCTTGGTTTTTTCTGAATAGCAAAGAAACATCTAAATTATTCCTGAAATTCAGGGTACTAAGCAAACTCTCTGGCAATCTTTCAGAAAAACCCACAGATCATGTACTTGGAACAGGAGCTGGAAAGTTTGAAAGCAGTGCTGGAGATCAAGAACGAGAAACTCCATCAGCAGGATATAAAGCTAATGAAGATGGAAAAGCTGGTGAGTGTTCCTTGGAGTCTGGCAGGCTGGGGCTGTGTCTCTGACTTGTGTTCCTATAAAGAACTTGGGCTGGACAGACTTACATGCAGGAATTAATCTTTTTTGTTTAAAAGGAAACAGGAAGTCATGAATGGGACACGCTCACATTGCAGGTACAGCATTGGGATATATGTCAAGAGAGGAAAACAATGACCCGATGCTCTAAATGACCTTTTAACATCTTCAGACAACTGCTGCTTTGAATAAACTATTGCTAAGTTAGTACGGGATTATCTGGGAGCCTCTTCCCTCTCTTCTCCCTCATCCCCCAAAGAACAAAATTCTGACCTGCTACATTGTTCAAGTGGTATGGAAGATAGATTGCAGTGACAGGAAAACATTAACAAGGAAATGATCCTAATTTAACAAGAAGGGATCAAATATGAAATGGAGTATGTCTTGATTAGCTTGGGCCAGTTATTTTAGTTGTTAAGCTGCTTGTTTAGCTGTGTGGCTGTTCTCCTGACCTGTGTGTAATTCCACATGAAAAGTCAATTTTGGAGGCAGAGCTTGTAATTACTTAGCATGCTCTTATTTTTGACAGGACAGGGTCCTTCTCCTGGGTGGGGCCTTTGAACACTGTTGTAATACTTGCTTAAGCAAGATTTTAATGGCGAAGTATAGAAAGAGGTTTGGATACAAAGGAACACATTCACGTCAGTTGTCCAGTATTGTGCAGCAGTGCATGTTACCCTAGTCTACAATTACTAGCACATTACTAGTAAACCTTCATCTTCTCCAGCAGACATTGGCCACAGTGTAGAAGGCCTTGGACCATCCAACCACTTACTCAGTTTTTCCTTTTATTTTCGATAACATCCTCCAGCAGCAAAGTCGCATCAGAAGAGCAATAGGGAAAGCAGTTTTACTCAGGGGAACTCTTGAATTTGTCAAGATATTTCTAGACAGTCCTCTGTCTAGAAAGACACTACAGTGTCTAAAACCGCTGTCCATCACTGGCAGAAGTCACTGGAATGTGCTGGTTAACAGTAGATCCCTTATCCAGTCCTCCTTGTTGGCATCTAATCAGCACAAGTGGCCAGGTGCCAGTGTTACGCAAAGATAAGGTAAGTAGGATCTATTTGACTGTTAGAGAACATTAAGCCACGGCAGCAGGTCAGTCTGATGTTAGTGCAGGTTTTTGTACATACTGTAACAAGCTCTGCAAACTCCAGATTGGCTGCCAGTGTCTGTAGTAGCTTGGTCAGTATCTTGATGAGTGCATGTATGGATTTTATTTCAAATTGATACCTTCTTTCTAAGGTGGAGAACAACACAATCTTAATGGATAAATTAAAGAAGGTTCAGCAAGAAAACGAAGAATTAAAAGCTCGGATGGACAAACACATGGAGCTTTCAAGGTGAAAAATATCTGTGGATATTTAGATGCCCTTATTAATCAGGGGGAAGGGGTTCCTGTGACAAGAAAGAAAAATCTGCTGAAATATTGGTGAATGCAGTCTGATAGTACTCTGTGAAAGAACACATCCATTTCTTCCCCACTTGTATCTCTACAAATGTGCATTTCTTTGTAGAGTAACAAGCAGGAACATATTGGAAGTGGGTAAAGGTTTAGTATGTTCTTCAGTACTCCAATATTTTAGGGAACAAAAAGCAACTCAGAAATACCATCATACAAAGACTGTCCCTTTTAAGTACTACGGCTTGTAAGCTAGGCCTGGGTCATACTTATAACCCCTTCAGTGAGTGATTTGTCCCTAGTTTAGACCAGTGAGGTTTATTTAGCAGTAACAGTAATACTTAACATGAATAAAACAGATCTGAGGTCCTCATAACTGTTGCTTAAATGGATGGCCAGACTCTTCCAGTGTGAAGGAATCTGCAGCTTTAATGCTGAGCTGAGCCTGCAACAAGACCCAAAGGCTCCAGCACAGCCATTTAAAAGCATGTGTCATTTTAAGTAGGACAAGCCTCACTCTTCAGATGCTTTTCCTGGCCCTTAGGGATGTTTCTTACTGGGACTTTCTCCTGCTTTCTGCAAGCTACCAGTTTAAATATAGCTAGGATGAGAACATGCTCAATCCTTCTAATAAAGATGGAATTCAGTTGTGAGCCGAGCAAGGCTTTATGCACTTTCAAACCTTTCTTTAAGTTTCAGTACTGCAGCCTCCAAGTCGGGCTATGTGTTCTGATGTAAGTCTTCCATTTGCAGGCAACTTTCTACAGAGCAAGCTGTTTTACAGGAGTCACTAGAGAAGGAATCAAAAGTAAACAAACGCCTGTCCATGGAAAATGAAGAACTTCTGTGGAAGTTGCACAATGGTGACCTATGCAGCCCAAGAAAACTGTCTCCCAGTTCTTCATCTGTGCCTCTTCAGTCCCCACGAAATTCTGGTAACTTCTCTAGTCCTGCAGTGTCACCGAGATGACATCTCTTGAGAGAAAGAGTGGCCTGCATTTCATTTCTGATCTGCAGAACCTTTCCTAACTTTAATCACAGGAGCAAGAGCTATATTAGCCACCTATGACAACTAAACATAACTGGAAACTATTTGGTGCAAAAACAGCGATAGGAGACTGTGAATATGGGAGTAAGACATTCACTCCTCCCAGAAAGACTTAGGACCTCTATGGACATCGTTGCACAAAGCACTTACAGAGCAAGGAAAGACTTGTTCGTTGCCTTTTCACCTAACCATAAGAAGAAGCTCAGGGGCTTAGAGATAAAGATCATCACCTTTATAATATGTTCCTTATCACCGACACTTTTTTAAGGCTGTGTGTGTGCGTGTGCCGTGGATGGAATGAGTGTAACACACTGTGTGTGTCTAATGCTGCCTTCTTTGCTGTGTACATAATAAAGGATAAAAGCTGAAGACTATACACTGACATGTACTTCCTTGATACTGCTCTCAGTATGCATGCTTAACAGTACCCTTGCCTGGGAATGAGGAGAAACTGCCACTGGTACTGTAGGTTAGTTTCCTTCATCATTCTGGCTTCAGTTTGGTAAAAAAGTGGCATGAAGAGCTTTGTCAACTGACTCACTAGTGTCTGGGCCAACCTGAGTATGCAACTTTGAATTAATTTTAGAAACAAACTGAATTGCAGCCGTATTTTGCATGGGTTCTTGGTTTCATGTCCATGCACAACTCTGCTATTTATGAGGAGACCTTTTTTTGCAGGGTGCAATGGATTTTGGATTTCAAGTCAATCAGGTTGTAGTCAGAACCACAGTAACCCTCAAGGTCAGAAGTTCTTAGTTGAGTTGCAGGTTTAGAAGCCTAGACCTAGCATCTTACCTGCTGAAAAGGAAGCACTAACTTCCCCATATTAGCATGTCTGTTCCTGAGCATAAACTAGAAGTAGATTTGAAAGCCAAAGAGAAAAATGCAATAATTACAGCTAGGTGCATTCTTTACTCAGTTCTCAAGAAGATTAAGTATTTGTGAATTCCAGTGTAGCTGGTGACACACTTTGCCTTTTTAATCATTAGCATTTGTATTAACATTCCTCAGGGCTGGCTAAATTCACCTGAGGAAGAGGGAAAAGGTGGTATCTGTGTATTTTATCTTGCTAATTCTGCCATACCTTCCCTCTTAGACTGCAGGATATTGGTGTTTTGACAGTTCATCAGGTGAAAAAACCTGTACAAGAGATTCTGTAGAGTAGGGGAAAAAATTGTCCTGGCTGCTGGAACTGGAGGATGAGGGTGTCAGCATTTCTGGAAGTGTCACATGCTGAGTTTCGGCTTCAACAAGGTAATTGTATAGCCTTGCTCCACCCTTGATCAGACCTGTTTAAGATGACTGCTTTGTACCTACTAAACCAGGTTCAGCTTCAGATCAGTCTTAGAAAATACTGCTGATGCTTACGATAGCCTGGGTTTCACACTGGGGCCAGGACCATTGTTACACTACTGGTGAGCTGATGCTGGTAGCTGGCTGAGTTTCCCTGTCTTTTTCAGGGGACAGGAATCAAGGGCATGGGAAAGCATTTAGGGAACACAACAGCAGAACCACTTCCAACTATTTTATCTAAGACTTGCAAAATCTTGGCTAGTAATGAGGAACACAGACATAGAAACAAGACTGTTAACTGTGCTCATACACTAAGTAAATTTGTAATATATTTAAACTTGTGATTGACTGTTTCATCATTAAATTTACTTAAACCTCTCATAATGTACAAGTTAAGAGTGCCATTTCTATGGAATATTATGCTTTCTTTTAATTCTTTTTAGGGCACTGTACATGCCACTTATTAGTGGTGTCTGTACTTAAAATGTTTACTAGGAGGTTCAAATTTAACTATGAAAATCCTATATTGGCTACAATTCGGCTTTAAGTATGTCCTGGAACATTCTTATTTTATATGGTCAAAGAGATTTGATCCCATGTATTTGAGCTGAATGCTTTACAATAAATTTTTTGTACCAACTGAAGGATTTTTCTTCTGCTTGTGTTAGTCAAATCATCTTTAATCTAAGGAGGAACATTTTTCCAGCTACCAAAAAGTCTTAGTATCTGCTCAGCACAGCAAAACAGCAATGGTGAAGCTTCACTGCACAAATTATTAGTGTTCAGCTAATCCTTAGAAAATTTTCCCCTTGCTACTCCACCTGTAGGTGGAAGATACATGGAGCTTGCTTGTGATTATTCAGGACATTCTGCATGTGAGAAAAGCCAGTCAGAGGTTAGCAGTGTAAGAGGTGGTGTCACAAAGACGCTTACCTAGCCCGTGGTAAGAACTTCATTACTTCAACTGCAGTGTTGAATAAAACATGCAAGCAGAGTGCAAATGTTTGAAGGTCAACTATGGCATAGCCCTTCCAACAAGAGCAGGGAAAGCTTTTCCTGGCTACCCTACAGAAAAGTAAGTATGGTATAGTAGGTAATACAAAGACTGTTAATTTGTTGATAGTTTCCCTCCACAATACAGAAGACTCTTCATGTCTAAACTGCTTGCAAGTAGAATCTTTAATGCTTTTATGAAGAAATGAAGACTGCTTGTATGTAGAAATCAGACTACAGAAATACCTGTTTAGTATTTGTCCTGTTGGTCTCAATGAATTAAATAATTCTGCTAATCTGTAAACACTGTTTCAATGTTTTTCTCTGTTTTAGTATTTCAAGCTTTAACCTAAGTACCATGTGTTAGTAAAGGCTTTGTTCAATCCAGTAACTTTGACATATTTTGGGGTTTTTTTCTTTGGCATAAGGTTTCCTTGAGGAAAAACTAAAAACTACTCACCATCATCATAAGCCAAAGGTTAAGCAACTGAACAAGTGATTTTTTCTTCAGATATTCAACTTTAACTCTGTTCCAACTCTGATGATAAGTTTCAGAGGAAGCTATGGTGACATTTAATAGGTGTATCAAATAGTTTGTTGCCATTCAAACTATTCATAGTATGGTTCACCTTCAGTACTTTTCTCTAAAGGTCATTGTATGAGTCGCACTGTATTGTCTATCAAATTTGAGGTGAATCATTTCCTTGAGCTAACTAAAGACTTGATGTTTCTCATTACTAACACCAAAGACACTTCCATGTAAACTGGTATCATGCAACTTTTGCAGGAAATGCCTTCTACACAGTAACCAGCCACTGATCTTGTCTGACAGCCAGGGAATCATTTAGGGCTGAGCTGGAGCTCAAAAGGTCATCATAAAGTTGGGATAACCACTGAACCCTTAAGAAACAAATACCTTCTGACCATTGCTGCTGCCTTGCCTTAGAAGAGCAGCGACACAGGTATGGAAATGGAAATAACACCACTGGCAGCTTTAGGCATATAACTTTGACAAGTCACTTAAATTTCATTTCCAAGGCTTCATTTTCTTACTCTGTCACTGTTCATTTAGGTGGAAATGTGCAATTAACTGCATCAGTGTAACATCAGCTCTGCCCAGGAGGCTTTTGGTAAAAAAAGAACTATGTAAAATACGTAGTAAAAGAATTCTCATAGTTTTCAATTACAAGAATTATTTTGATGCCTGGTGGGAGGACAAGGACAGAAAGGATGGGCAGGACACGACACCTGCCAAATTCTTCCTTAGAGGCACTACTTCTGCATCAGTCTTGAGACCTGCAAGTGATGGGTACACAGAACCATTACACCTCAGGGCACTACTCAAGCAGTGGATTTACACCGTCTGTTCCTCTCCTGCCAAAGTGCCACCAAGGAAGTGATGCCTCCACTGTGCTGTTGAACAAGTGTGGGCAGGTGACATGATCTCCCACTTCCCAGATACTTTGAAGGAAATCAGTTGTTGAATTATGGGCTCAAATGCACTTTGAAATTTAAAAAGCTGGCACAACTCCTTTAGTTCAGAGGGAAAGACATTGTTCTGAGAAATGAAAACACTAAAAAAGGAATTGCACATTGCACAGCCTCATCTAAAAGCTCAAGGGTTGTTAATTTAGTCAGAATTTACAAAATACATATGCTACAAGGACATTTTTTTCTCTAAAAAAAAAAAAGGTACAAAAGACCTTTTTTAGGTATTACTATGAAATTGTATAACCTAATTAGTCCTTTGGATTACAGTGTAATGTTCTTGATACATTTTAACATATTAACCTTGCCTCTTACACCTTCAAAGTTAGTTCTGCTGCATGCTATATTTAAATTTTTTTTTTTTGATACCTCATTTTCAGAGGCCAGAGATGAAAAAAGCTCTTGGGGAATGTTCTCCAAGTAGCCTATTACATGAGGCGTGCATAGAACCTTTTCCGTCTTTACCACGGGTATGTCTCGTATCAGTTAAATTGGTTGAGGTTCCTGTGTGCTGAAGGAAAAGCACTCAGCAAGCTTGTTTAATGTTTTCATTAGCTACACTGCTAATCAGATTATTGACTTTATTGGGAAGCTGCCATTTTTACATCAGCATTTAGAGCTGTCACTACTCAAAACAGTGCTGTACATATCTGCTCAGAGGTCTGAATTATCTGGAGCACGGCGTTACCTCAGGCTTCACCAGAAGCTTCAGAAATTCCAGTCAAATGCAGGCTGGGACAGATTGAAGTGTGCGACCAAGGGACCAGTTCCTGCTTTGCCTCCTGGTATGCTCAGAATCAGCTGTTTTCACTTGCCTTGTAAATAAAATGGCTCGCATTAAATTCGTTTTTCTCATTTCGCTACTAAGGGGTAGATTTGTATTGAAAGTTCTAGCTCACATAAAGTTGGTGCTTGAGACTAAGGAAAAAACATTGCCAAGGTGTCCAACAGTGTTGTTACCACGTTCTTACCTTCTTCTCTGGCAAGTTCTTTCCTCGTACTGGTAACTAAACCCAGAGTGAGAGAAGCTGTGGCTTATTTTACAGGTATAGTTCTGTGTAAATGAAAATATCTTTCCTTTTCTCCTAAGTAAATTAATACAATCAAGTTGAACTTGTTATTAACCTAAGAAGAAATTCTGCTGTAAAACTGAACATTATTCTAATGTTTGCTTTTTTGCTTTTTTTTCTTCTGTAAATGTTAATATATAAATAAATGCAAATTTTACCTTTAGCAACCATAATTTGCTACATAATTTACTAAACATAACACCATACATCTATTCTAAGGTTGTAAGAAAGCGAAAACATAAGGAAAACCCAGCATACCCAACTGCTTACTAGTCTCTGGAGATACTAAATATTTATTAAGGTGCTAACGGGTATTAATCTTCAAGCAGGAGAGAAAATTTTATTTGTGTTTATGTCTTTACACATATATGAAAATGAGCACACACACGTATTTTCATATTGTTCAGAAATTTAATTATTCTTGCAAAATAAACAATTGCTATTGGCTAACTTCATAACAAGGCTTTTTTAGTTTGCTTTTTTGTTGTTGTTTTAAACATGTATAGTACTCTTAATGTTAAAATTGCACATTCCACACAGGGGCTTGACCTCATGCAAGAGTCTGACCAAAAAGACCACACGCAAAGGAAAGCCCAAAGAGCACCTGTTTCTAAATATGCACACACCCTATGCATGTTCCGACTCAAACTTTAATGCTTCATAGTAGTTTCATTAACTCACAACTCACTACTGCTGGACATAGGGAACTCTGTTGTGGCCTGTCAAGTTAGTCAACATGGAATGCACTGACATATAAAAGAAACAGCGAGAGAGAAGCTTCATTTAAACATTAATAAAGAAAATTAATAGCTATAATGTCAGATAACATACAGGTCAGTCCATGTCCAAAAGTCTTGCCTATCACTTTAGTTCAACTTCGGTAGCTACTGTTGTTTCTCCTTGTAGGTTCTGAGCTATACAGACATAGTTTCCTGCATCTATGTCTTCAAAATCCTCAACAAGAAGAACACTCTTTGAGATTCTTGTAGTATGTCCAATTCCTCTGTTTATCAGTCTCCAGAAGTTTTGAATAATCACAGGCCTCTCAGACTGTTTAAAAACAAAACAAAAACAACTCACCCACATAAAATAGGTGATTCTGAAAAGTGTATTGAGTGACACCACCCCATCAGCCTGAAGCAAGAGGTTGGAGAGTAGGAGCCTATATCCAAAAGTCAGCCCTAAGTGAGGGAACTGAACGTGTCTGGCAGTTGCAGCAACATTCTTGCATTAAATACCGATGTACCAATAAGATATGCCACGTCAGGATAATACAATGGCTCTTCCATTCCAAGCACAAGGTACTGTGTATGTTTAGATCAGAGACAGGCTTGCCAAAGCTCTGCCTGGAGCCTGCGCCCGAGCTCAGTTTAAGGCCACTTACTAAGGTTGCATTTGGGTACCTCATGAAATAGGTGAGGTATCCTGGGGGAGGTGCCAGGATAGATGTGTGAGCTCGTTTTCAGACTTTCAGCATGTCTCAAAAAGAAGGCAGCAGTGGCATGAGATAGCTGTCTGAGTTTCAGTTCTCTTTTAGCACAGCAAATAGCTGTAAGTCACATGTTGAGAACTAATTCTTCCTCTAGTTTTAGCAAACGCTGTATTAGAAAACATACAAACTAACAATTCTCAAATACTTCTAAGTTAATCCTCACATTCTGCTTTGCAAAATGTACACGTAACTTCAAAGCCTAAAATACACACACACCCCCCATGTTTAGATCAAAAAATGCTTTTGGGGTTTTTTTTTGTTATTAAATAAAAAGTTGTTTGTTTGTTTTTTTAACTCTGTAAGATAGTTCCCTAATGGACTGGCTATGAGGTCACACTGCCTGGTACCTCAGAAGATCACAAAATACTGGGGGTAAGGGAAATTGGCCCACAGATTGACTAGGGCACTCTCCTTCCTTCCAAAATCCATCAGCTGCTAGTCAGCAGCTTTAAGCACACTGGCTTCTGCTATACCAATAACTGGGATAAAACTGTAAGAGAGACGTTTCTGCTTGGAAACCATCTTCCCTAGCTTCATGAAATAGATGGTTTAACCATTTACCAATATGAATGCTAGAAGGTTTAAGGTAAATGTAGCAAAAGGATAAGTTAGAGACTTATGCAGAGTCAAAGCTGCAATCACACTTGCAAAATGACCAGTACAAAGGCAGCTGCCAGTCTTCAGAAATTTAGGGATGAGTCACAGTGCAGTCAGGGAATGCCTAGAAGCAGCAGGCATTACCAGCTTTAAAAAATATATAAAAATTCTTGGCAGCTGTAAATGTCATAGAAATTCTTAAACTTTTAAAAGTAATTAAGCCACTTAGAAAAGCACTACCTCCTGTTCCAAGCCTGAAAATTAGGTGCTACCTGCAATCAAGTACTACTGCATACTTTATTCAAGTCTAAGTTAGTTCTTAAATACAGCAAGTGGAACTTCCTTGACCCTACTGAAAGTGAAGGCAAAGGCTGTGCAAGGTGGACCCTGTTTGCCTGGCTGGGCTCTTCCTAGTCCGTTTTTCCTCACACTAATTGCCTTCTGCTTTGAAGCCTGTTGCACGGAATCAGATTAAGGGTGGAGCTGTATGCATTCACAGCAGGTGAAGAGCAAATGCAATTGTCAGGGAGTGGCAAGGGGAAGCAAGAAAAAAAACCAACAGAGTGGAAAAAAAGAAGAGAGAGAGGTTAGTGACTACAGAGATGAAATAAGGGTCTCCACAATGCAGCGTACCTAAGGACAAGCAGGGATTAATGTGCTGCTTCGGCTCAGGAATCAGGCAGTAGATGAGAGCCCAGCTGCTGGGTGACACAGGGTGGGACAAAACTATCACTGATCTCCCAGCACTGAAAGCAGCAGCATGAATGGAAACACCCAGTGAATCTTAGAACCATGTCAGTCCTTCTTCTTGCATGAAAGGTCTATATGACCAGCAACACTGAGGGTCCTGTCTCTTTTCCCTCCACCCCACCTTTTTTCTTTGTAGTATGTGAACACTCTAAATTAACGTTAAGTCTCCAACAAGCATACAGTGCTCCTACTCTGACACTTGATCCTTTTGTTGGGGCAGAAACTCAAACACAACTGTCCCCCTCCCTATCCCCAGGCACAGCTGGAGCTCAGATTGTTTATTTCAGTGGATAAGCACATCAGCCCTTTCCAGGGCAGATGCAGGCCACAGGCCAAAGCCTCTCTCACCCCCGTAGGTGGGTGCAGTGAAAGGGTGTAGTCCTCTGCTAATAGTGCATGTGCCCTGCACTGCAGCTCTAGTATCCATAGCAAACAAGGGAGATAATCCGCATGCTTTAGCTGTTTATATTCAGTGCTAGAGGTGTAAACGTGCACATGCCAGCATTTATCAGGTGCTGTAAAACCACTGGGAGCAGCTGGGCCAGGAACAGCCAGCAAACCAGGCTGGGGGCAGCCTGGGAAAGATGCAAAACTAGGGTGGATACTAATGAGATACAGAGTTTTGGAAGGCCAAGCTGAGTCTAGAATCTAATTCCTTCAATTGTTCTCAGTAATTACAGTTAGTTACAAAAGACAAAAATAGGGTTGTCCAGCCAGTTATTAGAGTCTAATAAATGGATATCAGGGGAAGCTGAACAAAAAACCCCAAAATAACAGCACAAGACAAAAACTGGAAAACTGTATCAATCAACAAAGCTAATGTGACCAAGCAGGGGCATTTCTTCCCTTCCAGAAAAGGATGGCTGGAGGAGGATGGAGTGAAAGGACAAACTAACATTTAAGCAAGGAGCTGGTTCTACATACCCAGGGCTCTCACCAGCAGTTCAAATCCCTTTTGTGTTCACTTGCTCTCTCACTGTTGCCCCCCTGAGGACACACACACCTTCCAGTGACAGCCAAACACCACAGCCTCTATCTAAATGGCTACTGCAAGCTTCTAGGGCCTTAGACTTGCATTTCCTGAGGCCTAGTAAGCACTGAACTCAAATCACTCACTTAAGCAATTATCTCTGCTGTTAAATTACTTACTTCTCTGCTCTCCCAAGGCGGCCAGTGCTGATAAAAGAACCTTATTAGCAAGCTCTGCACTGTCCTTTGACAACCCAGCACCAGAAGAGCTGGCAAATAGGGTACAATGCTAACTCTCCAGTCACAAAAGATCCCTCTTCCCTGGTGAAGGGTTCCATCTCCCAGCAGTCCTCCCTCTGCTCCTCGTCTGCTTAGGATAAACAGCAGTAGGGCTGAGGCTGATTAAGAAATGAGCTCTGCTGTCACAGGTGAAGGTGCTTAGCGGGAAAAGAGAGGGGACCCTCAATGATGCTAGTCAGATACATCTTATTTTCTACAAGAAAAAAGACCACAGATTCACTCTGGTTTTCCTGTTTTCACTCCTGTTTTCTTTCATCTTTCAGATGAGGCTGGGCAGAAGTAGATTCTACTTCTGGATATGGACAAGCTTAAAAGTTCTGTGCTGGGATGATTCATGCACCCAAGCCATGGAGAAGGATGGGATATCAAATGCAGAGGCATCAGTGGGCTTTGTGGTTTGCCCTAGAGCAGCCTCCTGATGCTGGTTGCCTTTGATCTTGTCTGAGGCTTTCTTTGGAAATGCTGCCAGGGGCCAAGTACCTCTGGAACGTTAATCTGAGGGAGGAGTGAGCTTTGCTGAATTTGATTTTTACTAACAGGGGTAGAGCTCTCCAGCTTCACCCCTGTGCTTCTAGATTCTCAGGGAAAGACAGGCTGAAGTTCAAAGGGGACATGCTGCCTCCTCCTGCCAGCATGCCTGAACTGGCAAGAGCCTTCAAAGTGCTGCCTTTGTGAAGAACAAACCATTGCAGGCAGGGCATACACCTCTTACCTCTTGCCCTGGGTACTGCCACCTGAAGTTCACATCCACATCTGGCTCCCCCAGGACTGTGCAGACGACATGAACTCTGTCGCTGAGTCCAGCTCTGCTGGATGACACGGCAATAGTGGTGGAGGGCGGGCCCTTGGGAACTGAGACAAAGACAGTGTTTAGAAACAGAAAATCAGCTGCTAAAGTTAAATACACTGATAAAATTCAGAGTCAATTTTTGACTCAGTTTACTTAATGCAACAGGTGTTTTACACCTGCAAATTCCCCCTCTAAACTGGGAAACTTGCTGGAATTTAAACCTGATAAATGTTTTATCATGGATACTTTTGATCAAGATTTTGAAACTCTGATTATATTACTTTACTTTTTAAAAATTATTTTCTTAATGTCAGCAGAAGAGTCAGTTTAAGCATAGAGAAAACTGCACTTTACCTTCCACATACAGTAGGTGATATTTGATGGAAATCTGAGGTGCTCCCTGCGACTCTGCTTTACAGTAGACAATACCTTTATGATCAGGAGTAGGGTGCTGGAAGACAAAACCCTTCTTTGCATCATAAATAATATCAGTTCCATCTATTTCAATTTCTTCTGCTGGAAATTCCCTGTGTAGAGTCACTTTTGCTGAAGGAGTAGTAACACGGCATGGGATGACTGCAGGTTTATCTGGGTTCAGGTAGACAATCTCAAAATAACTGGGAGTAGGTACAAAAAGTTCCTCTTTGTCTGTGCAGAAGAGTTGACACAATTACAGAAATATTTACATCTTGGTTTAACAGAAAGAAAAGTACATTTGACAAGAGAAAATGTCTGTGAGCAACATTTAAAACAAAAAGCTTTGGCTTAATTTTAATATGCACCCCCGAAAGAAAAAAGAACATTGCTTACATTAAAAAACATTAAATTGAAAATAAAAACGAAGTATTTTTTTAATCTTAAGAAAATCTTTGAAATGTCTTTTAGTAAGTTTCCAAATACTTATGTGGATCCCATCACCACTGGTAAGATAAGGACTCCTAGAAAAAGATACTCTTAGAAGCAACAGACTTTTTACACCTATGCTTTTAGGCAAAATGTTTGATTTACTGTCCCAAGTAGATCAAATATTTAGTGCCCTTAGAATCACAAGTTAAGGAATATTTCCATAATTGGCATGCTTCTTGGAAATATAAATCTGAAATTCCTCTTTACAGCATGAGCATTTACATAATAATCTGACTGAAAAGTTTATTCCAGCCTTTCTAAAGGAATGTATCCTAAAAACATTAAGCACTTCTGTCTCATGGTCCAATTCAGCTCCAAAATGTATTGCCAACAATCCTATCTCAACATTTTGTACTAAAACATTTTCTAGCCACAAATACTTTAGCTCTAATGAGGCATCTAAGGTTTTACTACTTAGAATGGTTTCCAGAAGAAAAAATGAACCATTTGATTTCAGCTCTGTTGTACCAAGTAGCAGTAACCTGTGCACAAGCTCTGGGGGACATCACGTGTACTTGAAGACTGTTTTGCCTCTTTACATGCTATAATGACTCCTCAGAGAAACTGTGGCCTTACCAAGGTCAGCAAGGTTGAGATTTTTAAGGCAGTGCAGGTAACTGGAATAAAGTGGCAGTGAGGGAGAGTCTATAGGGCTATCTGAACGCCACAAGAAAATGAATCTTCTGCACAGATTTATTTTCTTTATCAAGACACATTTTCAAGAATTAAAACATTTTTTATTCATTTTGTACAAAATCCTCAGAAAGTGTGTTACTATTTTCTAAGGTATGTGCTTTTCATTGCATTATGCGTTACTTTGGGTACACATTTAGCATAATCTATAGGGAAAATGGACTCAAAAAATCACACTAAGCAAGTAATTTTCTGCCCACCAGCACTGTCTTCCTTAACATCCACTAAAAATAGATGAAAATTGTGGAAGTAAAATCTCGACAGTGAAACCACTGATGTAGCTTTATTCCTGTTTTACCAGCAAATATATTTCCATTAATAATCCCTCAGTGAGTGAATTACCTGTGAAAAAGATGTACGTTGACCCTGTTTTAGTCTCATCCTTCCTGCATTTGTTACCGTTGCACAGCTGAAGCCAGCAGCTGTATTCACCTGTGTCTGCTGCAGTGGAGTTTGCAAGGATCAGCTGACTATACCTGTCAAGCTGCTTTATGCTGTGGAAAAATAAAAACAAAAGGCAAAGACAAGCACAGATGTATTTCCTTGTACATTTCTGTCAGCTCATTTCCACTTTTGATTTTTTAATTCCTTCTCTGCAACTGACCCACTTTTCACTTTCAGAGCTCTGTTGCAACTTCCCCTTTTGCTCCAGCAGAGACTGCTTACATGAGTAGTTTTATTGATTTTAACTACATATGAGAGCTTGCAAGCTTTTGTCTTGTACAGTGCATTTCTGGATTCCTTCAAGTCTCCATTTTGAAATTGGGCTGTGACTGTTCTAGGCAATATCTTCATCTATGTTTTGTCCCAGTTTGTCCATGTATAGAGAGCTTTCCTTCATTCTACAAAGTAACCCACATGCACCTCAGTCCTTTTTAAATACTGTAGCCCTGCTTCGATAGTATTTAACAAAGATAATTCACAGGTAGGTAGTAGCAGGTACTCTGCTGAGAGTTTGTTTAATAATTTGTGCCTGATTTCACTGTGAATGCTTTACCAGTCTTTGCAAGTGGAATCTTGGACCAGTATGTTATCTCAGATTGGATTTGTCCTGCAAGTTGAGTCATTTTGCATCACCTATGCCTCTGCTCTAAGTCACCTCACTGGAGTTTCCTCCTCATCCCTCAGCTATTTTAGAGCATGACCCTGAGAACTGCTGGAGATGTACTGGCACTGCCACCACTTAACTTCACACAATTCAGCCTGTGTGGTTATTTCAGACTTCATTTGCTTTTTCTCCCCTTCTCCTGAATTTCCCAGGCACATCTCTCAGTGGATTGACATTTGTAAATGTGTAAGTATTTACAAATATGTAGACATATACAGAGATGCTGCCAATTTTTCTTAGGGGCAAAGGTCCTATCTTATTAAATACGGCAGCTAGTCTCATCTTGTTCTTTTTTCTATATATTTTAAGGTTTACTTTCCTGGCTCTTTCTGGCAGACAGATGGTGTTGTGGTTGGCAGTCTGCTGGGTTGACTTTTGATGGATTGAAAAAGCAATGGCCCGAGAGTACCAGTTCTCAGGGAACCCTGTCAGCACAGCCGTGTGGCAGTACTGATGCACTCTGCTGCTGCTCTGACCCTTAAAAATGTTCTTTTCAACCAGCTGCCTTTCATAGTAGTGCATCAAGGTCAGGAAGGGTTCTCTCTTTCATTTGCGAGACATTGAGTTACAAAGTAATTTCTTTTCTAACCAAGTCAGGAATGATTTTTCCAAGTTTAGGCATTTGATAATAAATTTCTTTTTACTGTTTTAAATGGGATTTGGACAAATACACAGTTTGTATGAAATATTAACAGCTCTCACACTCATTCAACTGTGGGTTTCTGAGTATTTATTATCCTCCTAATTCTTATTAATGTGGCAGTTATTCTGTAAGGCAGATACCTGACTGAATAATTTCTTTCTGGGATTAGCATCTTTGAAGAAATTTTTATCCTCTAAAACACCTCATCACTGAGTAACAGCAGTACTATAAACATGCCTGAGTGTGCTGTGTTCTCTAAAGGCTCTGTTTTGCTTAACTCTCCATTGCAGGCAGAATAACTGTTTAAACAGAGGCCACCACTTCAGCTGCATGTGCTTCCCAAAAGTTCTGACTCCCCAGGTGTTCTGCTAGCAGTCTGCACAACTACCAGCAATCACAAGCAGCAATTCCTGTAACCCAACATTCAGCCTTCAGTCAGGCCAGCAGCTGAGAGATAAAAGCACACCAAATACACACCTCAAACAAGAGATAACTGGGAATTATCTTTTCCAGTTAAGCCCTCAGACACCATTAGTACATGGATCCACCACAGGGCAGTTTCGAGGCCTGCCTCAATAAACAGGCAAATCAGGTTTCCTATCCACTAATGCACTTGTCCTACACAACCTTGTCTGATTTCACTTTTTAGAATCATGTAACTATGGAGCAGTAGCCTTTCCATTTTTAATATATACACTACCTTACATTATAAATTAGCTTCGGTTTTTGGATAACGTTTGAAAGATTCCTATTTGTGGAAGAGAACGTGCTGTGCATCATACCGAACAGGAAAAAAAGATAAATCCAAAACATGCCCTAGTCTGTATTTTTTACTCTTTAGTTTCACAGTTCACATTTCACAGGCTATATGACTACCTCAGAATAAAATGTTTTCCAATGATCGAGTACTAAATGTCAACAATACAGAGAAATCATTATGCCAGAACACTTTTGCCTGCAATCATTAATGCAGACACCGAGCTATAGCTCGAAATCCCAACAGACAGAAAAATAAGGTCAGAGTTAATTAATTATTGTACAGTGTGTTCTTCTTAACTGAGAACAAGCTATCCAGTAATCTACGGAAATAACCTAGCAAGTCATCCACAAACATGCGCTAACAAAACCTGGCAACTGAGAGTGGAAGTGTTGAAACTTGAGACATGACATTATTAAAGCAGACAAAACGGGCCATATAAAGTAAATTATAAGTGGTAAATCCTACAGCTGACCAATATTTCCAGGATAATTTATTATTTCATTAGTACTTCATTAGTATTTTAGATGCTGGGATATCTGACTCAGAAGCCAAAACTTTGCTGTGTTGTAGATGTCACAAAGTAAAAACATTGTATACACAAAATCACCACACTGTTTGAAGAAACTAGAAAAGTAGCCCAAAATCTTATTCCATCCATTCATCTTATTAAACTTTAGATATTTACAGTTCAGAAGATTTTTGCCAGAAAACGACACCATATTTAGATGCTAATATATATATACATGTATATATATATAAAAATAAATACAAAAAGACAGTGTATATAGCATCACTCAAAGAGCATCTACCGAACTCTTCTCCAGCAGCTGCATTCATACTGACAAAATACAGCTTGTCTCAAATACACGCTCACTAGGACAGGAACATAACATCTCACTGTTTTACACAACAAAGAAATCCTTAGCTTTCAGACTTCAAAGCACAAGCAGCAAAATTAAATTCAGTTACACACATGAGCACAACAGATGTCCCACTAAGTCTGTGGGAGTCTGCATTCAGTGAAAGCAGTCTAATTTCAGCCTAATTTTGCCCCCTACAAAATCCAGTTTCCTCCGTTTTTTTGACTGCTCCTGTCCATACACCCTCTGCTCACAAGAATGTACATCTGATGCATGCCCAGCTGTTTGCCCCAGCTTCTTCATTAGAGCAGCTCCATTTCATGTGAGTTCACTTATCAGACGAAGTTAAATGCAGCTGGTGTTCAGCGGGGTAAGAAACTCATGCTCCAATCCGGCAGCACAGAGACTGTGTGAAGTCAGACTGCCCTCATCTAGAGCAGCTTTCTGCTATAAAGCTTTAGTAAAGGGAAGATGTGCCTGCCCTTATTTTTATTTTCATCCCTCTCATATGTTGTAGATCTAGTTTCTGGGTGAGCCTCCAGTCATTAATTTGTTATTCACAGTCTTACAAAACAGCATTCCAGCCCTTTCACACTGGGTGTGCAAGAGCAACCTCTGACTTAACACCATCAATGTTTTTGGCCAGTTCAACCAGCACACAAAGTTTTGAGACAAGAAGTATTTATGTGCTGCACAAAGCAAGAGAGCATTACAGATAACAGGCTAGTTCTGAAGTTCTGAAGCAAGCTTGTGTGTGCCCTTCAGCTGGGAGCCATGTTTGCATGATTTGAGCTTTCTCTCGGAGCTGTGTTGCATGCTACTGTCTCTAAAGCTAAGTAAATTATTTCAGTGTGTACTGTTATGTACTCCAGTTAGAACATGGAAAGGCAGAATTCCTGCTCCATCTCAGCAGGAAAGAGCCAGAGAGTCCTCCTCCTCCTTTCACTCGGCATCTCTCCCTCCCTCGGATGTGATAATTTTAGCATACGTAACAGCTCCAGACCTATTAAAAACTGAGACTCTCTACTACAGCAAGCAAAATATTTTATTTACCAGGTTGTAAAGTATGGCTGCAAGGACAAATTGAATGAAAGCATAGCCACTAATGCTACAGAAATGGCTTTTCTAATTAAAATCTTCCTCCTTAGAAAAGGCATCTTGTCCCCCAGGTTGCTGTATTTCCCTTACCATCTGGGTGAGTTAAAGATGTGGTAAGCATAGCAAGGAGGCAAAACATTCAGCTTTTATCCCTACTTCTTTTTGCAACCACTCATAGAAAATACATGACATCGATGCTAAATTTAAGTAGTTGTAAACCAAAATGCCACAGTAGTTGAAATTGCACATTCCTTCTAATGGGATTTAATGGAAAAGTAGGAATTGGATGCCTGAGCATCTGTTTCTATAGGGGCATTAAAATGAAAAATATATTTGTAGTTATTAGTCCCCAACAACTGCAGGGATCTCATCCCCATTGTCCCTCCTCCTCTTCACTTTTCCTCTGGCACACCAACCCACTCCTTCATCTTCTATTACCGCCTCATGCCCCCAGCACGTGCCCCTGCTGTTGCCATCAATTCTGGTTTGCACCAGTGGCCCAACTCCAGCAAGACACGCATGGAAATCTAAGGTAAAAAAGCCCAGCCCAGTTAATTTGCTTGGGTTTCATCTCACACCTCACTAACTGGTAATGAAGGGAATACCTTATTCTTGGTCTTTAAGTACATTTCAAAAAATGTTAGAAGATACATATATAGTATAGAAGATACTGGACATACATCTATCTAGATGATTAAACAATTTCTGCTGTAGGTTATTATTTGCTAATAACTTTTCTGAATTTCTCCCCTCTGCCCTTTATTCATCATTTTGTTTTAGAATAATGAAAGTAATATATTAATAAAATTTTTTAAATTGCCTATTGCAGATGGTGCTCGGTGCATGGTCTTGGCATGTGCCACGAGGAAGATCTAAGCTCCTCTTGAAAGATCATAGCTTTGTTAACTTTTTCTGGTGCCAGCTCACTTATGAACACTGTCAACTGAGATAAGTAACACGGTACCTTCATGGTGCTTCCAGTTAAACTCCATCAAAGCTTTCTAAAACCACAGAACACAAATTTCACACTCTACAGAGCAGACTTTAATTCATACGCACCTATTAGCACTACAGCAAAGACCTTGAGACAATCATCAAAGCCATGTTAAAAGTGTGATGAAAATGTACCTGAACAGGATTCCGTGGTTAATGTCTCCATAAATTATTACTATTCCGTGACTCTGAAACCTGCTTCTAATCTATGTTTTCACTTTCTCTAGTTAATTTTAGGATCTCCTGCTCACATTCAAAACTGTTGATTTAGTTAAACACAGCCTTACTGCTTTAACAACTTATTTCAAAAGCAATCACTATTATATTTCAATACAGATCCTTAAGTATATGCCTTACGTACTTCTAAAGGAGAAGAAATACTTAGGCAAGTTATATCCACCCAGTCAAAACGTTTTATAGGATTTATTTTGTGTGGCATTACTAGCCTTTGTTGTATGGTTAAATTACTACTGTTAATTTGACTGAGAACCAAAATGTAAATTGCTGAGGCAACAGGATCCCAAACTACTTCAAACTGGAAAACAGAAAACTACACAATCATGACACACGTTTTTTTTTTTTGTTTTCCCAAACTATCTCAATTTCTTGTATTTTCTCCCACATGTATCAACACAGAACACTTAATTTTGCATGAGAGGAATAGACAGTACACCAATTAAGAAACATTCAGATTTCTCTCCAAAAACTCTGAATACTTGCCCTACCTTCTTCAATTCCAGATGCTGATACTCAGATAACATGGCCTGGAGGTCTACAGGACCAAACCTTGCCAGCAACCTATTTGCAAGTGCACAAAACATTAAGATAAGACTTGAGAACCACCACCATGTACACACACACTCCCTGATGATTTGCACATCCAGCTCTGGCCTGCTGGGATGACAGGTCTGTACGGCAGCTAATAAATGCCACCTACTGAAAGAAACCTACATAGAACAGTACTCCTTGCAAAAGAATAAGCAGTAGCAGTTTAAATCAGCCACAAGATCTTTTTAGAGGTATTGCTGCGACAAGCCCACAGCGGGAACCAGCTTGCTGCTGTAACTTACTGTGGCAGAAGCCTTGCACTCAGCCAGGGTAGCTCTTGAACTCCTCAGCCAAGAAGGGACAAGCAAATAACTGCACAGAGAACTGGCTCACGAATTACAGGAGGATGTACTAGAGATCACAGCACGTAACTGCTGTTCATCAATATTCCTCTTGGGAAAGAGAAGTGGAAAGAAGGAGAATATATCTGAAAAATTAATTAACTGGGAGTGATTTTAAGGTAACATCACACCCGTAAATAAGTGAAATAGATCACTGAGATTCACATAACCTGAGTTACTCAAAGAGAGCATACACACTTGTACTTAATTTATGAAAAAAGGAAAAGAGCAGCTGATATCTTGATTCATATCTCTGTGCCCTTCTCACCTAATAATCCAAGAAAAGCTCCATACAATTCTTTCTTTGGGTATCACTCACAGTGCTTCACTGTCTCCATAAAACAGTTGGTGAAAACAAACACTACTCAGGGCAAAATGTCTGCGGAAGACATCCCTAAGCTCCTTATATACCCCTCCCCTTTCTAATACAGAACTAAATTACTGCATTTAATCTACATTTAGTTATGTGTTCTATCCTCAAAAACCAGGAGGGCAAACAACGTATGGAGTCTCTTAGAAAAGATGTTCAGAGCAACAGGACGCTCACATGGTGGGGAAAAAAAAGGGAGGAAGCCCTCAGTTCTTCTTCCTGCTCTAACAAATCTCTATGTGGTTTCCATTAAGATGTCTCTTGATGAAAGAAAAAGCTTTCCTCGATTTAAAGTGACAATCCTCAGCATTAAACTCTGACACAACACAAGCCCTGCAATTCCCTTTGCACACAAAGGCAACTCTGAACCACTACTCTCACTTGCTCCTTAGCACGGAGGCTGGTGTATTTTTTACTAGTTAAGAGATGTGGGTTTGAGTCTCTTCAGAAAATTAACCTCACTACCTCACGTGGTAGACACATTAGCAACCATTACTGCCCAACAGGAGCAGGTCTCTGTAGAGCAACAGGGTTTGTAGAGAGCACCTGACATCCACACTCACACATTTTGAGAGTTTTACTTTGGGCCAACCCTAATGTGCTCCCTGTTTGTGGCTGCAGCACAATGGTGAACATCATCTTTATTTTCGATTCATCTGAAGGAAATACAGTTCATGTGCTGTAAGACTATCCCACAGTGCAAATCACAAGGCCATACCTGGTGATGACTAAAAGTTGCTCCTCCTTTTTGCTGACACTAAAAACTATTAGACAGAACATCTTGATTGTAAAAATGTAAATAAACAAACAAACAGAAACACCAGTGGTGCTGAAAGCAGTTGGGGGGAAAAGTTCTGGATTTTTACTGCAAAAAATGAAAAATAGCTTACCTGAGTCTGGAGTCTTTAAAGGTGTCTAAATATGAAGGATAGTTCCAAGTAACATTACTCCCCTTACATCGCAGTTCTATGCTTTGTCCTGCAGCCAGGCTTAAAGTGGCAGCTAGTTTCTGGAAATGACCTTTATCCATCACCTGTGTCAGTATGGACTGGGACTTCAAAGAGGAGTCTGCAGATTCTCTCTCCTTCATTCTGGGAGTTTTGGGTTTTACTTTCTTGTTAATGGGCTTAATTTTATTTTCCCCAGGTTCTTTTGGACGCTTACTCTTCGCAGGCTGTCCAATAACTGGTAAAATAAACAAAACAAGGCAATGTTTATACCGTCTTTTTGAAAAAAAATCTTCCTTATTATTCCAGAGAATAACTGAGGTTTTGTTCTTCCTAGAAAAGATGCATAAAACTTAGTGAGAGTTAATTTCCATAAGTTTTTGAAGTCTGCCATGACCCATTTTCCTGGGGAAAAAGGGGAAAAAAAAGAGCTTTCAACAACATGTGGAAAACCTATACTTATATAAACAGAGAAATATGCAAGGTATGAAAACTTTACAAATGGTAAGGGAAAGAAATACAGCACTTCTGTCTCCAGCCACTCCTGTCACTTCCACCTCCTGGTACTGCCGTGCAGTACTCAGTGCTACACAAGCTCTCCACATCCATGTCATGTGCCCAGCAATTCTGCATAACCTCTTCACACACCGTGCTACCCTAAGGGACACATGAAAAACTGAGAAGTGTAGAACTTCACAACAATTTATAAAATACTGATAGTGATGCAGTTTTCTTCGTTTACAGTAATTACTGAAATGCAAATGACACTTAAGTCACTTGAAGTTCACTTATTTAAGTCATCGCTTCTCCATAAGAGCCATTTATTTTAATACTCCAGATGAAGACAGAATCTTATTCAGAGACAAACAGTTAGAGATTTCATTACCTCCTAGAGACAACAGGGATGCACAGTTGTCTTTAAAAACAAAGAAAACAAAAAGAAAAAGTGAGGTGTCTCAAATACTAAAAAAAAATTTAAAAAAGAAATTTAAAATTCCAACTTTAATTGACATCAGGAAGCACAGTTCTTTTGTGAGATAAGGCTAAAACTACTTTTGCCAGACATCAGAAACTCCACTAACTGCGCCTGACAGCTAATTCTTGTTTTCCACATGAAAACGCTGAGGTATGTCATTGTACAAATCAATCAACAAGCTCCCTCTGGAATGAAAAACAGCCCTGCTGTATACTCAGCATGAATTAAAACTGGTACTGGCTGCCACTACAAACAGCAGGATTTCCAGATTCCTGCCACTGATGGCTACCGTGACACTCCTCAAACCCCAGCTGGACACCTTGCACTGCATCAGCTTTGACTTCTCCAAGTCCAGGCTAATGTACAACACATTTTTTTTTAAACAGCTCAGTGCCTTGTGAGCTTAAATTTAAAAATCAGGAAGTTCTAGCATTTTTCCTTGCATTACATTAGAAAGGCTACAGTGGTTCAGGCCAAAATTATCTGCACTGACACCACCTAGTGTCAGACACCAATCAAGGAACAGGGCAACCAACTCTGCTCCTTTGATTACTACTCTCCTAAACTTCCAAGAACCTTTAGCTCAAGGGGTCTGTGAACCACAGTTGTCATCATTTTACTGTGTTTGGCTGTTTTTTTTTTTTGGGGGGGGGGTTTGTATTTTTTTATTATATTGTCCTTGGATGTTTTCCTTCATTAATTGTCTGGTCAGTTTTCAAAATTACACGAATTACACATAAATACTAGAGGCCTCCTTGTTTTTGTATTAAATGAATAAATATCCATGTTTCTCCAACAGCATTCTCTTCAGCACACATACTTTTACAAAACTTCAGTGGTTTTGACTCATATTCTTCTCAGACTAACAAGTCCTACTCTGTATAATTGTTCCTGTAAAGAATTTGCATCTTACAACAGGTCTGCAATACCACATTTGGGTGATGGCAAGAACACAAAAGCAGACTGTACACCAGGTTCAAAGTATGCTTAAATTCAATTGTACATATTAATGGTGTCTTCTTTCCTGTGTAGAAGACCTCATTACTTTTCAAGACAGCACTATCAGGAGGTGACTTTCTTTAAAATAATCAAGTGTAATTCCAAGATCACTTTCCTAAGTAGGACCTACTGGTTAATAATTCCTAAGTAGAAACCTATCAAGGCATATATGAAGTTAGAACAATTTGTGTTACTTACCATCTACCAACGCAAAATTTGAAGTCCTATTTTCCCTGTCCAGTGTTTCAAAATTGAGAGATCATTCTACAACTCTTTACTGACGGTTGTCTTTTAACAGATACTTAAACATGCTGAAAAGCATGTGCCTTACAAGATCCCAGTTAAATTCAACTGGATTAAAGCAATTCTATCCATACTGCAAAAAGACTAACTCCTACTCTTTATTTCCTATTAGTTATTGTTTCATGAGAGGGCTTCCCTTCTCTCACAGCCCCTTGGTTCCCAAGCAATCTTTTACAACAGGCTTAATAAAAGCCTTTGGGAGTCCAAATACATCGACCAATTCATCCATGGCTGCACTCTTATAAAAAAGTCCCCAGAGAACCTCAGCAGATCTGAAAAACAAGAGACACTTCTCAAGGAAAAAAAAAAAAAAAAAGACAAGTGATGCCAAAGCCATACTGACTTTTCTGCAATTCATGCCTATTTATTCATGAGTTCAGTTTACAGAATACAGATATCTGGTTTTGTTCCTCTACCTCCCCCAAATATCGTAAAATACTGGGATATTTCCATTTCCCTGGAAAGGTATAACTATATGATATGATATAGTGGTATGTAGTGATATCACAGAATCAATTCAGTTGGAAAAGACCTCTGAGATCATCAAGTCCAACCTTTGACCAAAAACCACCATGTCAATTATACCACACCACTAGGTGCCATCCAGTGTTTCCTTAAACACTTCCAGGGATGGTGATTCCACCACCTCCCTTGGCAGTTCATTCCAATGTCTGATCACACCTTCTGTGACGAAATTCCTCCTAACGTCCAACCTGAACCTCCCTTGGCCCAGCCTGAGGCTCTGTCCTCTCATCCTGTCACTAGTTACCTGGGAGAAGAGGCCAAACCTCACCTGCCACCACCACCTTTCAGGCAGTTGTAGAGAGTGATAAAGTCACCACTGAGCCTCTTTTCTCCAGGCTAAGCAACCCCAGCTCTCTCAGCTACTCCTCTAGAACTTACCCTCTAGACCCTTCACCAGCTTCAGTGCCCTTCTTCGAAAAAGATGGTAAATTATGACAAGCTATGCATCCAGGTTAAGGCTTCACCAATTTCACGTTCAAATTTCTTTTACACTTCAGGTGTATATCATAAAATCATGGCACTTAAACAATTTCTGTTGCTGTTTTTCTCTAACACTGATTCGTTTGGCATATTAATGACATGTCCTCTAATGATTCTCCCCATAGAGAAGAATTCTGTCTCAGAGTGCTGCTGTTATAGTGCTTTGTAGGATACTGACTGCACTCTTAAGTTTCTTCTGTGTTTATCCTGTCACCATTTTCCATTAATACCTCTCTAAGCACCTCCATAGTGAATATGGGTGCTCAGAGATAAATTTTTAAATTTTACTTTCTATAGATGCTCTTTCTTATCCTCTATTCCTACCAGCCACAAAAATTCTGCAGCCATGTCTCCATGCCCTACCATGGTACATCAGAAGAAGAAAAGGGATTTATGGCTGGTTTTATCTTTTTGTAAGCTGTTTCTCAAACTTTTTGTCTGCTTTATTCTGGTTTTTATATTTAACCCATATGTGAGTTAAGGAGCCTCCTCCTCTTATGTAATTCCCCCTTTCAAAATTAAATACCTCAGCGGTTTCTTTGTCTTCTATTATTCCTGCAAGAATGTTAAAACTACAGTCTGGCTGTTCCACAGCAACATCTGAATCCAATTACCTGACTACTGCTCCAGATCAAGTCAAGCATTGCTGCTCTTCTCAGGGGCTCTCTGAGAAGCAGCTCTAAGTCATCATTGTTTGTGGCATCTAAACAACTGCATTCTGCACCACACCCCGATGTGTGTGACCCAGCCCATGCGAGGGGAAGTTATTCTTCCTTTTGCTTTTCTACCTAGTCCTTGCTGCCCCTCTGATTATCCCTAGCAGAGCAGTCATTACACACTGGGTGGTCAGTTACCCTTCTCCACAGGGCTGGTATTTCAGCCCAGATGTCTTTTACCATCAAAACCCACCAGGAAACAGGTTTAACACTAAAGTTTTCTTCAACACATACTGCCACTTCTCCCTTGGGTAAGCTATTCCATCTTGGTGGAATTCCATCACACTACTGTGCCCTAGTACTAGAAGCTTCCACCGATGGGCCTGTTAAGCCTTTTGAATAAGCATTCCCATTTCAAATTGGCCATTCCAGTTCCTTGTTGAACTTTCAAGATTAGTCTGCAGCAGCACATGAGCTTTGGTTCAGCTGTCCTTTTGCATTTTTTCCCCCCATCAAACCCTACTGATTTTGTTCAAACTACTCTGACATTTCCACTACTTTCTGGCAGCCTCGATCCTGACACTATTTCGAAGGTGAATGGATCCTGCAACCTCGCCCCTAGGAAATGCTTCATCCCATACTCTGTGCTCTACCACACCTGACACTCTGCCTTTAAGAAACTGTTAAAGACTGCCCTATGAAAGATTTTCAAGTTTAAGTGCCAGAAGCCTGGTTTTGATTTTCTCAAGACGAAGTTTTTTCTCTCCACACAAGCTCCCTCTGTTCCATGTTTCTGCAGTTCGGCAAGTCTGAACACTTTCCTCCTATACCACACTCCCAGCTGCTCAGTGAGACCCTTGTCTGCCTGACCTTGTATTTCCCTCCAGGTGACAGCAGGGGCATGTCAGGAAGCACCATCCAGAGGAGCTTTTCTCTTCCTACACAGAAAATCTGGTTCTGCCTCTGTTGCACATCCCAGAGAGGTGAGTTTCCAAGCAAGCCATGGCCATGCTCCTTCCCAACATTCCCTTTTAAGTCTGCACAGATATCTACTGACACCACCACTTCAACACCTCACAATCCTGTCTTCTGCCATAGCTGAATGAAGTCTGTCTATGCCAGAAAACTAAATTAACTGCTACAGTATCACCTAAGGTAAAGAGGACACAAAATCAAATCCCTCCAGGAACACCGAAACCATCACCAAGAACCCTCCATTTCCTTACCCAATCTGCAAGACTTTCCCAAGAAAGGGTACAAAGTCAACTAGCCCATTTATCAAGCACATGAATATGCCACACTTGGGATATTTTACTGTCTCACTAGAGGTATGTACAGAGCCCTCACTGTTTTAATAACATTGCACTGTTTAACGTTGCACTGCTTTAGTGCAACAGCACTTCTTAGTATATATAAAAATATAATAAAATCAAGACTTAAGTAATGTAACAGAACAGGCTGGACACAACATTTGTGGCACTTCAAATGAAAAGGTACCCATCCAAACACACGGCCAATCTGGAGGGGTATATTTCATTAGTTCATAAATTAATATAAGATAAATTAGGAAGATTATTTTGAAATTGCAATTCCTACATTAGGACCTCTACATTTAGCTGTAGACAAGAAACTCTTATTAAATATGCCAGATTACTTTCTCCCATTGCTAAGCTTCTGGATGGCAGAGAGGGAAGCATCCAGTCAAACCTCAGTATAAACGACACAAACTGACAAAAACATAGACTTGGGAAATCTTTTGCCCAAGTTACAACTAATTTCTTACTCTGTGTTTTTATTGTCTACTTCTCAAATAAAATCCACTTTTCTTGATGTGGTATACCCACAGACCAGATCTTTCAGCAGAAATCCTTTCCCACACCACTCTGATCCACAGTGCAATTCCTCTGCATGTAGTCATGAGAAAAACTAGGCTGGAAAAGGCTTCTGGAACTCCTTTTCCATCTCTGTTCAGCTGCTCTGAACCTTGTCCAGTTGAGCTCCAACTTTCCCAAAGGCTGGAGACTCTACCGCCTCCTCTGACAAATTCTTTCTATGCTTAACAGCTCTCAGGGTGGAGGATTTTTTATGTTCTTACAAGAATGTATCCCTTATGACCTCCTTAAGTACTTGTGGTAAATGCTTCTCTGCCTCTCACCACTCACCTCAGAGCCTGCCTCCCACTTCTCTACAAACCCCTCCACGGGCTGTGCAGGCCTTGATCCCCAAGCCCTTCCGTGGTGAAAAACAATGGAATTTTTTTGTTGTTGTTTCTTCCGAATAAGTATTAGTAAGTCCATTCACATTTTGCAAGAGGGAAAGAGCCTCTCTTTTGCCTAGTTAAAGTCTACGTAAGTCAAGAATTAGTTATGAATGTCCCTTCCCAAAAACTTCCCCACCAAGACTTTCTCACCGCCTGAAGCCGAGTTACGAGTAAAGTTCGACGCTCTCAATCGAACAACGATGCACAAAACCAGTAAGTTCTTTGGTTGTTTTCTAAATCCGAGCACCACGTCCAGCACCGTCCCACGCCCGGCACCGTCCCACGCCCGGCACCGTCCCTCCTCAGGCGCCACACGGGATGGGACGCGGACTCAAACGTTTTACCCCAAAGAGAGCAGGCGGCAGGAGCAGCCGGGGCTGCCGCGAACGCCTCTCCCAAAACCCAAACCCACATTTTCGCCGGAAGGCTTCGGCGACTTGCTGGCCGCACACGATGCGAGCAACGCGCCTTCCCTCCGCCTCTGCCCAGCGGGACGGGCGCCCCGCCGCCGCCCCCTCCCGTGATGGCTCCCGCTCCTGGCCCGGGCACTGTCGGGCCGGCGGGTACGGCTGGAGAAAAGGGAGCCCGCGGCGCCTCGCAAAGTGGGGGGGACCCGTCGGGGCGGCGGCTCACCCTGTGGCAGCGCTTCCTGCAGCAGCAGCAGGCTGAGGAGCACCCACAGCCGCATGGCGGGAGCGGCCCGGGCGCGGTGGCGGCGGAGCGGGNACACCCCGTGTGCGGAGCGGAGCTGCAGCCCCAGTACATTCGGGGGCACCCAGGACGGCCGAACCAGCTCGTCGGTGAGAGCTGCCCCCCGCCATAGGAGGCTCTGCACAGGTCCGGCTGCTGGCTGGCCTGGGTGGGCAGAGCGGAGCAGCGAGAGCCGCACAGGCTGTATCACAGGCGACCCCAGGGCTGCACGTCGGGCACTGAACAGTGCTGGCCTAAGACAGCAAAAGTACATTTTTACGTCAAACTATTGCACTCGTACCAGTCTGCCACCGCAGGAGATTCCCAATAGCTTAGGGAAAGCTACCTCACAGTTGAAGACAGAGGCGGTCTCTCTCTGGTCCAACCTGGGGCTCCACAGGCCATGACAGAATTTCTGTGGATGCCTATGTGAAGCACATTGACACGGTGCTACCAGAGAGATGAACGTGGTGAACTTGATGCTTGACGCATGTATGTTTCTGCCCACGATGAGCTGTAAAAAGCCATGCCTTGAAATTTCAGGGTTTCCTTGGAGGAGAAGGGAGAGGAAAATGTGACTGGAGGGGCCACAAAAGTAGATGCAAGGAAACGTGAAGACACTGGACTGGAAGGGGGGGGGAAATGGCTGTCAGAGATCACAGGCAGACCCTGTAGTAGCCACAACCACAGTTCAGTGAATAAAAATAAATAAAAATTATGTCCCTGACCACAGCTCCAGGGCCGCAGCAGATTTGAGAGCAGAGTATTTACAGATTACTTAAAGAAAGCCTAGGCTTCATCTGCATCCACACAAAAAATGTTAGAAGGTCTATGCATAATGCTCCCCTATCCTCATAAATACATGCACATGCAGAATTTGGAGACTTGCTTGCCTGACCCTGCTGTGAGACTTCACCCTGGGGCACCTGGTTAGCATAAAGAGGCCAGCAGGGCCCAGGAGTGGAGTACGATGATGAAATTCCATGATCTCTTTTTCATTCTATCATCAGTGTATCATAAATATGTCATCCATTACCTGTGACAAATTAAGAAAAAGAACAGTTTTGGTGCTACAGGATATTTTTAAAGTATTTTCCCCCTTGAAACAGTTAGGATACCACCAAATATTATACCGGAAAAGGTTATCAGTCTTTGTTTTAAGGTAAATGAATCTCAGCGAGAACTCAGGAAAGCTGTGTAGTATAAACTGCAAATTTGCATTAGAAATATTTACAGCTCCTGCTTATGATGAAGAGTGGGTTTGGTTTTGTTTGGGTTTTCTTTCAGTCATCTGCAAAACTCCTAGTTGCGATCCTTATGTGCTTTCCTAGCTGAAATTGTCCTCTTGCTTTCATACACAGGGTAAGTCAATGATCTAATGCTGCCTGAGCTTCAGGTATTAGTGTATTATGGAAAGTATGGTAATAGCACATGGAAATAACACTCAGACTGCATTAATTTTAAGACATTTTTAAACTGACATACTCATTTTTCCTATGCAGATGTATACAATGAAGAACTAAAACTATTTTATGAATTTTAAGTGCCCTGCTTTACAATGGGTATGCATGAAAAACATTTTCATTTATAGCCACCAGAAGAACTAATGTAAACCTTCATGTAATGACCCGATAGATTAAATACATCTTTCCAAGTAATATTTTAAATGTGATGAGATGCTTCCAGAATGACTCGTCCTCATTTAAATCAGTGGCCCTATTCCACTGCTTCATGGGACCAAGATTTTAAAGACTGGTCTTAGTACGTCCGTATGTACACTAAGGTGATTATTAATAATTTGAAATCTATTATATGTAATTCCTTATACAGAGTATACCTCGGAAAAAATACTGTCATAGCTACTTTTAAGTCAGTGAACAAAGATGACTACTCAAATGTCTTTAAAAACAGTGCCAGATGATAATCTTGCCCTGGCAGTAGGGTTCTGTGCCCAGACTATTGTTATCCATTGCCCAGACACATGCTTTTATTTTCTTGCTATACTCACAGTACTATTCAAAATAGAGGAGGGTTTGGGGGTTGCTTTGTTTGGGGTCTTTTTGGGTTTTGGAGGGCGTTTTTTGTAGGACTGGGGGGGCTTGCATTGTTAGTGTTGTGGTTAGTTGATTAGGTGTGGGTTTTTCTCAGAAAAAGGGAACAAGGAGACAACGAGTTTATTCATCCAGCTCTGAGGCTGGGTGAAAACCAGGACAAGGCTTGGTGCTTCAGAAAGTTGAACATAAATGCCGAGGGCTACTTGACCCCTCTGGAAATCAAACCTAACATCATCTGGTTTGGCAGTGTAACACAAAATGCCCAAATCAAAGGCTGTTATTCTCTATTTCAGTGATTTATTCAGTGCTTGGAAGCAAGAAGAAAACAAACACTGCAAGTATCCTCATCTCCAGACCATCTCCCCATTTAAACATAAAACATGGTTGTGCTTTCCCCTCTACAAAATGCATAGAGTGTTATCATATTAATTTATTTTAAATGTGCTATGATTTGTATAATGTCATGACATTAGATATCTGGCATATGGATGATTTTAAGTCACTATATTATTTTAGTGCTAACTAAAACTATAGTCATGGTAAAAGTTACAGCTGTTGTATGAAGGACATACAAGTGATATTCAACTTTATTTAAAAAATATGGAACAAAGGAACGATTGTTATCCCACAAAGCATGTTTTACAGTAAATGAAGAGCAATGTCATTTCCATTAGAATTTGGAACTAAGGTAACTAAAAATGTCACTGATAACAATTCTGTTGTAAAGTGGAAAAAAAGCACCATATTCTTAAATACAAGCATTTTTACATTCATAAAAATTCAAGACTTTTTGTTTTGGTAGAGCACTTCAAAGAAATACAAATTTATAGTTTAAATTGCATCATAATCATCCTATCTACACTTTAAATGCTCAGCAGCATACAATACAGGAATAATCACTAAAATGTACATATGAACAAAAAGAAAAGATGGATATGAAAGCTAATATTTTTTTAAATGATGCACACATAATTGTTTTTAAAGATACATAACACATATTTCATGCTTTACTTTCTGGTAGCACAAAAGAAAAAAACTCTCCTAAATATTCCAATTCTCATATTCTGACTCCAAGTAAACTTGGTGAAGCTGGAGTTTACCTGGCACAAGGCTCATGAAAACATACAAAAACAACAGAATCTGTCTAACTGACAATAAAAAAGATATATACATACACAGTTCTTTGTAATGCATGCCTGCATGTCTGCACAGAAATCCTTCAACTTAGCTCATGTTAAGGAGTTTGATTTCTAAGATCAAATGGAAAATAGATCAGCACCTGGTAAGGGCATTATATTTAGCTTTGAGAAGGTCCAACTATTAAAAATGCAGAGGTCCTCAAAACATACACCAGAAAGAAATATTAAAGGTACAAGAAATTAAAAACAAATACAAAGATCCTATACTATATGAAATACCACCCACTCTTTCTGTAAAATATGTATTTGCTTAACACTGAGTAACCTCAGTGCCTTCAGTGAACATACTGCAATTCATACAGACTTCCCAGCGTGCCTAGGAAGAAGTAGGGCTTAAGAGCCTTAAAAAGGTGCTTGTATTTTCTTTTTTATGAACTCAGGTAAGACATGCCAGCCTTCCTGTGAATTAAATTCATACTGTACAAAATGTGCCTCTGTGTCAAAAGCCTCATACTGAATTGCACAGTTCCAGACAGGTTTCTTACACTGTCACAATTTCACCACCTCAGGATGCTTATGGCACATTGATATTGGCACTTATTAAAACTTCTATGAAAACATTATGCCATATATTTCTTAAATATAGGGGGGTTTTGGCATAAATTTTAGGGGGAAGGTGATTAGACTTGTACATTTATCATGTAACAAAATACAGAATATATATTTAAGCTTTACCAAGTTTTGCCTCTAAATTCATTGTATCATTTGAAGTTTCTGGATAACACAGGTCAATTCCTACCTAAGTACATAAGTAACTCTGTATCACTACTATTGACATTTATTGCTGATAGTTGTGCAACAGCAGGTAATATAAATGGCTTTAACACTTGGCAACATATACACAATATGACAAATTTCGGGAATCTGACCAGCATTTGTTGTGCCCGAAAAAGCATACTATTATTAATATAATTCTTTTTTCCATGATAACAAATAATGAAACCGAAGTTGCCTCATAAAACTTCCCACTACAGAATTAGGACTGGAATACCACAGGAGGATCACTTCAGTTAACATGAATTACTCAGAAATGTTTTAAAACTCCTATACCTCAGAACAAAAAGATTTATTTGTTCTCTGTTAAATATGTTTTGGCTTACTTTCTTAAAGCCAACTGGGTAAGAATAATTCCTTAATCTAATGGCATATCCAGAATGTACCAACACAAATAAAGTTTATGAGAATTTTTTTTCTACAAAGGAAATAAAAAACCCAATAAGCTACCTTCAAAAGTAGATATTTTGTATTTATACGTACCATTATTAATTGCACAGAACAATTTACAATATCAACAACTGTGTTAAAAAATAACAACTATTTAATTCCAACGAACTTGTGCTTTTAGCTGATCTTTCAGCCAATACAGATATAGAGCAAATGATTTGTTACATCCATTGCTCCTGTGTAAGGACTAGCATGGCATGTCCTTTGCTTCTGCAAAGTGCTGCTAAAGCATCTGGAATTTTAAGACTGCATATACAAATGCATATCAAATTTACCATAAATATCTTACTTATGGCTTGTCAGTTTTCACTCAGCCACCAACTAATAATGACTATACACACATATAAATAAGCTTTGCTCAGCTGAAGCAACTAAGAGTACCCAATGATTTTCCTTTAATTTCATTTTATATCTCATTAGTTATGCGGATAGTTCTGGTGCTGCAGCTCCTCCCATCTGTCTTAGCGGTACTTTTATAGGCGCATTCTATTATTTTAAAATAATTAATTTCTCTAAAAAGGGGGGAGAAATATTCATACAAATAAAAGGGGAAACTGTCAATACACAAAGTGCTGACACATCCGTCAGGTAAATCAGCTAGAAAATTTACTTCCTTCAGTTCTCTGCAGAGGCCTTAGCTAGCACTTGTGTTAGTCAGAAGCTAATTATATTGACAGTATCCCTTCAAAGGATAATTCCAGTGCAATACAGAAGTTATTTTAACCAGCACGTCAGATTTGCTATGGGCTAATGTCAGACAGATGCAAATGCATAGACAGGCGTGTGCACACATTCTGTATGATGGCCTTGGGAGGGAATGGAGTCTTCCTTGCACACCACAGAACAGCAGCAGTTTGCATCCTGGGAGCCTAGCTGGCCTGCTCTGTGGCATCAACAACTATAGCAAAAAGTAAGCCTGTGCTTCCCACATGCTGAGATGTGGAAGGAATTTTAAGAGCTGTATTTCGCTGTAGGCTTGTAAAGACATCATGCAAAAGCTTTACATGGGTGCAGCTGACTTGCTCCCACAGCAATGGCTTTTTTTGAAGCTGGGGATTTAAAACTACTGGGAAAGAAGTAATTTTTACATTAAGAAGAGAGACTTATTGGTCTGAAAAAGGAGAGAGACAGAAGCAGCCTAACTGGTTTGGTTTCTTTTTCTTCTATTTTTTTGTGAAATTCCAGCTGTTATAAAAAGTAAGGTGCTTTTCACTGCCAACCAACATAGCTCTCACGGCATCTAAAGTTCTTATACCTACCAATAAAGATTAATACCAATGGTTAGTACCAGCAACAGATTGCAACTCTCCATGACAAAGTCCAAGACAGTTCTTACTCTAGGGAAGGATTTTTTGTAAATGTATTCTTGCAAAATGACTTCATATTGTGGAATCCTTCATGGGACTTGAACCTACTCCTTACTGAGAAAAAGTGTTAAAATATCTGGATGCCTTTGACAGGTAACATGACTTACGCTGAAAGAAGAACAGTTTCTGTTTTTACCAGCATTAAAATAATTGTTCACCCAGCACTGCCACACCAGTTTGGCTCTTTACATAAATTAGCATTTAGACATCATACCCAAATGAATAGATTTCTGGATGTAGGCTTGGCTCACAAACCAGTCCTGCACTAACATATGTTTAAGACTTAATGAAGCACTGAAATACTGTTTGATACGGGTTTTTTTCCAAAGCCCAGACCTCTGGTTTTTTAACCTCCCCTTCCATCTGAAAAGAAATCTGGGATTTTGTGCATTCATTTTTCTTAGGAGAAGCAATGTGTAATGCTAATCTCAGCAATATCAGTTCTGGAACATGATAAAGGAGAAAGTATAGGGGGAAAAATGAGTAGTGAGGAGGAAAACTGGATGCAGGTAAGTACCAAATTATTTAGTCGGAAGAAATTCTGGCCCTTCTGAAGTCAAAAGCACAGAATTTGCTAAATCACATCTGATTGTCACTGTCAATACTGTAACCAACAGATTATTTCCCAGATGATTTTGCAGAAAACAAAAGAGCTCCTCTTGTGAGTATTACTCTATACACACAGCATCCTTCAAAGAAAAGGCTGGCACTTAAGTAGAAATCTTGAATGCTATTTAGAGGGACTAAAAACCCTTGAAGTATCTTCACTGCTTGAGTTCTCCATGACTACTGATTAGTAGTCATGATTAGTAAAGATAAGCAATTACTTCTTTTTACATAAATATACGATACTCTAATTTTTACAAAATATCTGATCCATACCACACGAATTACCATTCATTTTGCAAATACTTTCCAAGCTTGTATGAATGAAATTTATCTCCCATGAGTTACTTCAACAGAAAGAGAATTTAGATTGTTACCAAAACACATAACAAGATAAGGAGAAGGTATGAAAGGCACTTGTGTTCACAGTGCATTGTCAAATACTCAGAACTTCTTGCAGACAGTTCTAAAATTCTTCATATTTGATGACTGCCAGTGATTTTGGATGACACTTCAAATGCCTCCAAATTTTTGCTTGCCAAAGGGTACTTCTTATTTTTCAAATTTAAATATTAATCTCCACGCTGTCAGTTCTTAAATGATGAAGATGGATTACCAGCTTGTCCAGAATATCCGTCAGGCCTTGTAGTAAACACTTTCAAGAGGCCCAGTGTTGGCAGAAACCTTCTGAAATTTCAGTCAGCAAGTAAAATCCCAACTGAAAGTTTAAAAGATTCATGTGTTTCCAGAGTTTAACATTCACTTGTCCTTTCATGTGGAAGAAATTGATCCCTTTCATTTGCATTTTCAGGGTCATCCCCTTCTTCCACTGGGTTCTTTTCTTGCAACCCACTATTTTCTGAACAAGAATCATCATATTCATCGCCACGATGACCTTCAACACTGTGCCTGATGCCATAAGTGAAGTAAATGATGAAGCCTTCCAAAAGGAAAAAAAAGAAGTTCATAAGGTTTTCAGGCAAGTAGTGCATTAAAAAGTAGTTACTTCTCTCTGGCTGAACAGATTTCGCAAAAGAATTTTCTTCTTCAGATATCTGAATCAGAGCTCATGCTTCAGGTCTTCCCTGTTTCTATAGGAAATTCCAGTGCATAATTTTTGCATAAATAAATGCTCTAGTAGGTTATGGAAACTACTATCACTAATTTATGTCTAGATGAAATAATACAATTTCCTAGATCTAAAAGAGGACAGAGTGATATACTGGGAAGAAACCTGTTACAAGAAGGTTTCTACACAATTTTGGCCATACTTACTAAGAAAAAAAATCATGGCTTATTGGAATTCTTCATATTACCTAAAAGCTATATTTTCAGTTTTGACTGCATATAAATACTTCTTCTGAAGCATGTTCTTGTTTTGATCAGAAATATTAGCTTTTATTAAATCACAGAGATTTTTTCAAATATTTAAGGAAAAGAATGTTCTAAGATGGGATTAGTGAGTTCTAGTGTATGAAGTGACTGAAATGAACAGAAGTACATACCAAGTGCCATCCAGATGCTAAATCTCATCCAAGTTTCTCCACTCAATTGTACCATCAAGTATATATTTACCAGTATACTGAATGATGGCAAAAATGGCAATAGTGGAACCTAAAAGGAAATATTTAATATGTTTGTATTAAATTTCTTTTTTTTTGCATGTCACACTTCAGGTATATAACACAAACTAGAGGTAACACGTGTAATCACTAATAAAGAATTGAAATTTTTTTTGCTGTTGTAATGTAGTGAAATTCTCTTTTTCACTGGGCTTAAACAACAGTTTCTACCGATCCTAAACTTTTAAAATACATTATGTTTAATATATATTCTCCAAGGCTATAGAAAAACTTCCCAGATTGTGCTGAACATATACTAATAAATTCTTGTATTTACAGCTGAGAAATAATATATCTATCTGTCTTATTCTGAAATGCTCCTTCAGCTCCATCAGATTCCTTGACCTTCAGCACTGTACTTCATTATTTCCATTAAATAACTGATCGTTTAATACAAGTGAAAGTGCAAAATGAAAGGATTTATACTCTGTACTGAGGTACAAAGGATTGCAGACTACACAGACAAGTGATTGTACATTTATCAGTTTCTGAGTTGTTTTCCAGCTTCTAAGTTCTCTCTCCCACTCATTAGAATCCATCCAAAGCTCTCATCAGAGAATAACACAGAGAATAAGTTATTCACCATAAAGGCTACTTTCTGCTGGTTCTGAGGCTGCCTTTGGATGAGGAGAATGGTAACTATGAAGGACATCACCAAAAAAGCAAGAAGGCCAATACTCCAGGGCTCCAAGTTAGCAATGAAATGAATCCCATATGTCATGAGGACACTGAAGCCACAAATCAAGCAAGCTGTATGAAAAACAAAATTACAGAAATAGGTCACTTAGTCTCTGCACTGAAGAGGAAGTTACTTTTAAGGAGAATGATAGCAAGCTTCAACATGTACTGTTATTATGAATATGTTTAATTAAATGAAAATTACTCCAGATTTGATTGATTCATTAAGAAGGATAAAAGCACGGAAGGACACATTTAGTATGACTGAAAAAAGGCATGTTATCAGTGGATTTTTAATTCGGTCTTTAATGAAATTCCACTATATATGTTAATGCATGCGTGAGTTTGGACAGCCGAATACTTACCTAAGAGACCCACTAAAAAGTTAACGATAGTTGCAGTCTGCTCAGTTGGTAAACTGGACGGACTAATCAAAGCCTGAAGACGGAAGCTGTTCTCTTCTATCATGTTTATCTGTGACTCACTTACTGCAGATGCCCTTTCAGCTGCAGCCAAAGCTGCTTTCTCTGGAGAGTATTTTGATTCCTCATAGGTGGGTTGGTACCTATGCATAAAACAGAGTAATAAAAAACCATTATGCTTACTTCCAGATTTGAAGCAATATGACTCTAGGAATTTATTAAAGCACTAAATTCTTTTCAGTGGAGCATTAGAATTTCCCAAGTTATAACTGCACTGCAACAGCATTATTAGTCACTATCATATATAAAAATACTATGGCAACTCGCTTTTTGGACTGGTTTGCTTTGAGATTTTTTTGGGCAGTTTTTTAAGCTACCTGAATGCACCAGCAGCTCAGATAAATGACCAGTCCCGTACAAAAAGGAAGGACAAGGTCTGGTAGTCAACAGCAAGGAAGAAGTAAGGGAGCTCGTTTCTGACTTGCTTCCCATACTATAAGAGGCTTCTATTTGGCATTAACCAAAAGTTTACATCTGCTTTGTTAGCTTTTAAATGTATTTTTAAAAATACTTATGGTAAATAAGTCCTTTTTAAATAGAATAGGCTTCTCTTTTAAAGTGTAGATTATTGCAACAATGAATTTGAGCTGAATTTAAGCTGTTACACTTTTCAAAGTTAATTACTTAGCCTTAAGTAACAAAGGCTGACTTTTAAAAATAAAAAGAGCAATACATAATAAAGTGAGCTGTAGCTAGCAACATATAATTCTATAGCTTTATAAACACGACCGATACCAGTTTTAGTGAGAAGTATTTATAGTCTCACTCACTCTCTTCTGGGGCTCCCATAACTTAAAACACTTGTCTTGTTTTACATTTCTGACTAGGATAACACAAAGCAACTATTTGAACTTCCTCATCTTGTGAACATCTAGAACATCTACCCCTTTCACATACAGTCCCCAAAATGCAATATGCCTGATGTACAGCATACATGGTATTCATATCAAAATATCATTCATTGAATTCTGTACTCAAGCTTATCTTTAGTACCTTTGGAATTAATGCGTGGACCAATACTTCTTCTGGAAAATAAAAGGCGTCTAGATTTCACCAGAAGCTTTGACCCAACACACTGCTATACTTAGGTAACAATATACCACTGTTTTCTTTGAGGAGTCACTGCTTCTTAGAAACAATTTATATGCCTACAGCTATTGGCTATCTAGCAAAAAACAGATCTTGTAAATATGACTTCTTTTTATTTACTGACCAACACAAAATAAACTACAGTAGAATACAAAGGATGTTTGTGGCTTACCTAAGAATGAGGACACAGGTTGCCACAAGTGAATAAGCAAGAAGTGTGCCAATAGACATCATGTCCACTAAAGCCTTTAGGTCAAACAGAAATGCCATTACAGCTAAAAAAGAAAAGAAGTGGAAAAAACTCCATGAGACTGACATAAAACTGTAGGATCACTCACACTGGGAAAGAAGTTTAAGATCATCAAGTTTAACCATAAGTGCCAAGATTATTATTAAAATATATTAAGCTGAGATTTTCAAATCTGTCCACAGTGTAACTTACTGTTTTACGGACAGCTATATGAGTGAAATCATGATAACCATTAAAACCACATTTTTAAGGCACTGGTATCATTCCAAAACTTATTCCCTACAGTTGGGGATCTCATTCATATAGATAGGCACTGATGAGTCATAGTCATGCTGCATAATCAAATGCTTATATTGGACTTACTTGGATATAAGTATTTGCACACATATTGTTGAATTTGGGCCATATTAAAAATACATTTTTATAGAACAAAGTTCAGATCCTGCAGCAGAATCTCACCAAAGCTGAAAGGATGGATCCCACTGCCAAACTGAGAAGAAGTCATTGTGATGTAAAATTTCTGCTGAGCTGGGAAAGAGCTCTGTGTGAAGAGGACTTTCAGGAGTTGTCTCAAATAAAATAGTTTTGTGGGGTTTTTTTAATGGTTATCTTACTAAAAATAGTTTTCAATTCACCTTTAGGAAGGACCAGTAACATCTCTCAAGAATTAATGTTCTTAACATCACTGAACTCAGAGGCAGAAACTTCCATGATAGTGGAAATAATTATAGAAATCTTGTGTTTATGAAAGCTAATGCCACATTCATTTGGGAGATTCTGGAATGTCTTTTTTTGTCTATGCTGTTTGCACACAGAAGCACATTATCCATAAAGAAATTAGGAGAAGCTATCAGTAAATGAAAGGCTAATTCCAACTGATTTGAAATACATGTGCTCAAAGAGCCTCTTAAAATATTTTTATTTTATTAATATTTTTGAGATGCATATTTTTTGAGTCATCAGTAATCTCAACACCAAAAGAAACTATTAAATGTAGTCTTTATACACTGTGTGTATATGCATACCCAAATTATTTAATATTCAAAAATATTTATATTTAATATTTATGGTATGCGTTTGTTAATGTATTTGTAGACAGCTGCATAAGTGCACAAACACACGTACACATACTCCCCTGGCATTTGATCCTGAAGGAGGAGGCAAAATGTGATTTTCTAAAAACAAGACTGCTGGATTACAGAACAGTTATATAATTTGTGAGTCTCTCTTTCCAATTAAGGAAGACCATCCTGTTTTCTTTAATGACAGTGGATGTTCCTGAATCCAAAAAGCAATTTGCAGAGTAGGTTTTTGAATACCTCACTGCTTTTAATGCTCTAAAGGGCAAACCTGAGTAAGAACAGAACCTACTAAAATCTCATGTTCAGTAGCTATATTGAATTTTTAATCCTAGCTTCAAAAGGCTACTCCGTAGCCTGGGTATTTTTTAACTTTAGAAACAAACTGAAAAATGCCTGCAAGTTTTTTCTTAGTAGTTCTTCTCTACTAAGAGAAAAAAAGGCAGAGTATTTCTTTTCCACCTCTCTTAATTCTACTCCAAGAGACAGTGGTAGGTCCATTTATGGTGAAACTGGACTGACACCAAAAGATTTTGCCATGTGCAGAGTTCTGCCATCGTGATTACCACCTGCGAAAACGTAAGTCACATAACAACATGTGAAAGTTGCCTCAGCTGTAGTCTTGGCCTGATAACTTTAATTAAACATCTCATCTCCTTAATATTTCTTACAGCTGTAAAACTATTCATGCTAAAAATGCATAGAAAAGTCAGATAATATAAGCTGTTGCATACATCCGTAACTATTATGTCAAAATTTTTTATGACCACAAATTACCAAATACGGATTTTTTTAAAAATTAGAGGAAGAAATTACTCTTTCTCCAGAAGTAGATAACGCTGTTTTCTGGTGAGCTGCTGATGCACCAAATTCCCTAGACTGTCTAAAAGCAGTCCAATGTCAGCTGCTGCAGATCTCTAGGGAGGTCTGTATAACTTTATCAGTCACTTTACCAACTGGGTACCACACTATTCTTTCTTCTCATCACTACTGTGATTTCACATAAAGATCTTGATTTCATCCCACACAACTACACTTTCAAATTCTTATAGGAGAATATGTCAGTAAGATAAATTCAAATAAAATAAAGTTGAAATAATAAAAGTAATGCTAAGCAATCTATCTGTATTCTGACCAAAGGAAAGGGAACTGATAATAATGCTTCATGTGGGAACTATCTGGACAACGACTGTGCCTTTCTGCATTATTGTCACAGTGTGAGCAGTTCCAGTCTTGTGGCACCTGAGGAAGACCCTGACTATAAATAAAAATAGTTCAGTGTCATTCCTGAACCTCTTATTTGAGATTAATTTTAGCCAAAGTTGCTAAAAGTTCTAAGGCATGTATTTCATATTTGAATGACTTAAAAAACTTATTTATTTTCCTTTGAGTTAAATAGTTCTGAAGCTTCCAGTTTTCCTAGGTGATTAGACATCCCAGTAATGGATGAAATTTGGGCACAGCTACGTGTACCTCTGCAAAATGTATGGACCAAAGTGAAACAGTTGTAGTTTATGAACTGACAATAATAGTTGGCAACAGCTCCCAAAATACCGTTTTGGTAAAATATATGTAGGCCTGAATGTGTATACATACATGTGCAGACACATAGGCCCCCAACACACACATGCCCCTCAACCACAACTTGGTAAGCCTATACGACAACAGAATCATTTTCTTTGGAAGACAATTTAAAAAAGTTTTGTATTTTACACAAAAGTTGATCCTGCTGCAAATGTAATTTTTTTCCTTATATCTCGTAATAAAAAATGTGACAGTTCTTTTCCCCCCCTTATAGATGGGATAAATATATTAGGTCTACATCAGACAAGGAAGCCCTGTCAGTAGAGCATCAGCCTAAGGGACTCAGATTAAGTAACAAGCTTATTCACCATACAAGTGGTTAATATTGAAAAAAAAAATTAAAATTTGAATTCTGTGACATTAAGGCCATCACCACCACCATGATTGGCTTGATCTGGAGTTCTTCCACCCGTTAATTACTCAGTAATTTTATTCCCATTGTACATGCAAGGGAAGTTAACAAGCAGCCCTTTTCAAAAATATAAAGTACCATGCACGTGCATACAGCGTTTAAATCTCAGTTTTAAGTAACACGGGCTTTGAGAGCTTACCAGCGATGACCCCTGCTGTCAAGGTGGCAGAAACTGGTGCCTGCCTCTTACTCACTTTGGCAAGAAAACTAAAGAGTAAACCATCACGTGCCATGGCAAACAGAATTCGGGGCAAAGGGAACATAGAGCCGAGAAGACTAGAACAGAAAAATGTATAGTTCAAATACAGGTTATTAAAAGCACAATGCTTTACTGGTAAACCCAACTACACAAAAAGAAAGCTTGGAGGAGTTAATGGGTTGAGGTATAGTTTTGCTTAGGCTCTGTGTTGCTGCTCTTGGTATTTTGTTTGGTCGACTATTAAACTTGGTTTTGGGTTGTTTATTTTGACCCTAGGCTTTGAAAGCACTTGCGATAAACCAACAAATAAAAATCTGTGGTAAAGAAGTTTTACTGGTAGACTACTTTACCTAGAAACAAGCAGATTTGATAATTTCAGTCCAAAGCAAATCAAAGCTGCACAACAGCGGTTTATTTCCATATATGCAACATGTTTAGCAGTGCACCTTTCTTTACAAGGATCAACTCTTAGTCTCACCTGCTACTGCACCAGACGATAGAGTAGCAACTAGTGGGGTCTTCGTTTTGGAATTGATTTGAGCTAGACATTTGAAAAGCAACCCATCCTTCGCCATAGCATAGATTACACGTGGTATTGGGAAAATGGATCCAAGAAGACTGAGTAAAAAGCAAACACATGCAACATGGCAAACACAATTCATGCAGAGTTGTATTCATGGACAAGATAAAAAATGTTAATTAATGGCATGTATAGAAACAAAATGTATGGTTGTAAGACAAAACCAGAAAGCCCCATAGCCCAAGGTACTACAGATCAGACATAAACAGATCTTTTTTTAACTGTAAAGTTGATATTATTATTATTATTATTAAATTAACTAATTGATCCAGATTAGCAGGATAACTCTTGTCATCACTGTAGTTCTTGGGTGTTAGTGGATGAGGAACATGTTCCAGATCACACTAACTATGCAATTAAGCTTTAGTATTCCTGGAGAAAGTCTATCAGTCAGCAGCAGCAAATGAATAAGCATAAGCAGCATCCCTTACACTCTATATTTCCATGTAAGCCTGCTAATTAACAGTAATTCAAAGTAAGCACCATACAAGTACACTTGGGCAGATTAATTCTTTCAATTAAAGCACCTCTAGGCAAGCTTCATTGAGACTTTTCTTGGAAGAAGTAAAGCTAATTAATTTAGACTTGTTATTAGCAGAACACATAAAGCTTTTAAACTATTGATAACTTGAAGCTCTTAAACAGACTTCTTAAATCAGGTGTTTTCTTCCCCTCAAAGTTAAATACTTTTAATTAAGAAAACGAAAGGCGAAATCATAGCCAGTATAACCTCTGCAGCAAGCACAGAAGTTTTCAACCAGGTGAATGGTTTCCTTTCTTACTTCAGAGAAGCAACTATATCACTTAAAGAAGGCACAGCTCTTACATACCACAGGTACTAGGTACATCCAGTAATGCTTGTGGGACACAAGTGTTAAGGTTAGACAGGAAAGAAGTTTAATTGCGAATGAACCTATTTTGATGTATGAGTGTACCTCCCACAAAGAAGATACATTCCAAAAAATTCCAGAAAGTCTGTTGTTGTTTTAGCTTTGTAAAGTTCATTTATCCTACCCTTCTTTAAGTACATTTGCATACCTAATGGCAATATTAACAAACATCCTTACCCTGGCGAAACAAGTTCATGACATAGCACAGTGAGAGGAAACTATAAAGACCAAAAGCAATTCATTCCAATGTTTTTTCTTAATTGTACCTCTAAACTGTGGAGTATGAAAAACAGTTTCCTTTGGTTTGTTCTAAACTAACATCAGTCAACAGACTGAAAGATTACTTTCTCCACAGGAGTAAATATAAATCTTCAGGATACACTGGAGAAAGAGACCAACAGTTCAAATTTCTAAAAAGGCATTCTTACCATCGCAGTTCACTTTGTTTTCCAGTCATAATTTCTTTAATCTAGTTTCTTATATGTAACTTTTACTAATCAATGTAAAGAAAAAAATCAGTGAAACCCTCCAAACTGAGGGGACCATGACAACTATATAGAAAATAACTATAATCCCAGGATGAACTGTGTAACTGTGACATCCTTCAGTCAGTCCTACATTTCTTTTAATGTCCTTCCTGAACTACTTCATGTTTCTATCCCCTCCTGCATCTAAATGTTCTTTTCCTTTAAATCATTGCCCACAATCAACAAGCTCATCCTCAGGCTAATGCCTACAGGGTTATGTCTGAGTGCTGCTAGCATTAGTGTTTCCACAGGCAACTTGTTTTCCTTTGTGGAAAGGCAGCCAGTGTTCTTACCACTGAACCTCATCTAAATGACTCCTTACCTACATAAGCTCAGATAAAAGACTGGCATCAGCAATTTTCTATCCCTAAATTCAAGTATGAAGCAATTTTCTATTTTATTAAAATGTTTATATCACATTACAATTGGGGTGTAATATATTTGAACACATACTAATACATATCATGCTCTCCTTGATCTTTTTTAATCAAAATAATATGTTAAGGTTACATTCACAGTTTCAAAAAGGGGAATAAATTATAATATTTTCACAGCTATAATCTACATCTCAAATACCCACACAGAAACCACAGGAAGGGATGATGTCAGAGGACAGACTGGCTACTGGAGGAAAACAGAGACAGGCAACGAAGATGAGGAGTGGAGCTAGTTAATCATGTCTTCAATTTTGCCTGCAAATACACAGAGCTCATAAAGCTGCTGAGTCACTGGGAATGGACAGCAAAAAGGACAAAATAGGTGAGGTTTACTTTGTCAGTTAATAAAGATAACTTGAAGGTCATATGTTTGAAAATACTTACTTAAATTAAAAAAAAAAAAGGCGGTAATAAGGTTTTACCAAAGCGGTAGAGTTCAATAACAGTACAGTTAATAAAAAAAGGTACCTAAATTAATACAGCTACTGTCATGTAGACCTGCTTAAGTTTAAAACTTGCTTATAATACTTATTGCTAATTCTTCGCAAGGACTGAGCCTTCAAAATGAACACACCAATACACATATAAATGTAATGTACTATTAATCAGCTTTTCCCAATAGAATTAGTATTTCAATGTCTTTACCTTGTAGACAAAGCACAGAGGGATCCCACTGCTACAACGTATTTAGCAGGACCCCATCCAACATATTCAAATGCTACTGGCAGAGGACTTTTCTCATCTAGCAGATAATATGGCATCATAAGTGTCAGTGCAGCTGAAACCCCAAAATAGGCCATGAAGCAGACAAGCAGGGACACCACAATTCCTATGGGTATGGCTTTCTGAGGATTCTTGACCTCTTCTCCTGAAAAAAGGAAAAGAAAATGCCCCACCAAAAATTTTTATTAATTTTCCCCTTCAGCTTTAAAAGATAACATCAAAGACAAATCACTTGTTAATCTAAGTCATGGGAGTCATATCTGTAATGGAAGTTTTAAATACCTGAGTGAAATAAACTGAGACACACAGAACAGAACTCAGTATTTTGTTGTCAGAAATAACATTAAAAAAGAGGAAAACTAAAGGTCATAAAATACATCGTATATTCATAGTACTCCAAGACCATTATTTTTAGTTATTTACCTACATTTTATAAGTTCAATGTACTCATTCCCTATCAACCATTAGAAAAGACACCTTATCTCAGAGAACTGTAGAAGTGAGCAGGTGATTAACATTATTGGAGAAAAATTGTATATTAAGAACTTTCCAGATTTAGAAAGCAACAATTATTTCTTTAGATCAGGAATAAAATAAACAAAATCTCCTCCTTCTTCCCAGAAAGATAGCCATGTTGGCTGAAAGGTTTGGAAGAAAGCAAAGTAAGAAGAGTAGACAGATTATTAAATTGTTTGTGGTTCTTTGGGGTTTTTTTACAAAGCCCCCCATGTTAAACATATATACACACACATATAAATACTGTACCAGTTGTTGCAATGCAGTCAAATCCTACAAAAGCATAAAAACAGGTTGCAGCACCAGCCAGTGTTCCTGTGAAACCGTATGGCATAAAGCCACCACTCCCATACACACTTGTCACATTTTCATAGGATGAATGATTCCTATAAAGACCAAAAATACAGCAGAGAGATAACTTTTTTTTCATTATTGGTAGGATAAATATATGCACCCTCCTACCCTACAACTCTGAAAAAAAAGTTTAAGTGTTCGCATCATGACAGAGGTCTGCTTTACAAAACTGCATGAGATGACATTTTTATGTCAAAGCTTGTAAGAAAGACAAAAATAACAGCAAAAGGAAGAATATCTGAATCAAGTAACCATTATCTTACTTGCTTTGAAGTTTTTGACAAAACATTGAAACACTAATAGTGTTTATTACTAATAAAGGACGTGTAATAGAAAATTGCTTGGAATATGAGCAAGTAAATAAATTTGTAAAAATTACTCTGTTACTGCAGTAAGGTTTCTGAGATATTCTTCACTTATTTTCCAGTTGTCAACTTCACCTTTCACAAAACCAGAAATCATAACGAAGAGTAGGACCAAGATGTTAATAGCAGTGAAAATTTTATTCACCCATGCAGACTCTTTTACTCCAAAAGATAAAAGACCTGTAAAATAAAAATATTTTATAGATGTGAATGGCCCATTATACTAATAAAATGGCATTTTAAAGATGGTATACATGTAAAAGAAGAACTTCAAACAATCTGAAAGTTATTCCTTCAGAATTCTACTTTATCATTAGATTTTTAAAAATTTTAAGCGTTAAAGTGTTAGCAGCTTAATGGAAGAGCAGGCAGTCAGCAGATCAGGAAAAATTAAATACAACTGGAAAGTTTTCACGGGTCCTTTGCGCGCTAAGTGTTTCCACTAATATCCCATACATACTTTCCCTCATTATTTAGAGATTAAGTCTGAAATTTTAAGCCTCTCAAAATAATGTCTAAAAAGTTTCTGACTCGTCTAATGAGATATTTGCTATCTTATCAGAACACAGAAATTATCTTATGAGCTGCCTAGGTTTTCTTCACCAATGGCATTTTTATAGAAATAGGTGTATGCTTTCTTCAGCTCAGTTTTTCCCAAAAAGGCAGTGTCTCAATCAGCCTAATGCAGTATGAATCATAGCATGTGCATTTTTAAAGTCCTTTATTTAAAAAAAAAAAAAAAACCCAAACCAGATTTCTGTGTACTTTCCCTTGTGCTTAGCACATAACATTGTCTGTAAAACATCACCTGCTACTCCTATGATTCAGCTTCACACAGCTCACAATCCAATTACTGTATCATGCTCAGCCTATACAGTCCTGAGCCATTCCCACTGCCCCTCCTCTCAGCAGTGGGGAATTCCACCCAGTTCAGTCACTGGGGGTTTGGCTCCTTATCACAGACACCTGGAGAGGCAATTTGCAGCACAAATGCAAAAGGAGTGAAGAAGCAATGATGGTAGGGATGAAAAGACAGGACACAAATGAAAACTCAGGAGCAGTGATGAACAACAGGAGAAACATTTCCTCTTTTATCAAGAACCTCTAATTCTTAAGTTCTGAAGCAGCCATGGCAATGGAGGAAACATAAGAAGTGTCAGTATCTAAACTAGTAGTGTATAGTTTGGTTTGTGGAGTTTCAGTGCTCTGCTTTTTAAAGTGTTATTTTTGCCTCTTTTATTTGGAAGAGGTGAAACTGAAAGTTCTGCTCCAGTTGTATTCCAAATTCATTCCCAACCCTCCTGAGGACATAAAGGTCTGAACCGGTCCTACAGGCAACTCTGAGCCACAAACGTGGCAGGATGCTGGACTAAACCTAGTCAAGTCAACTCCCAGATCTTCCTAAGTGTAGGAAGTCATACTTCTATGTACAGAGACCTAATAAATCTTCAGATGCACTGGTCACTCATTCTAGCAGTAGGTTGAACAGAAATGTTTTCCTGTGTCAAAAAAACCCCACTCAGAACAAGAAAACCAGAGAACAGGTTATATACATACAACTTAGTTTCACTTTCCAGAAAAGAAAAGCTCCCACTTTGGTTTAATCCAAAGAGAGACTGAACATGACAAGTATATGAGATATGGGTAAGACCTCCACTGAATATTGAAATGCTTCTAGCATTGCCTGAAAACAAACTGCACACTTCAGAATACCCTTCCTGCTTCCTTCACTCCCAGTGGCAGTAGGAACATTTCCATGTGGTAAATAATTGTTAAATGCAAACATGGAAATAATCTGCAGTATTTCTGAGCTTTCTGATCCCTCAAATAACATGTAGCTGGTGTCGATGCTTGCAATTTAAAAGTATTATACATGAGTAAAGACAAAAAAGAAACAGGACTTGGAAGAGTAGACAGGAAAGGTATACTCAGGTTTCAAACTGGTCCATGTTGGTCCATGTAAGTACCTTGGGGTGGTGCCCTTTAGCTCAAACAAATTCTAGGATAAACAACTGAAGACTTAGAAAGGGGAACATTATTTTATACCAAGTAAGTGAACAATTTAGATGGAAAAAGTCCCTTACAAATGCCCACACTATGTGTACAATATATGATTTAAGGAGATCACATCACCAAACTACAGAGCTTAACCTCAAGGCCACTCTGAAAGCATTTATTGGTGATAAAGCCATGAAAACACAGAGAACTGCGTAATTTTCCTGTTACCATCAATCTGTATCATGGGGTTTATAAAAAAAGTACTGACAAATAATTAATTCATCTCTCAGTTTCAAGAGAAGAGGGTGCATGTGACAATTTGATTATACACATTTAATTCACAGAGCCATTGTGCCAGTACAAAATGTGCATCTGAACTTCCTTAAGGTATTTCTGGTGCAAAACCCTACAATGTAGCACTTTTAACTGTAAAATATCACAACCACCATAAATTAAGGCATATATTGTCTTACCCGATAAAAGTAATATAAGTAATACAGCGAAGAAGTCAGGATACTCTGCTAGCCCAGAGTAATTCATTTTGAAGTAGGCACTGAAGAAATGACCAATCCGTTTTCCAAGAAGTTCATCAAAGGTGCCACTCCAGGCTCTTGCTACACTTGATGTACCTTCATAAAACACATGCATGTTTAGGGTTTTACATCCATACAGTGGGATACAGCTACTTCTACTGAAAAAGAAACAAAACTAAACTTGTTGCTACCTGCATTTAAAAAAGCAGAGCTTGTGCTGCGAGTTTGTTTTGCTGAAGAATTTCAGTGTTTTAGAATTTTGCTTGTTAAATGGTAACAAGTTTTTCTAGAACTGTAATATGCAAATTTGTGCCTTATTTATTCCATTGCAGAATTATTAAAATATTCCAGAAATTATTTCCATGTCATTTATGTCTGATTCTGGAAGAAGCTTATTTCTAGAATTACAATATGACATATGTTAAACAATATAATGTAAGAAATCATTTGAAGAAAGACCATGAAGGGAAGTTTGTCCACCTGTCCACCTTTTTTTGTAAGTAAAGCAAAAAATAAAAAAAAAGATTACTAGCAATATGTATGTTACTAGATTCCGTATTTAAAATTAATGCTCTCCTGTGGTAAAGAGTGCATGGCCAAATACAATTTTATTTTTGTAACTCTCCTCTCATGAAATACATTTTAATACAATATTGGGGGACATAAGTTTTGTAATGATTTGAGTAACCATCCTGTGGGTACACATATAAAGCTAGGCATGTTCACATAATATAATGGAAATTTGGAACATGTTCCTCTGGGAGAAATAATTTTTAAATCCAAGAATGTTATCTCCGCTGAAGCACTGAAATAGTTATTTGACTATCTGCCACATAAGCATTGATTTTATTTGGATCTGGTCAATTTTGTATTTTATGAGATTACCTGATAGGACAGCACTTAATTAGCACAAGGATATAGTAGCAAGTTAGTACTTAAACACCATGACTTTCTTGTAAGATACTATAGTGATGGGGTTCCTCTAAACATCCTTGCTGTGCATATTCATTGAAAAAATGCTTATTGATTTTACTGAAAGTGTTCTTGCTGACCAAAAACGGCAAAGAAATCCTTTTTATTCTTGTGCATCATCACTTAATTTTCTGACACAATTTTCATACAAGCTGTGTGGTTCATATGTCACAGTCTTACAAAGATACCTTGCAAAAAACCCTGTTTGCAATGGTGATGCACAGAAGGAAATAACCTAATCAAATTATTTCAGTTATTTCATCTCAGCAGGACTAAAAAGAAAGGGTAGCTAAGTGTAGAGACAGAAAAGAAAAATAGCCCTAAATCTGTATCTTTTATCTGCTTTTATCAGAAACCCCGGGGACCCGTGCTAGTTCTTAAGCTTACCTATAATATAGGATAAAACGAGATTCCAGCCAGTGATAAAAGCCCACAGTTCACCAACTGTAACATAGGTATACAAATACGCAGAACCAGTCTTGGGAACACGAGCACCAAACTCGGCGTAGCAGAGACCTGCCATCACAGACGCAAGGGCAGCAATCAGGAAAGAAACAACGATGCTAGGTCCAGAATCAGATTTGGCTACTTCTCCAGCAAGGACATAAACGCCAGCGCCAAGGGTACTTCCTACTCCCAGGGCTATAAGGTCCACTGTTGACAAGCATCGGCACAACTTGGTGTCCTCAAGACTTTCACCACTGATGTTCTTCTTCCGCACCAGACACCGAATAAAGGACAGAGCTGGTCCACAGGGCAACATGGTGGATGTAGAGCTCTGAAATAAAGGAAATGATTGCAGTATGCAAAAGATAGTGCGGACTCTGGTGAAAAACAGTGGGGAAAAAAGTATTTGCGTGAAGAACTTTAATCACATCTACTAATACATTCACACTGTTCTGTGACATTAAATAAACTGGCATGTGCTTTTTACCCAGGAAACAAATTAAGGATACAGTACTCCTAATTTTATACGTAGCATTTATTTCCCCAGGGAAAGAGGTCCATTATATTTAGGTTTATTCCACTGCTACTTCTTAATGGTCACCTCTTAACCACTTCTAAAACAGAAACAGCCTATTATCTCATATATCATAAAGCCTTTCAAGATAAGGATCACTACAAACATAAATAAGGATTTTTGGGATCTGAAACTACAACACTAAGACTGTAAACAGCAAAAGGTGTAAAATACAGCATTCTGACAGAGCCAGTTCAATATCCTTTTGTCTTCAAATACATAGCTTTTGCCTTTAGAATTTGCTTCAGTAAGAACTGCTTGAAAGCAGATTAAATTAGTGTTTCTACTCTCTCACGCACCAATAAAGTTTCCCAGATCTAATTACCCTTACAAGAAATCTTGTACATCTCTGCCTGACAATCATCTAACAAAACTTGATGGGCTAACTGCTCATCCCATGCCAGCTGCAGTTCTTCAATATTCTGAGTGCCTGTCACAGTGTGGGACGTGATCAGCTCTAGCACACAAGCTCAGATTCTGTGACTGATCTGGTCCTGGAGGCCAGCAGGTGGGCAGCGCTTCTCTGGCCTGTGATATGGGTGCCTGCTAGGAACAGCAGTGATCCTGCTTCCCAACTCAAATGGATGGTCACTGAGGGTCCAAAGCATTTGCCTGGGAGGGAGGACATGGGCATCCCATAGAAAATATTTTAAAGAGGCAACATTAATGTACAAGTTCTATCTTTATGTACTTGTTTGAACTGTACTGTTGATGGCTAAGTGTTTGGTAAGAATCAAGCAATACCATCTGTCACCTTCCCAAACTGATGTTTCTCTTTGCAACTCATACCATAAATATCTATACTCTGCTCATTATTTGTTAAATGCAATCCTCCTGGGAACTGAAAATCTATTCAATTTAGACAAAGATATTCTGCTGGTTTATTCCTTCCTGGTCTGTATCAGTTTCCTAGAACAGCAAAGGACATTTCTACTCACATTAGTTCAATCCACTAACAGCAATTATTTCGTATCAAGATGGATAGTTCAATTAACAGTCAGAAGCAGAGAGTATGAGGAACTGCCATCCTGATACAAGATTGCTTGGGAAAAACAATCCCCTGAGAAGAGAAAAACATTTTCGCCCTATTCCTGTAAGAGCTCCCGAAGTACACTCAAACATGCCAATTCTGTCTTCAAAGAGTATCCTTAAGAGAAAAAGTTTCCATTCCCTTTTAAGTAAAGAGAAATTGATAAAGGGTGGTGAATGGAATTGAATAGCTATGGATGTTATATTAATATGCTTATTAGTCTGCAGCCCATGTGACAGGCAGTAATGCTCTTGTAACTCCATGACGTTCACCTTAGCAATTTCAATGTTGCAGAAACATAGCCTTTTTTAAGGAATTATTTCTCCCTTTCTCCAGATAATATTTCATTTGGTATTTCATTAACAGGAAAAAGTACTCTGGGAGATCTTGTTCTCAGACCACTAAGCAATTTCCAAGACTCTTGTTATTCCAACATCATCTCAGATTGTTTTGCTTTGCCATTTGGGACAAGACGTCCTGAAAATTATACAGGCATGTACTGCAGTGGCCAGTAGTAATATTATCTCTGCTGAGAAGGAATCCTTATGGCAAAATAGGAGGAGTTTTTCTGCTTCTGATTCCTGCTTCTTGTGGAGAGGAAGGAGGCTAGCTCTTGCTAGCCACAAGCCCGTAAGAGAAGACATCTCTTCTGATTGAAACCCAGCCTTTCTTCTTTAGCCTTTAGAAACTGGAGCACAACCAAAGACAAAGTTCAATGTACAGACTTTGTGTCTGTAGAGGTAAGAACCCCACTTCATGTGCATGGAAAACTTCTCTTTGTGAGTATATCCATCCTAACATGGATTTGACAAACACATGACCTTTTACAACAACCACTGGAATTGAGCATATCTTCCACAGCTTCCTATACTTAGTATGCCTAAATGTATAGTAAACAATGCCTGAACCCTGCGTCACAACTTCTGTTGCTGTGTGCCAATTGCAGCACTGTACCTCAGACATGGTCCCCTTTCTGAGTTGGCTGAGACATTCCAAGACTTCATACTTGATAAGACAGTGCAGCAGGAAGAACTGATGAGCTTACGAAGCTATTTGGCATCACAGAGGACCAAATGACATAGCTATGAGGTGACAAGTGTCTTCAGAAATAACTGACAAGTGTAATGTTTTTTGAGGTGTCCCTTGTAAAGCAGATTGCCCCCTGCAAGAGAACAGCCCGGGCAATGACTCACTGCTGACATGTGCTGACTCACAAGCCGTTTATCAGAACACTGAGACTGAGCACATCTCATGCATTTAAAACACAAACCTACAGAAGCCAAGAAGTGTGCCTTGGGTGTGCCTTTTGGTGGCAGCATTGTCCTAGGCAAGCTCATACTGACCGCCACCAAACACTCTGATAAAGTGTCTTATTCCTGCAGACTCACAGATCTTATTCCTGAGTTAGGACAAATACCGGTTTTCTTTCCTGTTGATCTTTATGACAGAAAGGAACATATATTAGGTAAGTGAATACATTAAAAAAATTCTCTCTCCCACTTTTCGACTAGCAGTATTTGCCTAACTGCTCTTTTTTTCTTCCTCTTTTCCCTGCTGCAGCCTAACCCTGCCTCATCCTAGCACACGACTGTGGGCTCTGCTTCGTCTTGGCCTCTATTGCCATGAGCTCTGCCAGCGCTGGCCTGGGCCCCTGCTGAACGTCCTGCACAGCTGAGGAGCAGTGGATCTGCTCTGAGCCTTCCCGGGAAGACACACTTGACAGCTTGGGGGAGGGGTTTTTTGATAATCACACTGGGTAATCAATCAAGAAGGAAGTGAGTGCTTTTGAGGCATCTTTGGTGCACCCGTCCTACATTTCTTGGAGCAGACTCGGATACCTACCTGCCTTTGAACAGCAACGTTAGGCATGTAGCCTGCAAGGACAACTAGTCAGGGTGGGCTGAATTGTTCATGCAAGTTAAACAGAGAAAAGACTGAATCCTGAGTTTATACAAAGTTTAAACATAGGCAATGAGTGATAAGAAACCAGAAAGGAAAATGCCCTTGAACTCACCAACAATATGCAGTTATTTCTAATTAAGGTGTGGAGCAGACACAACCTGATGATTCTCTCATGCATTCAAACCTGTGCTGGGCTCCACTTTGGAGCCTGCTTTTCAGAAAGTGCTTTGTCACAAGCAAAGCAAGTTTCACTTTGTTACAAGCAAACACCTGTGAATTCCATTTGTTACCAATGCTGGCACATTCCTTTTCCTGCATACAACTGAGAGGTGGCAGCTCTTTGGCTCTGTGTGTGCTGGGTCACTGCACTTTTGAAGTCTCTTTTGGACTAAGTTTTAATTTAGCTACAGATTACGCTATAAACACGGAATACGCCTCCAACAGTCCTCCAAAAAAGGCAGGTCTCAGTTCAACTGCCTTAGACTCGCGGACCAATGATCAGCCCTTACTGAAACCTCCTCCTTCCTTGAATGCATTCCTAGAGAGGACTGCTAAGCCATCCACATTACAGTTTAGTCTTATGCCTTCAACCACTTTCAACAAAGATACAGGCAGGAGAGTAGGACATAATTTAGACAGGAAAGGAAACTGACAGATTCATTTAACATAGAGGGAGGAAAAAAACCAAAACAAGGCTTCCTCATGGCTGATGGACTTGCACGGCATTTGTCAGAGTACATGAACCAGAAGGTATTTCTCCAATTCCTTTTGTTCTTTATTGTCTTGGTTAATTTTTTTCTCTACAGTATCTGCTGATAAAATCATCTTACTTTCAGTCTTTCCTGGCCAACTGTAAACCAGATCATTTATTGCTTGTCCACTACACATCTGAATGCCAGTCTAAGAATATGAGTTCCGCTTTACAATTCATATCAGCTCCTTGTTCAGGTGAATGACCAGGAACATTTAATCATCATCTGTTGTTAGCCCTCTTCTGTCAGGAAATGTGTGGTGTCAAAAAATTTTTAACTAAAAACACAATGCAAGGGACAAAGTCTCTATCTGCAAAGATTATATTCATTTTTAAAACTGCTTTGACTGCTTCACAGTCATGTAAAATCTACCACTTCCGCAAAGTATTTTTCATATAAAAATAACCTAACCTAGCCTCCTATCACACACAAAACTCAAAAAATATGTGGATATTGGAGCAAAAAAGGTAATTTACATCATGTGTCAATAATTTTATTTCCAATTAAATAAAATTTTAATTTAATTCTGTCTCATGCATGGTTTAAGTTAGAACACATTAAACCCAAGCTACACATGAGAAAATCCAAAGTTTGCTGCAGTTGCCATTCAACTTTTCCTACAAAATTTTCCATTAAAAGCTCTAATAAAAAAACACTAAAATCCATATTGAAAGCAAATGTTATAAAGCAATATGAAACCTCTGAAAGTTTTAGTACTGTTATTAAGATTAATGATATCTGAAGCCAAAGTAAAATAAAGATATTTTACTCAAAACTATTCTGTTGAGCTAATATTATATAATATACTATTAATTTTAGATGCAGTAGTTAAACATTTTAAACTGCATACCAATTAAGGATAAAATACTCCAATAAGTTTGTAACATAGTGAAAATGGGAAAATATAAATATATCCTGGTTAATACAGATTAATTTAGCATCTTTCTTCAGCTTCATTGTCCTGAAAAACCTGTAAAAGTTCACGATTTTTTTCTGTCTTCTATTAAGTACATGTAGCCTTATTAAAATTTTAGTATTACATTTATTAGATCTTGTCCAATAATATATGAAAGTGAGATCTTTCTTAAAGTGAAATAATACATGAAAATTAAAGAACTGCATTGATTGGACCGTGTGAAGTAATATATGAAAGTAAAAGAATTTAGAGATGAAGCAAAACTAGGTATAGTCTGTGATTTGCGTGCATGTACACACATGCACAGCCAATACACTGTTTTAGTGCAAGTGTCCTGAAAGTTCATGTGGTGCCCAAGACTTTCACAAAACTCCTAATGCCTTGGAATATTTAAATTATAGCATATTTCAATAATACTTCAAGCCGTAAAATTGGAAAGCAGCACCTGTAACAGAAGTACAGGATGCATAAGAGGGAAAAGGAAAGAAAGCTTGATCGTTCAAAACCAGAAACACCTTCTAGTCAGATTGGGAAGGAAAATATAACTGCATCTTCTATATATTAACATTGTAATTTTTACTTTACCAAAGACAGAATAATGCTGTAATGTAAACAAACTGCATACCACAGCTCTGGCTACTCAAACAGGACATATGTTAAAGGCTACGTTTCCCACGATAACCTAGGTTGCTTTCAGGTTACTTCTTTCAGCAGTAAACTTCATTACTAACCTGATTCAGAGCAATTTCTGCTGGGTAAATTTCTGCTCCTCTCACTCAGTCCTGAACTCCTGCTGTCATAAACGGAAGAGTAATGACTGAAGGTGATTTTATTAAAAGACTTGCTTTAAAAGCCAGCTGCAGGTGGTGTGGGAGTCTTCGGGGTTGAGGGGTGGAGGCTTGGCAGCCCAGGTGATTGGAGGGCTGCAAGCTGGCCAGCTATTTGCCCAGACAAGCAGGCAGGGAGAGAGGGAGAGGAAGTCTTGCTGGTGTTCAGATAAATCATATGCACTATCTTCATGACACAAAACCCAGCTGGAATGCCATTTCCTGCATTTAAACACACCTGTGTCAGGGAAACTTCTCACACACCCCGAAGGAAATGCAGATATCAAACTTAGTATCCCACTGTGATGCCAAGCAAAGTCTTTCCATTGCCCTTGTGAAAAACTAACTGGTTTAGAAGCATGCTGAAGGATGCTTTGCAATGTTTTGAGACCTGAATGCAATAGCATAGCATGAAAACTGGTTTTGTTGAGTAAATTTAGAAGAACATAAATAATTTTAAAAGTATTGCTGTGGCTAGAAGCAACACAGAAGGCAGTATATTTACAGAGATGGGTTAGAGCCCATTCTGTTCAACTGGGGTAGATGTATACTATAGATGATCTTCTCCTCTATAGGGCTTGAAATGAAAAATGCTGAAGACTGGAATTAGAACAAGCCAAATATTCATGTAACACAAGTACAATAAATAAACCTCAGTTGCTTAAAAATTGGCTTCCAGAATAAACCAAACCCCAATGTATAATTTACAGCTGTATTTTTATTACTTTCAATGGCAGACAACCCCACTCCAAACATGTAGTAGTATTTCCAGCCAATATTATTCACAGCATATTGTTTCCTTCTAAACACTCATATTTCAATCACTTTATTTTTGTTGAGCTAACATATGATAAACGTTGCAGAGAAAAGCGCTATGCTTCTCATCATTAAAAGGTCTTTCCTAGGAAAAGATGTAGCAAAACATATATTGTGTGGCAGCCCACTGCTGCTTTCTCTCAGCTTTTACTTTTCCCTTAGTGTAAAGTCTGCCAGTGCTCCAGAAGCAGAGAAGGTTCCTCATTTTGCTTCATGAATAGCCTTACTTCCTGCAGCCACACGCAAGGGAAGAATACAGCCTTTCCTCAGCTCTCCCAGATCCAAGGAGAAATGCATCCAAGAAAGTGTGCTCCACAAGGATGGGCTGTGGTTGCAAAACCAGGAGTCCGGGTTACGCTACCCAAGGCAATTATTTTCTTACAGGCAAAAACATGTTAAGAGAAAAGGTCTTGTTTGCTGAAGGTCTGATGATGACAATGCTAATTCCTCTCCTGTTGTTGATCTCATCCTTGTTAAAGCTGAACTTTATCTCTTTCACAGTTAATACACTGTCAGAAGATAGAAACAAGAAGTTATGCTACAGGTTAGGTTTCTTGTGCAGAAGTACATGACAACCACTTTTAAGGAGCATCACTCTGACCCGTGACAATATCTAGGCATTTTTTAACCAAACTAGGACTCTCTAACAAGTCCATGAATGACTCAAGAATTACTCAGATGGTTCTTGAATATACCCAGTGAAGACGACTCCAAACCTCTCTGAGCAACCTGTGCCAGTGCTCTGGTCACCTGCACAGTAAAGATGTTCTTCCTCATATTTAGCTAGAGCTTCCTCTGCATCATTTTCTGCCCGTTGCCTCTTGTCTTGTTGCTTACCTCCTGTCTGTGATAACAATTCATCCCTGCTAACACCAGTACACTTATGGATCATTACAACGCTAAGAGCTAGGCTGCTTTGGTTTGTCTTGGCTTTCTAAAACTTAATCCTGAGAACAGTAGCACACAAAAGCTACACTGCTAAAGGCATTCAAACCTGGAACCCCCCTGGCGCCCAGTCAAGAGGCAGGGAGCACACTGGCTGGTGAAATTAAATGGCTTACATTCTGGGGGTCCCACCTCGATCTAGCGCACTGCGGGGTAGATCAGTACAACCCCATTACGCAGTGTTTGCATCAAAGGTCCTTTGGACAGACACGTAGACACAGTTTCGTGTCTGTTTTCAGTAACACATGCTTGAAACTACAAGAAGAACATGTTGCCACGCAGCAAAGGTCATTTTTGTAGATTCGGCTGAAAGGTGTACTTGTGTGCCTGAAGGTCTGTGATAAAGCAGCATGAGAGAGATGCTCATAAAGGGATGGGTCTAGTGGGGGATCAGTGAAGGATGCCAGACCTGGAGCTCTTTGGACAAGACTGAGCAGACAGAGTGCTGTCTGGTGGCAGTTACCTGCAATAGTCCCAGCTTCTCTCCTGGAGGAAATTCTTGTTTCTCTCCAGGAAAGAGCTGTGGTAGATCCACTTTGCGGCTCTCTGTTTGTTTCTAGTTACAAATCCAGCTATGTTTGCAACCACATTAAGTTCTGACTTTAGAGATTTTTCTACTCCTTAGCAACTGTATCACTTGGATTAATCTAAAGAGCCTCATCCAACAGTTCTCTGATTTACATACCCCAAGGACTTTTGTAGCACATTCTTTCCATTAAAAAGTTGATCAGGAATTCTCTTCTTGCCAGGAAACAGTTGACCACATTAGAGGGAAAGAACTGAAGGACAAAATTATTTTGTTTATCATATTTTTCTATGGAAGGCTCCTTTTAAGACTTTCTTTTAGAGTATCAAAAGAGTATGAACATATTTTTATAAAGTTATGCAGAAATTCATGCTCAGGGGATTTTAATTGTACAGAGAAAACACCCCCAAACCGTTAATTTTGAAACTCTTGCACAGACTGAAACAAAGTTCTACAGATGCCCAAGTGACAAACTGATTAAAAGCTGTTCTGTTGCTCACTCTGACTTGTCTCACGGACACAGCCTCACAGCTACGGGCCAAAAATCTGTGGAGTTTTACATAACTGGAGGTGTTAACTGTGCACATGCATATCCATGTGCTTGCCCATATAACCAGGCACCACTCACCACAGTTAAACATGAACAAAAGTGCTTGCAGGCCCGGGCCTTAGTGAACCATGACAATCCTTCCACTTTGCAGCCAACTGTAACAAACGCAACTTTTGACACGAACAATTAAAAAGAAACACATGTTTTGTAAACTTTGTGTAGCTCTGATGGATTATGAGAAGATGTACTGTTATTCATAAGAGGATTCATCAAATACTAGCAAGAATCTTTTCTAGATAAAGTAATTACATTTTAGTGCTTCTGACTTGTGGTTCTGAGAATAAAAATCCACTGCAATCTATGTGCTAATCTATGTAAGATGATCATAAACATTCAAGAGAGAAAGAATCTTTCTAAAGCTCAACAGTAGTGTAGGCTGTCTCTATAATCTTATGACAGGATCATTTCTGAGGAGAATAAATTACAATTAAACACTTTTTAAAGGACTTCCTATTTACTACAATTAAAATATATTTATTTTAGACTGCTTCTCATGGTTTAAACAGATTACTGAAACTAGTTCCTACAAAATATTGTGCATATTAAAATAAAATTATCACTTACCAATTACCAAACTTTTCTTTAATAATTCTTTTTTTCAATTTGTACTTAGGAAAATACCTCAAATCCCTAACTTCTGTAAAAGAAACTTAATACAACCTAAAAAACATAATCACATAGTACTAGACTAATCCAGGCAGGAAGAATAAACCTGCAATCCTGCATCATTTCATACGTAGCAATAAGAAGGGCTACATTGGCACAGATTCCTGTTAGTTATTTTGATCCAGGAATGAGTAATTTAACCTAATATTAAGCATGTCTCAAACAGCTACTAGCTGCCATTTGCTGAATTTCAAATATTCCCAGGGGTCTAAAGGAAATTTTTGTAGTGCTGACTCACAGTGCTGTCCCTAAGTCTAAAATCAGACTTTTCGAGAAGGAAAGTAACTATTTAAAGCCATACTATCTATTAAAAAAAAATCCATACATACTTTTTTGGCCTTGAAGAGAGGATAAATATGGATAAGAAATTTAGACAGAAAAGTCTGTAATATATACAAAGAAGAACCAAGAAAATCAAAGTTAAAACTAAGACTTGATCTGTAATTGAAAATAAACTGTAATGCCATGTCTTGCCAAAACTGAAACAATTCTGTTTTGCATCTCCCTGGACACCTGGGAAAGGAGCATCAGATGCAGCTCCACACTGCAGCTTGGGAAGGAGCAGGAGAAGGCACCACCAGCCAGCTGAAGCGTGAGTACACTTCTCCATCAGAGACAGGAAGTTACAAATGGGCTTTCAGTAAGAGCAAGGAGAAAGGTCTACCAGAAAACAAACTATTAAGGCATTGTGGATTTTTTGCAGTGTAAGCTATTGGGTAACACCTTATTCTGCTTTTCTGTAAGCCTGTTTGAACTTACAACATATTGAACTGAAGCAAACATTAAAAAAAAGTATTCAATTTCTGACAACAGGCCATGTTTGAGCCAAATGTGCGATAACACATCTAAAGACCACTTAGGTAGGTAATTAGGCACATTTCATAGAAACCATCCCAGCCTATGTAAAGGCAACTGACCTTTGAAAGTAGTACCTAATGTCAAAAAAGACAAAACACCAAGCTTTTTTACCCAAATAATGAGGCTCTGGGTTATTAATTATTTAAAATTTTATTATCTTGTATGGAGACAGTAGTTTTTTATTAGTTTTGAATGTGCTCTATGTATACCTTTTGAAGGTCACCCTGTTCTAGTTACCACTTACTTCACTACCTGAATTAACCAACTGAAAGTGTATTTCCCAATCCTCCTGTAATATAGGACTTCCTTTGACTTACTGTTTTTCACCCCAGGCAATCAATTCATTTCCTCGGTTTACTTGGATTTTTTTATTGTTGGAATATTTGTAAGGGGGTTTTCTTTCTTTTCTTTGTTTTGTTTCATTTTTCTTTAAAAATTTTTCAACTAGAAAGGCTAAAAGTCCTCTTTTTCCTCTGTATCAAAAAGAGAAGTCTTTCCAGTTACTATCTTTAATGAACATTTTTTCCTATAAAAAACAATTTTGTCCAGAAAATTTCTATTAACTCCATTTCTACTTAATAGTTTTCCTTTCCAGATAATGACATGAAGTTTGCTGTTTTTACTTACTCTTTTTAATCAGTAACAGGGCTTTTACCTTTCACCCCATGGTTACCTGTTCAGTAACAGCCTCTTGTGTAAGACACAAGCAAAAGCCTCTTAGAAAGAGGCAGATCAATTCCATGTATTTTGTTCTATTGAAAATCCGACAAAATCAAAAAATAAAACTCTGAAAAACTAGTAGAGATGTATTTACAAATACAGTCCTGGAATATTTTTTTTCAGTGATAATAGGAAATATACGCAATGATTGCAGGATCAAAATCAATCCCAAACATCTCCCTGCTGAAAATTACACTGATTTGCACAAAAGCCGGTGATTCTCTAAAAGGGAGTCAGACACTGGTTTTAAAGTAGAAATAGTGAGAGTCCTTTCACATGCCTAAACTCCTGAGGTGGCTTCTAAAATGTCTATAAAATCTGTATTTTTTAAATGGCTTTGCCCCTGTGCTCCTGTGCACTTCCACAGGGGAGTTGAAAGGCCCAAAAAATAGCCTAATTTCATGGTGCAAGACTGGAAATTAAGCAAAGAACTAACGGTTCACCTCACTTCTCCCTTCCCAGCCTCAGCTGGCTGGTTTGATGGCTCAAGTAGCACCAGCTCCAGCGGTTCCTACTCCGCTGGGGTTGTCCAGTCCCACCCCTGGGTCACAGCACCTCTTAGCCCATTTGACCAGTGCACCATACACTAATGGGCTCCAGTGGATCTTTTGGTTTTAAAAAGCAGTGCAATTAATATTCTGTGTTGAGTTACTGAAAACTGTTTAAAGTAACTCAGTTTTATATATATTTAAAAAGCGGTCTTTCCCCCTATTTTCTATGGCGGCCAAGAAAGGAAGAAGAGTCAGTGGAGAAGAAAGAAAAGATGAATATAACTAATTTAAGACTAAAATAAATCACAGATGATCCCAGAAATAGCCTCACTTACAAAAATATCATGGAGAAGGGGAAGGAAGGGAATTCCTATTACACATCTGACTTGTTTCTATATGAGTTCTTAAGCCACCTGGAAAAGATGCCATCTCAAACAGATTACAAAAACCCAACAAAAAACTAGGTCTAATCAAGGTGCCACAACTTTCTCATAATGGAACATCTAATATGAAGCATGTTTTAATTATCTGCCAGTTATAAGAGTTTTAAAAAGTAACGTTTGCTTTCTTTTGCTCATAGAAATCCAGGAACTGGATGCACATTATTTATCTTCCGTATTTCTTTTATCATAAGTCAAAGGCAGTAAGAACTAATTTAAGAGATTCTTGCATAAAAGTTTTGAAAAATCTCCTTTGCAACCATTACTATGAAGTAATGGCAAAGTATTTAAATTAGGATTCTTCGCTAGAGCTGTACTGGACTTTAAATATTAAATCAGAAAAGTATTTTGCTTCCACTCTGTGTGAAAACGGAACTGTGATGTGCCCAGCACCACTGCCACACATCACACACACCAGACGTAACACGTCCGCTAAGTGCACTGCTGTGATTTATTTGAGGTTCATATATCAGAACAATACAAAACAACATAAACCGGAATGGTTAGTTCACATGACATAAATAAACTGCATCTGCAGTGCTTAATCCCAGAAGCATTAAACAGCATTCTGTGGTCTGAATTTAGTGCTGTTAACACCACCCCGGATTCCTCGGAGGTACCTTCTGCACCCTGCAAAATCAAACACTGCCTCTTTCAAATGTGAAATCCCCAGAATAATAGGTCACTGCAAAGTCACTAGAGCAACCCTGTTACAGAGCACTACCCTTTGACATTAAATGTGGACGCTCTAGACAGACATTCTCAATATATGCTGTACATATCAACATCATGTAAATCCAAACATCTAACATGATTTATAACTGAGGTAACTAATGCCAGAGCATTCCCTTTTCATTCTTGGCTTTAAATAGGACCACTACATTTAATGCTTCAGGAACAGAGTTTGAAGAACATTATAACCTTCAACTGGGTAATTTTTTGGAAAGACTTTTAAATTTCTCAGTACTTTTTAAGCAAGTCAATAAGCAGCTTGACTGCATGTAACATCTCACAGGTAGAACATGACCAAGACTTCAAAATGCAGCAAAAACCAGTACTGACCTTGATAGTTGCACACTGAGATCTTGCTCACAGGTTTCCAGGGGGGTTAGCAACAGGTACAGGAGGTGACCCTAACCATGCACTGCAGCTTTCTAGAGAGCCTGCACAGGCTGCAGTGCTCCACAGTCTGACATAACAGAGCACTGTAGACAGCAAGGCCCAGCTCAACACCTTCTGAGGGGACATCAAAAACCCTCTGTGAACTTCCATGAAGAGAGAAGTATTTTTTTGTATTTTAATCAGATCACGGCTATGCACGAAAATTGCATAACCGTGATGAAGACATGCTTTCAGATCCATGCAAATTTGACATAATGTATAAAGACTTAAACACTGGCAAGTCTGCCTGAAGAAACCAGATCTCTTGGAATAAATCTAGGTTCAGCAATAATAGGAGAATCATTTCAACAGAACACTGAAGAAGCACAAGTGTTGGTTGATAAAGCAATGAGTATTCTGTAAATAATAAATAACATATGGAATAACACAAATATTTGAGAGAAAACCCAACTTCCATGTACGTGTGTGTTTCTCTACTCCCAGCCAGTCAGCATGATAGTTCTTCACTTGCAACTTTATCTTCAATATAAATTGTCTGGCGGTATTAGAAAAGCAAACAGCTCAGCAGTTCCACAGTTTTTCCAGGAGGCAGTTCTGCTTATAAAAATCAAAAGTCACTTGAGTATTAAACTGCATTTACTGCACCTGTGAAGCTACTTCATTGACTACCAAATGGCACAGAGGAACAAACCACAGGAATATTGCTTGCCATACTGTACTTGCAGTACTAACTGATGCACTAGTTAAAATAAATACTAGCAAAGGTTTTTCCAGGATAATTTGTGTCACATAGCAAATAGGAAGTTGTTGGGACAGGCATTACTTCTCCCACGTGAAGATTGGGTGAAACATAATTTTTCAATTGTTTTTTTTTTGTGGCAACAGAAGGTCCCATAATGTATAATTTTTTATTCTATCTTCAGCAGACATAAAGCGTCTCAATAAACATTCTATACCACCTCCTCCCCTCAGTCACTTTCTTCCCTTGTCACATCCAGTGATCCTGAATGGCAGAACTAACTTCTCACTGAAAAGGTCAGGGAATGTCACACAGAAAATTCCCTCAAACATCCTCTTCTAACTAAGATGCACTAAACATCAGCAATACAGAACATCAAGCCCATTTAGTCACCAACTTGTCTCATATTTGTTCTTTAATTCTATGTTCATATATTTCTTCTTTCCTTATCTCTCACTTATTTAAGTGAAACAAGATATTTTTCCCCTTATTTGTTCCTGAATCAACCACTTTTTCTAAACCTGTGCACATATCAGCCTCATCTCCCGCCACACTGTGAATAAATTGTGGGTAAAATCCCACAGAACGCTAGATCCTAATACAGCCAAATATATTTGCTTTTAAGAACCCACCCCAAATGCATGTCAGGCTCTCAAAAGTCCATACACTGCAAATAAGTAGACTAGTTGTCACCAAAGAGATATCCTTCCACATATTTTGTGTGTATGTGGCTTTGTGTGTATTCATGAGTGCAAACTACACTATTTCTCAGTTCCTGCTATGCAAAAATATACTGTTATTACGGCTGGATCACAATTTTGGAGTGAAACTGTTCTGCTTGCTCACTTTCCTCTTATGGCAACAATGACAGCACATTGCGTTCTGGCTGCCTGGGTAAGCAGAGGCAGGATCTGGCCACAACCCGCTCCTTACTTGCCCCAGGAGAAAAAGGAGGCTAGGACAGATTCACTATCTCAAGGGCCAAACCCAGGAAACAAGCTGCTAGTTGAAATGCAGTGGTCTAGGAAATGACAGGCAAGAAAGATGAGACAGCTCATTTTAGCAGCTACTTGAAAAAAGCTTCTGATATCAGATATCTTGTTTCATAGAGTAACTAGAATACATACAACTCCTTTAAGGTAAAACATTGAATGGAAAATGTCATCGAAATTACTTCTAATTTCAAAATGCCACAACTTTCCTTACTAGTACTAGATAGAATATTTCACCAGCCTACTGATTTTTATTGAACCTGACCATTGGTTAGTACCACCTGAAAATGATACATGTTTTCATAATGCAAAAAAATTTTGGCATGAAGAGTAAGTACACATTCCTCATGGAAACACTAAAAACATGAAGCTTTATTTGTTCTACACCAGCAACAGATACTCATAAAATGAATTTTGTTACAAAAAATTATTATAATCAGTGTGAAATCCTTCATGCCTAATCTAAAAAAAATTTGTAGCTAGTTTAAATGATAATCAACATTTCAGCAAGTATACCTTGGCTAAGATCCTTTCTCACCTATACATTGCTTTATTTGCCTTCAGAAAATGCCACTTTGGCATGCATTTGTCAAACTATTGCTCTTTATTTCTGTCCCTAGAAACTTAGCCGGCAATGCACATGCATATCTCATGCATCTCAATTTCCAGCAGCTGAAGAGGCTTAAGCAGAACCAAATGTTCCCTGTGATCAGACTCCCATAACTTCCAGTTGCTTTCTTCTATTTCCCTTTAATTCTGACCTTTTTTTCACATTTCATATACATACTAGGTTCAAATTTTCATTATTTTCTGCTTTCTTCAATCACGATTCATCAGACAGGAAAATACTAAAGATATAGTAATTGTTCCACTAGGAAAATATTCTTTAAAATACTTTAAGTTGCTTCCAGTTTTGTAGTAAGAATTGTTTGCTTTGGCTAAAAAAACCCCCTAATATAATTCTAATGTTCAAAAGGAAAACAATTTAGAAATACTTTTACGATAACAGAAGGAAAATCACTGCTGTTCTTCAGCATTTCTCCACTGAAATCTAAAAATAATAGGTCAAAAGACCAAAATACGTCCAGTTTCATAAACTTTGCGTAGCCTTCTCAAACAAACCATCCAGAGTTCAATATCTGTTACTGAACTACCTAAAACATTATCTATAAATTTCTTGGTAAAGAGGGGGAAAAAAGAAGAAAAATGCAGCAATTACTAGTCCACACATCATCCATTAGTAACAACATGGTTCTTTCAGGTTATTTGGTCTGAGATAATACAAGCCATTACAAAAAAAAAAAATCCTTTTCAAATGCTATCAATCTGGTATACTTAGAAGACAAATAACAAGCTCTAACTGAAGTAACAAAATAGGATGGAAGTTTGGAAATCCAAGGCAGGAAGTCTGGGTCTAGATAAAAGGATATGAAGGACAAAAAGCTCCTTGCGATTTTCTGAATTAAAAGCAACTTTGTACCTTCTAGCAAAGTTTCAGTTAAATTAAACATGTTTTTTGGTGCTAGACAAATAGAGTTTTAGAGATCCATCATGAATGCAGCAGAATTTCTGGCTAGAACAAAAGGCAAAAATCAACCTTGAAGATACTCCAGATGACTCACCTGGAATTAACTGTCTTCTTCTTCTGATTTAGGCAGGGATTTACTCCCTAAAGTCTAACTTCCTCTCTATTTCCAGATTCTGCTGGCACAAAATGTTAAAAAAGAAGACAAAAATCAGTGAAATCTGAGACTCTGCTTCAGCACTGCAGATGGAAACTGCCACAGAAGCCCGCCTGTTGTGTACAAACCATCTGCAATTACTTTACCTCTAAATGATGGTAGATGTTGTACCTCCTCATGTACAACTCTCCGGTAGCACCAGTAGTCCTCCAACCTCACTCTGATTATACCTAAAGATTAACTGGATGATGACACACTACAGTCTCTTGCTGACATGAAGTTGTGAGAAATTTTTGAAAACTGAGAGGACAAGCCTGAAAAAGAAAAATGCTGTTCTTCTAGCCATGCGCCATAAACAGGTATTTCTTCTGAAATTTTCAAGACAGCTTATTCTACATGTCAACTATAGCAAGGTAACATCCCAAGCAGGAAGGCTTACTCTTCACAAGGGTACAGATGGACACATTTCACTTACTCTGCAATTCCCAACAACCACAAGGAGAAATTAAAAAAAAAAATATCTCCAGATCATTAGAACTGATCAATTATCTTCAAAAGAGGCCTTAAAAGAGGGGTTTTTTTTCTGATGGGAATTATAAAACCCACCAAAACCAGCAGACAACTGTGTGATGGCCAGGAATACTTCTGAAAGGGTGCTTAGGGCAGGCAACAGCAAATGGATGCATTGTCCAGAGCAGAAAAAATAGGTTTACTCTTCAAGGAGACTGGTGGGCTCAGCACTGGACTGCAATGATTCATATGAAACTGGTGACAGCTATTAAGCCAAAACATGAGAAGAGGAGAAAAAGGCAGTTAAGCTACTGAGCCCAGAGATCAAACAGATCAAAGACAGCTACTCCTTCAGCAAAAAGACACTTTTTTCTTTTTTTCATTTATAACTTTGCTCTCTACTGTGATAGTTGTATGACTGTGTGACATTAGAAATTTTGTCATGGCCTAGACATAAATCATCCAAAAGAGCAGAAAATGCATATGAGAATGCAGATACTTTACCATTTCACGCCTATCACCATAAAATATACACTGGGATAAACGATGTGATGACATGCCATGACTTCTTCAAGGATTAAAGTAATTTCATATTTCCTTTCACTCTACTTGTTCCTAATTTTTTAATGCAAACTCTGAAAAAACCAAACCTCTCAGAAAGCTATTTCATATGATGTAAGTTAGGTTCTGCTAACTGGTTCTCTTCAAAGACAACACATAAACAGAGCATGAAAATATCATTCAGCTGGAGAAATTGTTAAAACTATGAGTCTGGCTCGTCCTAAACTTAGCTTAACTCAATGTATTCACATTGCTTCTTTTCTTTCCCCCTTTCTTGCATCAAAAGATGAAAGACCAAACAAAACAATGTTCACAGTTTTAACTGCTTGGAAGTAAAACAAAGTACATTTGTTAGAGCTTGTGTAAAAGCAAGGAGATGGACTCTTAAGTGAATGTGAGTAGTGTTCAGAGGATTTCTTTGCTCAAAATTTATCAAACTGAGTATATGACACACAGAGAAAGCACAAGTAACAAGCACATGCTGGATCAAAGGCGATTTGGAAAGTGCAATCAAAACCAGTTGAGAAGTCGTGGATAAGGAGGAGTTAAGTTTTGGCATTGGTATGAATTTTGGAATGGTATAAAAGATCAGAAAGAAGCTACCGACCATTAAGATAACGACATCTCTACTTCCCCCAAATGAATTGAACATCTCCCTAAGAATATAACTGGGCATTACATGGACTTCTACTCTTAGGCTAGGCATCAGATGTTAGCCACAAGTTATTCCTTATGACATCTATGCTTAATACAATTTAGCAATACCCAGAGACAGCCAAAATTATTATGCAACAGAACACCAACTCTGATGGGAAATATTTTTAACACTTAGATGAACAGAAAATCTTCTTTAAAAAAGAAAAATAAAAGAAAAAAAACAGAGGAAGAAGAAGAAAAGAAGTTGGGCTGTATCTGATAAGCAATTTTCTTTTCTGTCAGCTTTACAGATTACGAGCAGAGTTTTGTATTATAGCTAAGAGAAATGACTTGGTGACCCCATTATTTGGATAATTCTTGAGGCTGATGTGACTCAAATTCATGGAACTAATTTGTCTGGATAACAGCTTTACAAAGGTTCTGAGGAGTCTAGACATTTTCACTGTGGGAAAAAAGATGCACAATCCATTTTATACAAACTTTAAAAATAATATCCTGCAGTCATCCTGTCATTGCAAATTGTACTTCTAAAGTCAACAGCAGATAAACGAAAGCATTTGAAAGTAGCTGTGTTTGTACAACACTGGAAGGTATCATGGGAAATGGAAACAGCCTTTGATTCAACTATTTGCAAGAAATGATGCAGCAAAGAAAAAGATCAGTTATCTGCAGTGCTATAGACTCAACACAACTTAATTTTTAAGGCATGTGAAATTTTACCTAATGATGATATATGATAAGATACGTAATGATAGATAAGCTACTTTTCAAAGAACTACTTGGCTATGTCATTTACTGTCTACGCTGATTGAGGCTCAGGCAGAAGAAATGTAGGATCCATGAGAAATTTGAGCACTGCTTCTAGCAGTCTAGCACAGCTTGATTAACTGGAGAAAGAAGGAAAAAAGAGGTGAGAGAAGAGCCAAATATTGTATTTGAGTTGCACATCACTCTCTCCCACTATAGCTATAATTTTAGCTTGCAATTAGATTTTAAAACTTACATCTAACATACTTTGGCTTTACTCCACTGTGGCCTGCCAAACTATTTTCCAAAACTGGTTTAACTAGAACTTTTTCAAACACTGCTGCCAAGATATTTAAGCTCCAGAACAGGAGGAAAAGGAAGGGTCAGCATTTATTTCTTGTAAAAAGTAAAAGAAAATACTGAATTCTTTATCCTTGATCCAGAAATTCAAATTCATGCATAACCAAAAAGACGGAAATCCCTTCAAAATTAGGGCTTTGTTATAAAAGCACTTAAATTTACTACAGATTGTAGCCACATGGCACAATTCTCTCTATAAATATACTTTGAGCCCCAGTTAGTGGAACAAAAAAACTTTTCAACTGGCTAAGAAAAAAATATCTCTGCAGTTATTCATACTGCAGTAATACTCAGCTCAGAATTGAGGCCTTAGAGCTTAATCGAAGAAAAATCAGCAGTATGAGAAAAGTGGAGTTAAACAGTGAAATGTGCTTGTGTTGGCGGGCTCATCTCTCTTCCTACAGATGCACAACGAATATGCCTGACTATCAAAATACCAAGAAGCTCCAGTGTAGCTACTGCTGGTCAGACAAGACCAAACAAGAATAAGAATAGAAACAGCCAGTACAGTTCATCTGCCAAACACACATCCAGGTTCCTTTCGCTGGTGCTTTGCATATTTTTTGGATTCAACCTTTTCCATTATACAGCAAATGCAACACTTTCAAGCACTGTCTTTACACTTCCCTCTTTTTGGCAAAGCCTCATGGGAATGGATACTCCTTTTCTGCATGGAGTCACATGGCAAAGGCAAGGGGTAAGGGGTACAAGTTATTCCTGGGGAGATTTCAATTACACACAGGAAAATGTTTCACAAGAACATTTTGCCATTGGAATAACGTCCCCAGGGAAGTGGTGGATTCTCCAGTGTTGGATACTGTTAAGATTCAACTGGATGGGGTGCTGGGCCATCTTGTCTAGACCGTGCTTTTGCCAAGAAAGGTTGGACCAGATAATTCTTGAGGTCCCTTCCAAACTGGTATTCTGATTCTATGTTTCCAGCAGCAGAAGATCCACAGTGAGTCTGGAACAAGAAATGTCCTTCTTTGGGTACTCAATTTCACGAGAACACATGTGCACACCAAGAACAGTCCAATCAAAAACCTTTTATTTGATTTAGACTTCACGTTGACATTCTTAGCTCAATTTTCATTGGATACTGCCAAGGTAGATAGAGATGGGTGATAAAATGCGCTGGAAAATATCTCTTTTTCTGACCATTACCAACAAAGAGTGAATGAATGCGTCAGTCTCAGAGCTTGGAGAGCAACAGTGGGACTAGCTGCTGAACTATCACCAAAACAGGTTTTGAACTGGAATCAGAAAGAATGGGAGAGTCATGCACAAAACCAGAAACTCCACTGATACCACAGTGAAACAGTCTCACCGCAGCATCTACAGGCAGAGCTGAGTTACCCTTGGCATGTTTACACTGGCATTTTCGCTCAGATACATATTTTCAAAGATATTTTCCCTGTCATACAGACAATTCACTGCACCTTGGTTCACTCCATGGAGCAATCCTGAGACATCCTTTTGTATGTATGAAAGAAAATTTGGGTATGTATTCCAGAATAGCACCTAGTACATTCCAAGTGGTAATGGAAATTCAGTCTGTGGGACCAAACGAAAACTAATCTGAAGCCCTCCCAATTCTCTCACACATAGCAAAATCTAAGTTGCGTGGTCAGGGAATCCACTGCATCAGAAGTTTTCACAGCTTCATTCAAGCAGAGCTACACCAGTTGCTGAAGCAGACACTGCCACTGCACACAAATACTGAATGCTCAGGTGCAAAAGTTGCAGGTTGGTCTGCAACCCACCTGAATACAAAGGTGTTTATCAGACAGCTAAGCTCTGTGCTGCCATTGCTTCACCAGCAGCTATAGCATAGTTGGAACTAAAACATCAAGCCAGCATTTCCACCAAAAGAAGTGGTGTATCCTAACTGGATGCTTGCTCCTGCATTCTTCCTTTGGGCCAACATAAACATTTTTTTGGTTGCAAAAAGTGAATTAAACTGACAAATGGAGCCACAGTAACACTTGGTACTAAGTCAATTTTGAACCAGACTGGTTTCCCAATACAATTTACTACAGAGCTGCACAAGTTCTTGTACCAGCACTACTGCAGGGTAGACATGGAGAAGAATTAACTACTGTAGGCAAGACTTAAAATATTTATAATATTTCTTTTTGGTGCAACCGTAACTCTGAGTAAGGACAAGATTATTCTCAAGGAAGGCCACAAAAGCCGGAATGGCAAGATAGAAGTCTAGAATGTAACACTGCAGCAGCACTGATGATGAATGACTCATAACAACTGTGTAAAATCTGATCCCATCACTGGTAGAAACATGCAAAAGACAAATCCATTTAAAGTAAACTTGGACAATTCAGTTGTTCAGCACACAGTATTAATGGTACATCTTAAGGAAATAGAGGTATTTAGAGAAGAACAGTTACAAAAGTTACTTTAAGTCTTATTCCACTCCAAGTTCTGTGAAATGAATTGAATACTGACACCACACCCTGCACCCTGATGTAGCATTCACTGATGGGAAGGCCAAATGAACTTCTGACTCCAAGTTATGTAATCTGAAATAACGAAAAGCATATTAAGGATACTACAGAAATAATACAGACACTATTAGTTCTGCTTTATTTATACAAAAACACAGCCTAAGTTCTATTTCAGCATGCCTTATTTTCAGTGTGTCTACTCTTATTTCAGTGTGTAGGAAAAAGCAGCTAAGAAAGACAAGGACAGCAACCTATAGAAGCTGCATTTGTATAGGAGGCGTTTATTTACTTTCTTATTTCAATCTTCTGTTTCCACAGTTTCTGGAGAAGACCATAATTAAAGCTCATTCCCACCACATGCTGAGATGGTCTTAATACCTGAACTTGGAATTCAAGTAGAAAGTACTGCTAAATTCTAGGGCTCATATATCTAAATCCATACAAAGCAGACTTCTTCCCCATCCCATCAGTTATAAATTTCTTATTGGTAACTGTCCACCTGATTCATAGGGCTTTTTAGTACACAGTACATGCCTCAGGTACACAGTATATAACCTTCAGTACACACTATGTAACAAAAGGGCTATGGCAAACGTACAGGCCATACCTTCTTCCCATCACCAAAAGCAAGCTGGTACACTGTACAAGCCTGAAGCCACACACAAACAGCCACTCCTCACTGTGCAGCCCAGTGTGGGACCATATTCTGAAACATCACTTTGAACACAGGGTACATAGTTTCACATTTTGCAAACTTGAGTGGGATTTTAATTCTATTGTGTCTCTCTTCTTGGTCTGAAGCATATCCCACTTCTCCAGCTCTTGAAGGCTATTACAATATCAAGTTTCACCTCTTCAGGCAAGAAAATATATTTCTTGTAATGGCTCCTACCTCAGAGTCTGTTCTCAGAACCTTATCTTTCTCTTCTGCCCAGTAATTTACCCAATTTATCAGCAATACTGAACCAAGCCAAATACATTTCAGCAGAACTGTATCAGTCACGAAAAATGCTAATGTCAAGGACTGCAGTATTTCTGATGGGGCAATCCCAACTTTCTCTTCCTGGGCCTCCAGAGTAGAAATCCATGGTAAAATATTCAACCTTATGCAAGTTCCCTGTCTGACTCCGTTTCATAGCAAGGGAAACAACTTCTATAGCCTATCCAATTCACAGATTTATTTCCCAGGTTAGTTTTGTGGAGAATTACTTGTTGTGGTTCCTGAAACCCTGCTTTCTTTGCTAAGAGAAATGCAAAAGTTCTCCGCATTCAAGCCAGCAGCGATGCTAGTTGTTCAGGAGAACACCACAGAAGTAGCATTGTGAATAAAGTTGCTTTATACCACCATTTCAGGTCTTCTTTCAGCCTCTGGATGGGTTTTCAAAGAGGTGTTTACTATCAAAGGAGATTCTACATATAGCACTTGGAAGCCTGTCTCCAACTGCTCCAACATTCCCTCTCAACTTAGATGATGTTTTCAAGGGTTTGTAGTCTCCTGCAGCGAGGTGATGAAATTCAAAGTCACATATGTCACATGCCCTGTTGTGTGTTTCCAGAATCCTGTTTCCCTGAACATAGAAAGAATCAAAGTACCAGGAGAGCTTCTTCGCTTACAGTTCCAGGTTTCTTTCCAGCCACGCCAAGCTGCCCCTCCAGGGAACACTATGAGCAACATTCACATCACCCTGTTCTTCTGCTGCCTTTCTGCCATTTGCCAACAGCTGCAATTAAGCCAACTCGCTGTCTAACTGTGTGCTACCAGCAATCCCTGTTATCAAATCCTTAGAAAGCATATGGAAAACTGAAAACCACGCTTCTATTAGCTAGGTTTCAGGCAAGCTAAAATACTGTATTTCACTGCTCTTTTATATAGGTTAAAGGAAGACACTTATCACACTCACCATCCTCTACAGGAGTCATTTGTACAAATCATCACGTAGCTGTTCAGATAAATATGCTGTAATATTGCCTGTCCTCATGAAAAAGCGCAAGGAAATAATTCTGAAGAAAAAAATTTAAAAAAAAATTCTGACAGCTTATAATAGTCTAATAATAAATGCAAATGAGACTTGAGATAGTGTTTGGGATGGGGAGGGCAGAGAAAAGATATTTGCCACTTTGTTAATCTCACTGGTTCTATGGAAATATTCTCTATTTATAATGCCAAACAGATACCAGAATCAGGTCAAATATGTAACAGAGGAGCTACAGTTATAGTACGGATGTAGCAGATTAAAAGTAGGAACTATCCAAAATTCTTCATTCAGAACTGTTTCACATACAAGTCATTTACCAAGCCAGTCTAGAAGAGCATCACTAAAAATGCACTTGGTATCTTCTTGTTTCAAAAGTTATTAGTTTCTTTAGCTCCAGTCCAAAGGAATGAAACTATGGAACTGAACTCTACAGGACTTCCTTTGTTGCTGGAAAAGAATGATTCTAAATGCCAAACTTACTTCAAAAGTTTGAGGGATACCACAGTCATGGTCAAAGTTTTTCAACTAATGCTTTCTTCAGTGACAAAGATGGTCTAAAAGGAAGGGAAGACAGAAGTCAGAGGGCATAGCAGAAATTACGGTATGTTTCACAGCTATGTGGAGCATATTGAATAGTTTCTTCCAATAGCTCACACTACTCAGTCTGTTCTCTCCTCTATGTCCGTTCCTTGGTTGTGGCTGCCCAGCCATGTGTGTGGCCATTCCAACTGGAATAGGGAACTGATCCTCAATCAAAAGTATCCCAAGAAAAAAGATAAGTGTTTCCTAACACAGTTCATTGCACAGAACCACAAACAGCTGTGCAGGCACAGAGGGATGGTTACAGGAGCAGGAACAAGAGATAGCAGCCGGGAGCACAACATAAAGAGTTCCTTATGCTGACACAGCTTCAGTAAGAAATGTACAAATTGTACCCATGAGCTCATCAGGCCTGGAAAACTACTTGTTTCACAGAGCATAGTGGATACATTTTAATTATTTTCAATGAAAGAGTGTAAACATTCACTTTACATAATCAGAAAGCTGACTTAATTTATTGTGTGTGAACAAAAACGCAACATAAACAGTATTTTACTGCAAATTCTGCTCATTTTGCATCTGGTTCATTGAACTAAGTGCAGCCCATCTGTTACCATACAGGACAGAAAAACTGTCAAATAGGAAAAAAACCCCCTCTTATTTAATACAAATCTAAAATTATTTGCTTAGACAACTAATGAAGTGGAGTATATAGGCAATTAAATACCGTAGAAGGCATTGCAGAGTACTGTAAAATTGCATGAAGGTTTGTAAATGTTTATAACTGGGACAATTAAAAATACAAAATAGGCTTATTAAGTCTGATGTTGAAACTGATTGCTTCAGAATAAGATGTGCATAAATTAAAAAATAAATTTCAACAGTCTAATAAACTATTCCTAATAGCTGGACATTGCATGGGAGACTGCAAAACATTCTGGACCGAGCACTCAGAAGCACTGTTCCACTAAGGAATAAATGTTGAGACAATTAGAACAAATTTCCTTCACTTAGAGAAAGTACATTACAGGGCTGATTTTTCCCTCTCCGTTTCTTCTCTCTCTACCACGCAAAACCCACACAATGAATTCCTCATTGCTCTAAGACGTTCATTCTACCAGAACACCTCACAGCAAATGATAAATTACTAACACATGGTATTTTGCAGTATCAGGCTCTACCATGATGATAAAAGTTGCATTTTCATGGGACAAATGGGATGTTTCCAAACGATACATGAACATCTACTTCTTAACTCCTGAGAACTTATTGTAATTGCGTTAAAAATCTGGAAGAGTCTCAGCAATAGCTGGTTGACATAATTGCCAGAAAAAGATTATACAGTTTTTGGACATTCAAAAGAGAGCAGGAAAAACTAAGCAGACATGGAGAAATGAACAAAAAGCAAGACTGGTAGGGAAGTCATATATTAATATCATACTGTAATTGGAAAACCAACAATAAAAAGAAGCTGTAAAATCCAAATGTGTGATTTTTCGGAGTACGTGTGTTTGGGGAGGTCAGTGGAAGATCACAGATTAGTCTGCATGACGATCTTGGCCTAGAGCATCCATGAACTCAAGTTCTGGTGTGACTGTCACGCACTTGAGCAAAATAAAACAATCACTGTTGCTAGTTAGGAAGGAATTTTTAACTTGGTATTGTTTTTAGATAATAAAACATACTTAATAAAGAAAGAAACAGAGAACACATCAATTGTGAATTCACAACACTTTCCATATAAAACGTACTTATGAACAAGCCACTCCCGCAATAGCATGTATTTAAATAATTTTGGTGTCCAAAGTAGGCAGTTAAATAATTTTGGCGTCCACTGTGGAATTGTTCTAACCTATTTATTTTATTGTCAAGGAAATTCCTGATAGCAGGTCAGCAAGAGTAAAACCAAAGACCACAAACTGAGGTCTTCTTTCTAGTGTTCTGAGAATATGTAAGCAAGCCAGCTCTGAATGTTTTACTTACAATACACTCGATTTTCCTGCAATTTTCCATACACCTGATATGGTGCATAACCTAAGTTCCATGCAGCACAAGAATTTACGTAGAATGTGACTGAAAACCTAAAGTTCTAAGGTGTTCTGGATCTACCACAGGTCTTAAAGAAACCCGTTCAAACTCTCAGGAGCAAACACCATGTGAATCACCATTGCTTCTCTATGCAGCATCTCATCTTCAGCTACAAACCACCACAGAGAACCTCACAGTATTCTTCTTTCTCATGTAACTGGCATAACACAAGTTTGCCACTGCTCCACCTCCATACACTCCAAGAGGTCTTTCAAATACAATGGTCTCTCTCATTATTTTCCTAGATGTGCTGCACCAACCATACATTTCCCCAAGCAGAAAACCATGAAGTTATTCTATACAAACTGATGTAAACGTGAAGTATAGCAGTCTCTACTGCACTGAAAAAGAAGTTGGGAAACAGCAAAAACAGCACTCGGAAAATATGAGGAACAGCGGCTAACCTTTGAGGCTTCCTTGGGAGATATTTCCATCTTTTTTCATAGTAACTATTCAGGCCAATTTGGGTTTGGGCTACTGAATAAAACTAGCAGAAAGGACAAGATACTTGTCAAAGGATGGCAAGGACAGGTACACAGGCTACCTTAAAACAATGAAAACTTCAAAGCCAGTCTATTTGATACAACTGGAAGTCTCCCCGTAGATGGTGTTTCAAGAAACACTAATTTCTATTTCTCTGGACTTCTCCACCTTACAGTGAATACTATGATTGCAAATTTCATAGTTTTTCTAACCAAGTACCATGTACTTCTTGGTAATTCATATATTTGAATTCTTAGTATTGAATCTTTTTACTGATCTAGTTTGAGATAAGTGCAATTTTTCTCTTACTAGTTTGCCAGCATAGCAATTTACCAAGTGCATACTTATGCCTTATTGAAAAATATTTTTTTTTTTAAAAAAATCAAACTCATAGATGTAGGAGGCATCTTCTACAACAGGCCTGAAGGAAGCCTCCAGCTCAGGACTTCCCTCTTCACTCAGGATGAGACCTCGTTATGCCTGTAGAACAGCCCCTTTTATCAGGAAGTGCCCAGGGCCCCTCCTTGAGTCTTTGTAAAGAAAGAGGGTGGGCAACAGGTTGGTAAACAGTGCATAGAGAGAAGGCATCAATATTTTCTAAAAACATATTGCTGAGGAAAAATGAGAACCATAGAACATACAAATTACTATGTACATATTATTGCACATAACAAACCTGATGTTCCATGATACTTCTTCAGTACTGCCCTAAAAAGTTCTCCCACTTTTCAAATCTTTGCAGCAACAACAGAGCAACTACATTCTGAAACTGATTGTACTCAAATACTTACCACTACTTGAAACCTTAGACTGTGATTACAAGGATCAAAATTACTGCCTAGTCATCTAAACTACTGCTTCCAAAAAGCACACTGAAGCACTGTACCTTTGAAGAGAGTCACACATGCATGCTAATTCTATATACCCACAAGACTTTAATCTAATTCACAGTGCTGAAAGTCTTTCATGGCAAGTCACACCCCATTGTTTTCTCTCAACTGCAAGATAGTCCAAAAACATTCAAGGGCAAAATAAAATCAATATTATACCAAATCATTCATAAACAGTGTATTCAGAGGAATTAATTTAGGTCCTCATGGGAGTAATCGGATATCTTGACACTATCCAAATGTTTCAATTTCCTTAAATAATATGGAGCTGCTTCTCTGTCTAAGGAAACTGAAAAAAGGACAATAATAATCCCTTCCAAATTCTGTTTCAATTATTATTTATTCCATAACCACAATCTGCATGGTACTGCACAAACAAAATAAAATAAGCACAATTGCTTTCCCATGTTGTCAAGCAGCTTGCAATCCAACTCCAGGCAAGGAATTAACTAACCTCAAACAAAACAGGCAAGGAGCAGAGATCAGCTACATGAATTCACAGAGCTATAGAACAGCTTATCCACATCATTCACTGTTATTATAGTAAAGGAAATGAAGATTAGATTGCACAGAATCCAACTCCTCCCCCTAAAATAGTCACCTAAATATAATGTTCTTTAAAGCAAAAATAAATTTATTCCATATATTTCCCAAAGAAAAATATTCTGGAAAGCAAAAAGCACAGGTGAAGTAAATCTGTATATTAAATACAGATGATGGAAGAAAAATCTGACAAAATCACTTAGTACAGTTTGTCTTTTCCTTCAGTCCAATCTCAACTGACAAATGTTTCCTAGTTAAGCTCCCTGCAGAAGTTTATTTCTTTGCATTTTTCCAGCTGACACCTTTCCATATTTTGTTACCTTGCTACAACAGATAAATTCAAAAAAATTCCACTAACCATTTAATTGGATTAATGCAATCATCCCTTTCTACTAGTACATCTGACAAAGTAATTTTAAGAAATGAGGTTATTTAGTAAGAACAACAATGCAAGGAAATTCTGAAAACCGATGTTACCATCACAAAGAGGCAAAACTACCCTGCTATTAGTGATACAGGGAACTACAGCACAACACTGAATCACCAACACTGACTCTGCCTGTTTTGATTACTTATCAGAAACAGCAGATGTTGTGTGCACTCCACTGCATTTCTGATGAGCTCTCACAGGGAACTGAGGGCATCAAAACCCACCTTTCTCTAGCAACTGCATGAAGGTCTTTTGTGTCACCGACATTAACTACTGGGTAGGGTAGGAAAAGGTAACTGCAAAAGTAAAAGGGAAGAACCAGAGCCAGTGAACAAGCATGATGCTAATGTGATGGTTTATATAGGACTGTTTCCTCGATTTTTTTCCTGTGTGGCTGGTGTACTTCTACTTGTCAGACACATGCAGCCATTCAGACACTAGTGAGAGACTATACTCTTCCAAAGTAAATGTTGTGGAAGTCATCCTATGGCCTGGATTTTTATGTAAATTAGTTTTAGATAATACTTCTAGAAGGCATAACCCAAACTAGAGCAGATGCTGTCATCAGAGCTATGGTGTTACTATTCTATACCATTCAAAAGTTTATTGCTGTCTGGGCAACATTTTGAGAGGCTCCATCTGTCTTTGAGATTCTATTAACTTTACGATATGTGAATGGAGACATACCTTTTTTGTGAGGACCTCTGTTATTAATTTTAACCATAAAATATTCTACTCCAGTTTGTTGCTTAATTCTTCCTAACAGATGCTGGGGGGCTGCTTACATATATTCACAACCATCACACATATAGTTGGGAGTCTATGTAGTCTAGGACAGAATCTTTACAGCCACAGTAAAGATAGAGATGACAATTGTCTATGTATGCTATTCTAGTAGCACCTCTCCACAGTCAATAAACACAGGCTCAACACCAGCCATTAAACTATCAATTTTTGACTGTCACAACCTGCCCACCCTCATTTCTACAAGGGTTCAGTTCATGGTCAAGTCAGAAAGAGGGATATTCATGTATGTAACTGCTGTAGATCATATATTGGCATTAGGAGACCTGCAACAATCATCTTGCAACCAGAATGCTTTATTAGAGGTAATTTCTTCTCCAGTTGTGCGTAGAACAAGATGTCCTGAGCGCATCCTGTGGTCAGTCACACTTCCCATCAGCATCCTACATCCATTCAGAAATCCCTCATTCCACACATATGCAATCCTATGCAGGAACTCGTGGAGACAATGACAACATTCAGTGCATTTCTAAATGATCTTTTCCTTAGAGTATGCCCACTCAGATAAATAAGAATTTTGAGATCAGGCAAGATAATACTGTGGATCTTGGACGATTGTCAGCAGTGACTAAACTTAGGAGTCCCAGAAGCCACTTTTACTAATAACCTTTATAACTCTCACTGGAGCTGCAGTGGCAGATCACTTACACAAATGCTTTTCCCAGCAGAGAGGAGGACACATTTGTCTTTTTCTGAAAGCTCAACTGTTTGCTTCCAAGAGCCCTGTCAGTTGACTTACCAATACTAAATTTCTCAGCTACTAAACCAGTGGGATGAAGCTCTCCCCAACTGAAGAACAAACAAAAGGACAAAGAATTGAGAAGCCTAAGGATCAGAATTGTATCATGACACTAAGGGATCAAGGGCAATGTGCTAAATGACAAAGGTATTATGAAGATGGACACTTTCAGACACATGAAAATTTACAGACACAGAAACATGACTCACAAGTATTGAGTCAAAAAAAGTATTTCTGCATACTTTTGTAATAATTTCAGCAACGTATAAAGTATTTTTTTAATATCTTGGTATGGAAAAAGCTAATATGAATGCACAAAGTTCTGCTTTAAAGTCACAAATACGCATTAAAATGGCATTGCTAACTTTCTACACCTTTGGCTACATGGCATTAACAGATCCTTAACTAAAATATGCTACGTACACTAATTTATTAACACAGTGCTCTCAGGCACATGGCATGATTTTTGGGGCTGTCCTGTGCAGGGCCAGGAGTTGGACTTTGATGATCCTTGTGGGTCCCTCCCAACTCAGAATATTCTGTGATTCTATGACTAGTAAGAAAGTTGAAACCCATATTGATTTAATCGGTAAGTGTTTACAAAGCTAGAAACAGCTACCTTGTCATGCATCTTATCAAGTACATTTTTACTGAGGTCAGGAACCTTGGTCAGACCATTTATGCATGTACACATACTACACTTCAGGATCAAAACTTCCTTGCATTAAAACTTCACAAAGTGCCCGTTTTCATCCACATCTTAAGTATCAAAGTTGTATTTTAGTAACATCACTTAGACAGAAGAATACTCCATGCACGAATAATCTTCATCACAACATTTGGCAAAAGAGTAAAAATGCATGCCATTCATACAAAACATCACTGCACTTTTCATAAGATCTCAATATGGCTACTTATGTCTCTGTGGGGTTGTTTCATTTCTGTGCCAATTTGTATCAGAACCCAGCGCACTGGGGTTTAGAAAAATTGTGTGGACAGGGGTAGAGTCAAATGAAATCAATTGCAGCCATAGAGATCTGCTTACAGGAGCAGGGCAGGCAGGCACCATGTCCTTTTCTGTCTGAGTATTTAGTACATTATAGATGTCAATGAAAACAAGCTTAGTTTCTGTATAGGCCTGATGCCTATTTTTACTGTCGATGTTTTAATGCCATCAGGTAATACAAACCAGAACTCAAAACATTTTCCACAGTGTGTAATCCAAAATCTAATCCAAGACCCACTGTGTACCGAGTCTGCACAGTGTCTACAGGAACTTTTTGTAGAATGTGTTTTGTCTTTCTAGCATAAACAAACTACCACCAGCTTGTTTCAATATATACAAGTCCTATATGCCATGATCCCTTGTCTTACCTCCACCATCTCTGAAACACCGGAATGCCTCACAATATATTTGTTTTGATTTTAATAGGAAGAATATAAAGAGAAATTTTGAAAGCTTCTGAAGAGAATAGAAAGCTTCTAAAATAATTCTGGGTATTAACATACTTGAAGCAGAGGGTAGGCTTGAAGAAAGTCCTTTCACATCTTAGGCCAAACTTCAGGAAACTTCTTTCCCTTTCACAGGTAAGTTGCTGGAATGATGTGTTACGCACCAGCATAAAAATCAGCAGAACCCACACATGCTGTCAGAACTAAAGTGGTGTGATGCCTCCCCTTCCCCAAAACTAATGTAATTCAGCCAAATTAACAGAGTTCACCCAGACCCTGCATCAGATTGATAATCCTCTACCATCCAAACATGGTATCACAAATCTCAACTGATACCAAATATTTTAAACTGAAAGATTATGTTCTCCTGCTTCTGACACCTTAAATTTTAAACTTATTTTACTGGACTGGTTTTCTCTAGCTGTCAGTAGCATTATATGTAGGGTTATATATACTTCAAACACATTTCTCCTTTAAACACACAAAGTTGGCAGAAAGGAACAATCTTACCTTTCCTAAATTTGTTTTACCACAGTTAGGGACCTGCACCCACTTCAGGCTCTCCACTGAAGTGTGATTTCCCCAACTTCCAAAAGGCACTGAAGAACTGGGGTTGCACTGCGACTGTGTGCTCTGAGTCAGTAAACCTCTGCACGGATAACACCTGCACGGACAGCACCTCCAGGTAAAGTCAGCGCCTTGAAAGAGCTTGTCAGAAACACAAGGAGGGGTGTTTCACCCATCGACGCCTCCAAACCCTTACAGCAGCAGCAAATGCTACCGCAGGACCAGCACTCAAGGTCCCACACGTGCCGCCCAGGAGCCCTCAGGTGCCTTTCCGCTTGTGCCACCCGCCCCCCGCGCTCCCCGGCTGCAGCAGCCCAGCGCTGCAGCCCCCAGGGCCAGCAGGGGAAGGCCAGCGCCGTTCTCCCGACGGCGGACTTTAAAAGGCAGCAGAGAACGCCTTTGCTCCTCTCCCCGCGCAAGCCGCCCGACGCCAGGAATAACTCCTCGAAGCCAGGCGGGGATCAGCGGCCTCGCTGCACCTGGGACTTGGGAGCCCTCCCCACCACGTCCAAGCCAGCCGAGAGGCCCCGGCAGCGGAGCTTCCTCCAACCCCTCGCCCACCCGGTCCCGCGGAAGGGAAGGCGGCTGAGGGGAGCCACTTACGCGGCCCGGGCACGGCTCCCTGCGGCGGCTGCGGGCTGCGCCGAGCTGCGCTGGCTACGTTGGGGCTCTCTCGCAGCCGAAGCTGGGCCGCTCCGCCCCTCAGAGAGCCCCCATGCCCGGCCTTCCCACACGTGCGGGCCGGCAAACCCCACCCTGCCGACCCCTGCCCGCCCTTCCCTCTTCTCCTCCCTTTAGGAGACTCCGCTCAGCTGAGCGGCGCGGGAGCGTAGCGGGGAGGGGGGTCTTCCCCAAAGGGTCGGACCGCGTTCCCCGCCGTGTACCCCGGGGAAGGGAGGCCGGTCAGCCCCGGCACCGCGGTCTCAGAGCCTGTACAGACAGCCCCGCTGCCCCCGCCCCTACAGACCCCTTGCACCTCCGCGGGAGCGACCAGTGGAATCCCAGCCGCGACGCTCTCCCACGTCTCATTCCCAGCAACCACGGGCTTCTCTAGCCTTGCTTTGCCCTTGCTGTGATGTTCTGCACGCGAATAGCCCTGGCGGGGGGTTCACGAATGATCCGCCCTCAGAAACAATTTCCCCCGCAGCTTCATACGGCTGAGCCTGCGGGCGGGTGGGCGCCTGCCCTGGGTTTGCGCTGCGAGGCAGGGTGGGCGGCTGCTCCCGGGCCCAAAACGCACTGTGCCGCTTGCTGGATCTATCTTCCGAGGCACCTTTCAGGAGCATGTGGTGGGATTTTGTGAGGAAGCTCCAGGCAGTGGTGGGAGCGAAGGTAGAAGAGCCGCCGTGTCTGTCCTAGCAGATAACACTTCCTATGTTTGTTTTGGGAGACATCACAGGCAACATTTGTCTGGGAGCAGTAAAAAGTGCCACAGGATGGGTACAAGTACAATGCAGCTTCTTTTCATTCTAGTGTTGTCAAGCACTGCCTTTTCCTACAAGCCTTGTCAGATTTGTTTGAGATACCTGGAACCTGGCAGCTCTATCTGTCCATAGGTTGAAGAGTTTTAGTGCCTCCCTTTGCTTCAGCCTAAATAATTCAAATAATTTCTCTCAGCCAGATATCTTTAAAAACTCATTTTAAGGCTAAGAATAGCCTTAGGGTAAGAATAGCTAATGCTAAGAATAACACTGAGAATAGCTGGAATAAATCTTACAGTCATCATCTTTTTCTCCCTGCATATATCCTATTTACATAGGTTCTTTCCTTTGAACACTATAATCTGAATCGCTCACCTGGTTCAGAGAGGTGATTACCCCACTCTGCTCTGTGCTGCTGTGGCCTCACATAGAATATTGTGTGCAATTTTGGGCACCAGAATATAAGAAGAATATAAAGCTATTAGAGAGTGTCCAAATGAGGCCTACAAAGATGGTGAAGGGTCGAGAGGGGAAGCTGTATGAGGAGAGGCTAAGGTCACTCGGTCTGTTCAGCCTGGAATAGACTGAGGGGAGATGTCATAGCAATCTTCAACATCCTTATGAGGGAAAGCAGAGGGGCAGGTACTGACTTATTCTCTCTGGTGACCCAATAGGACCTGATGGAATGGCCTGCAGTTGTGTCAAGGGAGGTTTAAGGTTAGATATTTGGAAAAAAACTTTCACCCAGAGGGTGGATGGGCACTGAAACAGGCTCCCCGGGGAAGTGGTCACAGCACCAAGCTCGGTTCAAGATGTATTTGGACAATGCTCTCAGGCACATTATGTGACTCTTGGGGCTGTCTTGTGCAGAACCAGGAACTGGACTTTGATGATCCTAGTGGGTCCCTTCTATGAATACATAAAATCCTTGGGAATACCTTAACAAATTTTGGCTATGGATCTGCTCATCTCTTTTCTATGATATTCTGTCACTATATATGGTGTATATATATCGATATGTACATTATGTATGCATATATCTACACACATGCATCCCCACTGTAGGCTTTCAGGAACTTCCTTTCAAAAGTACCTTAAATTCCATCTTCAACCTGGCTAGGTTTTGCTTTTCTCCTTCTACAGGGAAACCCTTTCAGAACTGTAAATGTGAAAGAGGTCAGACATCTGTAACTCTGATTGAGTTCTCATTCTGTGAGTCTCTTGCTTCTCACAGAGGAAGATCATGCAGAGGGCCAATCTGACAAGATAAGAAGAACAGAAACATATTTGGGGGGTGACTCTTTATTGACTTAGCTTAAATTCATAAATGAATTTATGGCTATAAATTAAACTATTCTCTGTTTATTTGCAGAAAAATAATCATGGACCATTCTGTTAAACAGTCATGTTGTGTTCCCATGTGATTGGACTACTTTTACATTTAAATTCTCATTAGAATTTTTCATCTTTCCTTTTCTGAACATTTCAGGTACAGTGTCATCAGCCTACTAAGAAATAGCTACATCAATAAGGTAAGCAATACAGTGAAGATCTTTTTCAGAATACACATCAGTTATTTGGAGAAGTCATGTGACTAAGGGGCAGCCTATTCAACCAAAACACTGGCAATCAGAAAGTTATTTGCCTTTGCCCTTGCCCTTGCCCTTGCCATGTGTGCAGAACAACAGTTCTGACTAAATGTTCCAATCCATGTCAGGTAATAATGTATGTGACACATAAAATCTTCTGAATATTACTGAAGGATAATTTTCGAGTAAATGGATTTGTAAACACAAATGTTTCACTAAATGCTCTCTACACTACATTACCTGTGAGAAGTCAGATGCCAAAATAATTAAGCACAACAGAATAAATTAGTCTCACCAAATCTGTGATACAAAATTAGTTTTGTGAAAATTCCAGTCACCCAGCATATTCTTGCTGTATTGTATGTGCTTTTATTGCACATGAATATGAAATGACCATTCTCCACCACATTCTTTAGCTGAGAAATGCAAGGAAATTTTTATCATGTGTACAAAACAAAATGAAAAAATTACATGTCCTCTCTCTTTGCCCCCCTCTCTTCATCTTCTACCTGAGTGAAGCAATTGAAACATAAGACTGTGTTCTCATTTTGAAAATTCTAGTATTTTTCTCTGTTAACGTGTTCCCTTCACCTTCCTGTTTTTCACTGGGTTTTTCTATTTAGTTGTTTCTGTTTTGAGTGTTTATTGTCCTCTGTGTCCTATTGACAGGAGAAAATGTTGAAGAGATAGCACTAATATGCTTAATGAACATATAGTAAACTTAATAGTAAACTTAATGTATTCAAGTTTAAACAAGTACTTGTGAGCTGTGCTGCCTGGTGATCTTGGGGGAGGAGGCTAAGCTCTAGCCTCCTCCCTCTTCACCACCTTTGCTCATGGCAAAGTTATTCACAGACGGTGGTTTTTTGAGGTATGTAAATGCTGTAAAAATGAAGGCATTCCTCCTTGAAAAGAGGTTAATGCTGATATGGCCATGACAGAATTATATAGCAGAGCAGAAGGTTCATATTTTGGCTGCCTGGACTACATTTAGCCATTGGATAACTAAGGACTTTTATTATGCAGCATGGATTGTCCTTTAAACTTTTAAAATACAAACACAAAGGGGGAAAAAGTTTGCAAAGGAAGAAAAAGCCAAGAAGTATTTTTAATCTGCATTAATAAATAAAAACCACTGTATTTTATTCGACTGAACAACAACAAAACAGCATTTAAATAACTCATGGAAAAGTAGTGTATCTCTGTAAGTAATTAATTACCCATTTGCAGGGAAAAAAGAAGTTTGAAGGTGTAAAAGAATATTTACATGAACAGTGGATGACAATTTTTAGCAGCTGGGGATTTATTTTCTTCAAAGAACTTGGCTGTGTAGAGTCAAAAATGAATTATTGTTTTTCCCCAGTAGGAAGAAGTTCTAGCAGGACTTGATCCTCAGCTGCCTAAAGCAGGGCTTGCCATTTGAGACTTCGGGGGGTGTACCAAGGGGAGTGTAAGGGGGAGTGGCAGGAGAGCTGCAATCATCTCCTGTTTTCCAGTGAACAACACTGAGGTAACTAACAAGTGCCTCCAGCAACCTATGGCAAGTCTCAGGCATTGAGCAACTGAGGCCATGTCAATGAAACTTTTAAATGTAGAAGGAACACTTGCCAAGGAGCTTGCCCAGCCCCATCAGCAAAGAAAACATACTTTTTGTTTCAATTTTCAGCAGATTGCTTACATATTAACCACTGCTTAACAGTCTCTGTTCACGGGCTCAACATATTCTCCTCTGGGATCAGAATTTGCTTAAGTACTTAGGGTTTGATTAGCCATAATGAATCACATGAGTGGCCTCAGTAAGATAGTATTAGGTGACCTGCTGGAGCTGAACCGGCAGCATGAGTTTTGGCCCATGTAGAGAAAGAAATGTGCCCTATGGGATTGAGAGGGTTGGCTTCTTTTCATCTCTTCTACTTTTCCACATGACCTGTGCAGCGAATTGACACCTTAATTTGTCTGAGAGACGTTAAGGAGGTAATCTCTTAAATTAAGTTGGGGTAGTGATTTTGGTGTTTGACTCTTTCTAAGACATGAAATAGCTGCAAGTTTTTCGATCTGATCTATGTAGAGCTGCTAGTTAAATTCAGAAATTGTATGCACTGCTTATGCATTTCTGCATCACATGCATTACTCAGTGGAGTTCTGCACAAAATTAGCATCTGCCTGCCTGGTATCAAGCATCAGGCTTGTCTCATATGAGGAGCAGCAGAAAGAAAACTATAATGTGTTGCAGCAGAATTGAAATGCTAAGGCTTAAACCGGAACCAAATATGGTCCTGTGAAAATGGTGGTGTTGGGTACTTCTATTGTTACCAGTTCTGCAAGCTGAGAATATCTTCTGAACCATAAACTTTTCTTCTTTCCCAGCTTCAACAGAACCCATAGACTATATGACTTAATGTCCTCACACACTCAGCTGTCTTGAAGAGTCCAAACTTTCAGTTTAGAGGGAAGAAAGTACCTTGCCTGTGATTTATAAAGAAAGCTTGGATAACCAGATACGGATGCTGTCTCATTGAGCTTCTGGGATTCCTGAAAAAAGTTCACACTTGAGGACAAACCTCTGCGTAAAGGTTTGTATGTTTCTGTGTAAAGGATGCTCAGGTTATCTTTCACAAAAAAAGTCTTTGATTCTGGCTTCTGGGAACTATTTATATAGAGCTTTGTGTCTCTGCTGTTGTATTTTTCCTGACATATGAACTTAGTTCTTCTCCAAAAATCTGGAGGAACTTTAACACTCCATGCCAGTTGTGCACTGTAGACACATCATGAGAAACATGCGCTGCTCTGCACATTTCAGTCAGATAGTTAATTTTAATGCCAAAGGCAATTCTACATCAATGGTACTGGTCTTTAATTAATTAACAGTCTATTACTTTGATGTTCACCACACGTTTTAGTTTCAGTTCAGCAGTTTTACGCTGTATCCTCGAGCCCTTGCTTATCACAACCTCCAGCTCTCCTAAATCAGTTTCTTCGTTCAGCATGTCTCTGTCGCTCAGAAAACTGACCAAAATTTCTTAAAAATCACTTTTGAGAATAAAGTAATACTTTTAATCAGCTTTCCCAGGAAGATTTCACTGACCTTTGGGTTGCTGTGTAGTCCCTCAAACAGCTATTCTTCCCCTTCTCTGTGGCCGAAGATGTAAGAGAAGAACTTCCCACAGGAAAAGGGTGGGAGAGAGCAGCCAGATGTGAAAGACTTAAACAGCCCTTCTGCCCTTGGAAAAGAAGAGTATAAATATATACTGACACATTTTTAAGTTCAGCTCTGCCTAGCGTGGTGGGAAGGAAGTTCTCTGAATCATTCAGTCCCAGTTATACCACTGGGGAAACCATAATGTCAGCACACCCTGCTCCATCTCTGCATAACAACAGCATTCATTAATTACTGAAATATTCCCCGAGGAAAATAATGTTTACAACTGGGGCTTGTAATTGACTACAGAGATGCCACGGATTCTATGACTAGGTACATTGCGTATGTCTTTGCTCATCAGTGTTTCGATGTGTATACTTTATAACTAAGTATACATTATGCATGTATGTACTCTGAAGCAGATACAAATGACATGTTTGCAGCTTTTTGATGAGATGAAGCTAAATTGTTAAGTGGGAAGGAAGAATGCAAAATTTTGGATATTGCACATAATTTTTCTTTGTGATTTAGAACATTTGCCCTTCAAGTTTTCTCTTCAAAGAAAAGTATCACCTAGATAATTTCCAGCAACTGCCACCGTATTTTACATTTGACCTTTTGTTCACTTTCTCTTCTGAACAATACAGTAGAAGGCACCAATAAAATGGTTGTATTGTTCCACTCCTGCAGTTACTATTCATCAGTAAGAGATGACATGATCACTGAAAATGTATCCTGCAAAATTCTTTGAACCCACCAGAGGATTCTAGGGTATTAAATCTAGGGTATTATTCATATGATGGGTTTTTATCCACCACCTTTCTGTACACTGCTATTTATTTTCTTGAATAAAAAGTATGAGTCATGCAATATTATTATATTCTTCCTTTGATACCTGAAATGTGCTGAGCTTAACTGAGCAAAAAGTGATAGAAGACTTTATTTTTCTCATGACATCAATACTTACACTTTATCCCCTCTAGCCACCCACATATGTACCTGAGTCCTGCCTGTAGCCACTTATGCAGGAGGAATCTACTGTGTAGAAGGCAGTGAATCATGACTTTAAATGTGAATGTGTATTTGCGTAATACATTTGTATATTTCTAAGTTTGCATTAAAATTTAATATTCTTTGGCTGATCTTTACATTTGTTAAAATGCTTATGCACAAGACACCATGTAGTAAGCTTACTAAATACATGGAAACTGCAAAGAAAAAGATCTGCCAGCTGTCACAGGACAATTGCCCTCATCAAATCCTGCTTTGAAGTGTAGATATATTATACTGAAATCTGCAGTGCAAATACTCAAAAAGAAGGTTTTTATCACAGCAAATAGAAAACCAATAGGAGATATGATTGCAGCATATATTTAAAAGGCTAAGTTTTGGGAAGAGAGAGGAATTGTTTAGGTTGGCAAAAGAAGATGTTGGCAAAGAAGATGTTGGCACAAGAAGCCCATGAATACATTTGGCTGGGATATATGAGTCAATATCTAAATTTTTTGTAGTAGGCGTGTATGTAGAAAGGGGATATAAAGTAACTGGTCTCAAAATGGAGCTGGCTGGTTTATGAAGAAGATCATATAATGGAGTAGTTCACAATAGCTTCATGATATCCAGAAGATCTCCTTCAGTCCTTTATCTTTCTGAAAGGGTGGATGTATTTTAATTACTGAAGTAGTTTTGGAGAACACTGTCTATGTTTGATACATTGCCTGGGAAACATTAGGCCTAAGCACAAGGATTTAGAGAGAATTTGTGGTTTTATTTTTTATGTATGCTTTTTTATAAGAATGAGCACACATGGATTTGATTTATTTCCCAATTAAAAAGAATGCGGGAAAAAGAGGCTGTGTTAGTACGACCCAAAGAAGCAAGATATCCAACACAGAGCACAACTCAATTCATTACAATGACACTATAACTATGAGGATTAACAGGTTGGCTTTAAATGCTTTGTAAGACATAGAACTTAACACCCTGTAAGTGCCCGTTGAATATGGACTGTACTGGTCTAAAAGCAATTCTTTGCAGGGTAATTTGTTCATCACTGCTCACTGTCAGAAGTGATATAGAGCATGACCTATTAATCCTGGTATTGAACACCTTCCAGTCCCAAGTTTTGTGGTATACAGTTTGCTTTAAAATAGCAGATTTCTAGAGCTAAAGCTAATGGCAATTGCTATGGTGCAGTTTGTAGTCTTGCAGCTATTATGGGTCACATAGTAAATGCCTGTGACTCTACAGATCAGAAAAGGTGCAGCTCTCTCCCTGTAAGTTATGACTTAGTCTTTTCCTAAGAAATCCTGAATTATGCAAATTTCACAAAACTGAGAAACTGTGTTTAAGATAGATGCTTCAGGCTACATGCTAAAATAGAGTGACTCATCATAACCAGAGTCACATCAGCAGGTTTTTGGTCGCTGAAGTACAAAAGCTCTGAGTTATCCCTCTGGAAAGCTATTTCAGAGCTTCACTGCTCTGATGTTAGGAGGTACGCCTGTTTAATGCTCACGTGAATCCACAGATGATTTATATTTTTATTCCTTTTTAGAGGATCAGCACTATCCTCTAGTTGGACTAATCTTCTCTCTCCCTTTCCTTCTCAAATATCTTTTCAGGAAGTTACCATATTCTCTCTCTGATTTCATTTTGCCAGGCTCAATAAGCAAAAAGCTTTCAGTCCTCTTGTGTAGTAGGTTCTTCATATCCCTGATGAAGCTAATTGCATTTTCTTACACCCATTCAAAGTTAGTTCCTATTTTTGAATATGGATGAAAAAAGATTGTAGACTGTTTCATATGGGACCTTACCAGGTTCTCTCCACACGTTGCCTACAGGACAGTAATACTTCCTCTATTTCTAGATGGAATTCAAACCAGGATTGTGTTGGCTTTTTTTGTGTCTGATCTACAGCTTCAAGAAGTTGATTTAATCTTTTTACATGCAATTTCAGATTTGTAGAAATTTTTTCATATATTTTAAACAGCTAGCTCATCGAAGTATGAAAAATGGAAGGTGATTAAGTCTTTTTTTCAAGTAGAAAGACTTTAAGACAAGGTGATAATTCAGACAAGATTGCCTAAAAGGAGAAATTGTAAGTCCGTGCTAAAATAATCAGAGTCAAACTGCTAATACTGAAACTTCAGTATGACAGAATTCAGGCATTTGGTAAGAAAACATTACAGAAAGCTTGAGTAGTGGAAAGTGAAAAAGAAACAGGATTTCATAGCGAAACCATTCAGTTTTAACTCTGGCACCGCACAAGTGAAGGGGAAACTAGATGCAGTAGAAAGAAAGAACTGCATATTGTTTGGTTTACTGAAGTAACTGGGTTCGGGAAGAGGGATCTTGGATTTCTCCCACACCATCTCGTGTCAGATTCCCTCGTTTCTAGTAGATGTTGTGCTCGCATTGCAGCTTGCCGTTTAGGTGAGGCTCTCACTTTCTCTTTGCAGCAGCCAAAAACTTCTGGAAACTTTTTCTCTCTTTCTCTCTCTTCAATCCACCCCCTGCCCTTAATCCCATTTCCATATTCACTGCCTTGAGCTGTTAGTAAGGAAAACTGACTGCCTTTAAAAGTCAGACCAGGTACAGTTCCTGACTCTTATACCTTTTATGAACTCTCCAGTTTTGTGGAAAAAATCAACCATCAGAGTACATAGAAATTTGCCAAAAAATCAGGAATGCTGAAAAATGAAATAGAATAAAAAAACTAACAAAAAATTCAGGCTTTTTGTGTTGCTAGGCACATTTCCAACACATCAATCTATTCAGGATGGACTTTCCCATGCCCAGTATAGAAACCAGAAGTGTTACTGCACATTAATAGTTAGCCTCTACAAGCTGTGTCAGTCTCCTTGTCCACAGGGACTGATGATCACATATGGGAGTGGGGGTGGATCTGGCAGTGCAATGTGGGAGCCAGATCCTCTCAGAGAAGTCAGAAAGTGGTGAAGGTCATCCAAAAGTGGCTCACACTATCATTGTCACTTCAGCTTGCATGAGCAGCTTCCCACTGAATTTGATGCTGAGTCTTGCCCAGCTTGTTATCAGAATACTTTGACAGGACTGTTATTCAGCAATGTCAGAGAGATGGATCGATGTTGCTCCTCTTTTACGCTACACATAACATTCACACTATAGAACTACAGGCTTCTAACCTAGCTAGTTTCCCTCTCTTGGTCTCCTTCAGAGCATCAGTCAGAGCAGCAGTGTAGTGTAGATGCACTGAATGGTTCCCTCCAGCCTGCATTGAGTACCTGTGGAGTTTTCCAAATCAGTCTTTGAAGTTCTGGGCCTAGAGTGGGTTCGTGTGAACTGTGTCATGGATGGTTTTGCTGCAAGTTAGTTGTTTTTCCTCTCCTTTTCAAAAAGGAGAGAGCATTGGAGTGACAACAGAAGCAAAAGGGTTTTGCTGACCCCTTCACTCGTACATCACAAGGATACAATAAGAAGTTCACTGCTGTTCCAACTCAAGTCATGCAAGGACTAAAGAATGAGGTTCAGACACTGAGCACTTGCTGTAAGAGGTATTTATGTTAAACCTGATAGTAAAAAGGTGACAAAGACTGTGCGTATCATAATACTGAATGTGCCAACTCAGAAATTCTCATTCATTGAATAGATGTACTAACTGGAAACCTGTTCTAATAGAAGTGCCTTTTATTCAGGTTTCAATCTTTTAAGGTCTTGCACATCCCCTGGGAAGATTCTTGGGATGTCCTGTGCAGAGTCAGGAATTGGATTCAATGATCCTGGTGGGTCTTTTCCAACTCAGCATATTCTATGATTCTGTGATTCTCTAATGCACTTTAATCCTCCCAGTTAAAGCCCCTTGAGTCTGGGTGAGTTTAGTGTGTTGCAGAATTAAATTCCTAATCAAGAAGCAAAATCATCCGTTAAAAGGGAAAGAGTAGCTAAGGGTGAAGGAGGATGGGGATTGTTCAGAGAAGTGAAGACTTGCAGCTGTCTTACACAATGTGTCATCCACTGACAATAACAGAAACATATTTTCTATTCTTAAGTGCTACTTGTGTGGGGCTTTTGGTGGTTTTTTGTTGTTGTTGTTTTGGGGTTGTGGGTTTTGGTTTTTGGTGTGTTTCTTGGTTTGTTTTTTGTTTTTTTTTTTTTAAATTCAGCTTGAAAGACACTTTGGTGTACTTCCTCCCAACAATACTCGGTACATTTGTTATGACTCCTTCTGCAGAATAGGAGCTTTCACCCTGTTCTCATTCACACCCTTCAAATAAGGCTAATTTGAGCAAGATGCTTTTAAAAAGTGGCCTCAAACTTGGCACTATTTAGTTCTATGTCAAAGGTTACATTCAAGAGAAGAGACGGTGGCAGAAAGCTTCTGAAAAATAGCTATTTTTTTAACAGCTTTAATTTTAAAAACTAGGAATGTCTCAATTTGTACAGACCAGAAAAATCATACAGAGAAAAACCAGATTCCTCACACTGTACTGCCAGTAAGAACAAACACGACAATTCCTATGATTTAAACAGCCTTGTTAAATGCAAATTAAAACAAAAACAACAACAAATAAACCCCAACAAGAAAACCAAAAGGAAAACCTCAGAGTATTCATATACAAAATGATGAAATAAAATACAGCTTTTATATTTCTTCTGATATACTAACTGGTTATGTCTGACTACTGCATTTTCCGTCCTTTGAGTAATATGACATTAATATGACTCTAAATTCTCAGGGAAAATATCATAGTGTGTACCAGGCTCCAACAAATACCTAACACTGAAATCTGTTGAAAAACCTGTGAGTAGAAATCTTGATTTAATCTTGATGTTGTGAAATCATCTTCCTGAATGGAATCCTGGACCAGGTCAACTTGATGCGAGTTTCATAGGGGGAGAGCATACTGCCATTGTCTTTATGGTATTTAAAATCTGCTCCAAGTTCTACAGTTACCAAGGTGATGTAAAACCTTAGCATGCTTGTAGGAAGAGAACTATGGATGAAATCATGAGAAGCACTGTCTGCTATAACCATGTCACATCCTGGAGTAGAAAAGCTCTTTGTCTCCTTGCTTAGTTTTGGTCTAACGTGTGGAACAATGCAGTTTGGTAGGTTGACTTTTGTACAGTAATTTTTGGAGCAAGGCTTGGCCCCGGGCAGTATGATTTACATTTATCTCTGTGGACATTTTATTACTGGCAATGCTACTTCAGAGTATCTTTCCCTGAAGACTTCCAGTGCTCATGCCTTTGCTGCCTCTTAGTTGTTGCAACTTGACACTTCTATTCACCTGGTGAAGAGGAAGCTGTCACACTTTTAAAGTGCAGAGTGTAACTGGATAAAAAATCAGTCAATCCTGCAATTTGTTTCTAATAATTTGTTAATGATACAAAAATCATCTAGGAAATGAAGAATTTGATTGCACAACTTCTGAGTACCCATTAAGCTGTCCAGATGACAGCCAGAATTCCTAATTCCTTCAATATGTATCAACAAGGAGTATACCAAAGAGAAGCACCCACAAAAGGATTTCTCAAAAGAATGAAAAAACCCCAGCCTTCTAGTCTGTAATTAATATTGCAATTTACTTACTTATGTTCACAGTAATGCATTGGATCATATGGCAAATAGAATCAATTGATGAATTGTTAATGTAATGAATGCTGGAAAAATGAGTTTATGATGGAGTCGGTGTAGACTGTGAAATTTTATTTCCTAGACATGATGTGGCATGGAGTTTATTATGATTTATGCCTACAGTTATTGCCATATCAAAATCTAACTAAGGTCACTGCTGTGAGGGAGACCACGTGTGATTTACCAACCAGAAAATTACACAAGGTCTGAAATTACACAGACCTTGGATTTCTACTGTACTAAATCCACATCACATATTTCTATTTAAATAAGCCCTCAAGGGCTTTGTTTGACTGATGGTTTATTTAACTGCAAAACATACCAATGTAATATATTTACCAATATCAAATATGGAAAGGGATTCAGACAATAGAAACTAAGACTATGTAGTTTCATTTAGGCATCTGCTTTTCATATCTTCCATTTACCTTCCCTATCAGATACCAAAAATTATGTTTTGATGATGACGTTGTGTTGAACAAAAAAAAGCACAGTGGCGTATTATCGTTCACAGTAAAAGTGTACTTGGGTGTTAATAAGTAACAGCCTATTAAAAACATCACATCTTCCCCCAAAAAAGTGCATTTCTGAACTCTTTAATCAACTCAATTAAGTCTCAGGCAAATCAGTGGAGGACCCCCTTATCTTTCTTAACTTGACAAATTTTTTACTGTCATGCTGAAAATGTTCACTTGTGAAGACAGACCTTTGGTATCTTTAAAGATTCACTTCAAATAAATGTTTAACCATAGGATATCTGGAGAGGAGGGTTTTTTTAAGTAAAATTTTTGAGGTTTGTGTCTCTTATAAATTCCATGTACAAGGAATATTTCTTACTGTCTCTGTGTTTCTCTCATGTAGGCCATATTTCTTTTGTCCATTTCTGCATTATATTGAGAAGATAAACAAAAGCCAAGCAAATAAAATAACCATACTTTTCAACAAATACAGATTTAAAGACAAACATTTAAAAAGTCACTGGAATATGAAACAAATGAATTGACTCTTTTGATTTTGGAAATATTCCAATAAAGGGCTTGTCCAACAACCAATAGAAACCTTGGCAAGAAAAAATAACACCAAAAGTCAAAACATCTAAAAGAAATAAAGTTATATTGAATCCCAGTATTTTCTTAAATGATTCTACAAATGCTGAACTTTCCCTCTTGCAAAACACAGCAGTAAGATTAAGACTTCAAATAATTCAATTAATATAAAAAATTTTCTAAGGTAATAGAGTTTATAATACAGAAACTAGACTTAGACACTTGGAAATTTAGAGAAATTGTTCTCTGAAATTTATTTTCCATGTACCAATATGTAATAAATACTATATACAGACACTTCTGAAGTGCAACTTCTGCAAAACAAGAAGGCAGGGAATCTGTTCCTCAAACACCAGTCCACAAGTACTTCTACCTTATCAATCTGGCAATTTTTTTCCTCTTTCTTCCTCTTTCTTCTTGTGCCCATCAGATGTAGTCAGAGACAGTTAAGCTAGATCCTCCTCAGACTTACTGGGAACTGCTGGGAGGAAACTTTTGTAGTTGAGCACTCCTTGACAGTGTAGAAACATGAATTGCCAAGTGCAATTCTCTCTCTCCCTCTGAAACAATCCCAAAATTTTCCGAGAGCAGTCTGTTCTCAGGACCACCCTGAGATGCTCTCAATCCTCATTAGAACCACCAAGCAGTGTGCTAAAAAACTTAAGTTCTGTGTGCCAGAGAGCAGCCGCTTCAGAATTTGGCCCTAATCTTTACTGTACTGTTCATTCTCAGCAAGAAAGAAGATGCCTATGGGACACAGAAGAGTGAGCTGGGGACTAGAATAAAACTCACATAATTACTCAGTTGTGTTAGCAAAGGATTGGAGATGTTGTTGACAGAAGACAGCCAAAGAGCTTTCTGGGGTTTGTGTATGTCAGGTTCACCCAGGGATTCTGATTCCCACTGAAGAAGATAAAGGCAGGTCAGGAACCACAGCAGGTATCATGGGGCAGCTTGCCACGTGTTGACAGCACAAGAATCTGTGACACCCTATTTGCAATAAGGAAGATGCTATGGCAGAAGGTTTATCATCTGATCTTTATGTGAGGGTCCAGACTCTGGGATGTCTTCAACTTTGAAATTCTATTACAGCAGCTGAATCATTAAACTTCTCCTCAGCCACTGTCCCTGCAACTTCAGGAAGGACAGAAAGGGGAAGGCACTCTTTGCTGGGCAGGGCATGAATACCTCAAGTGGCTTCCAGGACTAGGTCTTCTATGTACATCACATTGACACAGGAGAACAGGAGTCTCTAATGCAGTTTCCTGTGCTTTATAGAGCACTGACAGCTTGGCTTTGTGGCAGCTGTGGATGAAGTTTATAGTCATACTGGTATTTTTCTAATGAAGAATGATCCATATAGGTATGCATGTGTTCCCTCAACCTGATCATGTTTTTCCCCCTCTGCCAAAGTGATATTGCACCTTGGAATTACGGAAAATAGGTTTGCGTAAATAAAAAACGCCTCAAACCAAAAACGCAAACCCAACCACAAACCCCACACCAATTACAGCTGAAAGGAATACCATGTGTTCTGCTTATGAGTAAAAACATGGTGAAGTAGTATTTGCAACACCTCTTCTATTCAGCTCTGTTTTAGCTAATGTTTCCTGAGGGCTTTAGTCTGGGATATCTTTCCCCACAGTCCCACAGGAAAGGAAAACATTTTCCTGCAGTTCAGTCACACTGACAAGCTTCTCAGTCCAAAGCTGGGTAACTCAAAGATTGTCAGAGGCTTTATGCCGCTGACAGTTCAGCAGAAAAAAGGTTGAGTGTTTTGTTCAACTTCTATCATCTGCCTGACTGCTGTTCAGTTCCCGTGTGGCATGACAGGCATGGCATTGTCCAGAGAGCATCCTCTATAGATTTACAGAACCTCAAATGAAAGAAGGAGAAGACCATATGGAAACAGACCATCTTCCTCAGGAAAATAGTCTATCTCTAGCAGTGTGTACACTGATGGGACAAAAATTTAAGTGTGATGACTCATGGTGAAGATTCACAAAAAATCCAAAGAGGAGACAAGGTAAAAAAATCAAGATTCTTGTGGAGGAGACACATGAGTTTCCTCACCCAGGAGGCTAAAGCACATCAGGTTCAGTTTCTCATTATGGTCTTACGTTAGCCCTACTCTTGGAGCAGCCACTAGATCCTTTCAGCCCTCAGGAGTCAAGAGGCAGTTTTGCTACTACATCTTAAGTTCACACCAGCTGTGGAGGAGGTAAGGCCACAGCACACACTCCACCCCCCAAACTGAGTGAAGAACAGCTGTTTCGAAGCCACATAGAACATAAAGTTCTTTTGAGAAAAAAGTTTGTGTTCCTGTTTCCAACCTCTTCTCTGCAGAGATAAATGAGGAAAAGGGAGGATATTGGTGCTGAAGGGCAGGAAGTAACTCAAAATGGAGGCTTTCCGATGTGAACCTTCATGCGTGCAAGTTCTGCTTTCACCCCTGACAGTCAGCTTGGGATACAATGATGTGGTCCCATTCCTAGCTTTATAGAGACAAAATATTTTCTGCCTCTGAGGAGACCACAGGGGATTCCAACCAAAGCCCAGGCCAGGATCCAACATTCTGCTCTTTAAGGAGTATTTCCTCAACAGATTCTTCCAGCTGCAGTAGCAGCAGTTTCTGCATGATGATCAGATTTGGACATATGTTGGGGTCCCCTCTGGGGACTCCAACAGCATCAGGCCAGTTGCCATAGCCTGACTTGCAAAACAGCAGCAGCCTCGAGGCAGAGGAAAAGACTAGAAAGGACAAGACTCAGAAGCATTGCTCTTACATAACCCAGTGATGTATAAAGTGCATGATGCAGGTGGCTAGTGAGCACAGACACGAGAGGTCTGCCCTGCGTGAGCACCAAGACACGGCATAGCTTGAGACATTAGGGTGTGAATGGTTCTCTTGATACTAGTACGGATGTAGATCAGCAGCATTAGAGATGTAAGCTGGCAAGTAACAACCCAGTTCAGTGGCTCATGTTGTGGCATGCAGCAAAAAACACAGTGTAGACATGTGCTTTATGAGTTGACTGCAGCCATTAAGTTAGTTAACTGTTAACTAATTTGCTTTTATAACTGTTGACTTAAAGTGGGCAGTTTTGTACAATCATGTCCATAACTATCTGAAGTTAATGATACATCTCATCTCACAGATATTTTTTCCTAGACATCGCATCCTTTCCACTCAGATGAGGACCATTCAACCATAATAATTCATGCACCCTGTGACCAATGAGCAAAAGTATTTTGTAACAATACTCTGGACATTCCATTCTGGGAACAGATTACATCAAATGCTGTCTGCTCATGAAAATAATTGACAGAGAAAAAGAACACAAATTTAATACTACACAGGGTGAGAAAATTTCAAGACTTAGAGAGAAGAAATTTCCTGACCTTCAGAGCTTTCAGCCCAGGAATGCCAGAAGCAGTTCGAACTTTCTTCAGAACCCACCCCAAAATTTAACTTTTTCCCTAAACCCAAGCAGCAGCAATGTTTCACCTGGTCAGTAATACTGACCAGGTGAAACAAAGTGAATTCAAGTATAAAAATGAGCAAATTTTGTAAAAGCACACGTGAATTTAATCATAACGCCCTTTCAGTCTGAACACTGAGGTTTCTATGACCCTTGCTTAATCAGCTATTTCTTAAAAACTAAATTGCTTGTCAGTAGCTTAAAGATTACCATGTATTCTGAAGCCCTTTACCACAGAAGTTTAGTGAGACTTCACTGACAGCTTCCACAGTGTCAGTTTATTTCTATAATCCTATGGTAGATAAGGGGGCAAGGCAATCACTTGAAATTCAGAAGGATTTCTAGAAGCACAAGGCAGCCAAAACTGATTCTGGCCACTTACTGTGATGACTGCTTGTCAGTCAGATGGTAGGAATCACATCAGTTTAAGTTGTTCTGCAGAGACATTTGAAGAACTGTGTTTGGCTTCAGCATCTTATTAAAAAAAAAAAAACAAACCAGCCTAATCTTAAGGTTTCTTTTTAGAGGCAGAAAGAAACAAATTATTTATCTCAAATATATGCTTTTGAAGTATGAAACAGCATTTCAGTGAGGGTTTTATTGTACATTTTTGGGAAACAAATGTCGTTTTTAAAAGCTTCATACAGCATTGTAGTTTCTGTAAAATCTGGAGAGTAATCAAAATTTACAGCTATCACACAGTCATGCATAATCATGACTATAAAAGCCACAATTGCTTCACTGCATTCTGATCATCATAGGTCAGTGGGAAGCTTCAAGATAAACTAACTCTTCAGTATTTTAAACATAGCTTTACCTAATTCTTATACAAAGGCCAGGGAATACATTTCCTTTGTTATCCACTTTTCCTTTCTTCTCTAGTCTTTTCTCCCAAACCCAAATATACCATGTCCATACCTTTTTCTTCATGTTGGGAAAAATGCTCTGAGCAGACCATTAATATGGTCCCATAAGTTTAGAAAATTTTCTTTGTGAAAGTGTTGGAAGCTACCTTGCTATCATGATATTTTTCATTGAACAATACTGCTTCAGACTACACATAGCTGCAGTCTGCTTTGAACTTTATATCTTTATTTTCTTCTCCTAAGTTGTTGCTGAGCCTCTGAATGAATGTTTGAATGGAAATGGGCTAAGATAAAGGTGTTTTAAACTACATATATATATTTAAGTTATTTTTATTCTTTAATATCATTTAAGGGAGTATTTCCTGTCTAAGATTCGGGGCAAGCTAGTCTAAAAGTAGTCAGAATATCACAGATGCTACAGTTTGGAGAATCCCTACTGTAAATAGCTGTAAAGCTTCCTAAAACTTCTCAAGAAGAATAAAATTACTCACTGTTACTCAGGGTTGATACCTGACCCACTAGTAAAATCACTGTCAAAACATCAAATTCCCACTTTTAAGTGGAAGAAACACATTTTTCTACTAGGTCTTAATGAAAAGCAAGTTATTTAAAAATGAATAACTCATCCTTTTTTCTATGTTTCTCCACATAGCTGAACATCTAACTTAGGAGCAGACCTGCTCAGATATACTCAGCTACTGCATGGGAGAGCTGGGGGCCACACGTACAGGTTCCCAGTTCCCAGAACAGTCATTCATTACAGCAGTATCCTGCTGAGAAGCAGCAAAGGCCAAGATGAAGGAGTTGCTCTCCACTGGATTATCTAACTGGCAAAACACCTTAGGATAAAATATCTGTACCTATGGATTTCCAAAACCACTATTTCACCACTTCAAGAGTTGAGGAGCTTTTAAATTGTCTCGTGGAAGAGTCTGTTTCTCTACTGGATACATTGAGAAGCACTTCTTTCCTTTTTGCCCCTACGATCCATACAGTAATAACCCACCCCTTCCTGTATTTGCTAAGCTTTCCTTTAACTGCTGGGCGTGGTAGGACAAATACCAGCTCCAGGACATCATGGCTGAACTTGCCCCCCTATATCTCCAGCTGGTTGTGCTGACATGCTTTGTTAGGAAAAATGCAGCATTTTCAGAGTGACAGGAGTGAGTATTCTAATCCTGTTGAAATGCTCTTATTTAATCAACAGTTGTCACTCTGGCATAATCGTACCTGTTTCTTCAATTTGTGAAATCCTCATATAAGTAACTGGACATGTATCTTGAGTAATTCTAGAGTTTTGTCTGTTTTATTTCTCTGCTATGCATTTCAGGTCAGTTATTAAAAACCTGGCCAGATATCATGCATGTTGTATCATATATCATGTATCACAATGTTATATGGTGTATGATATAAATATCAGTTTGTTTATCTGCAGAATAGCATCAAAACCATTCCAATTTCCAGAGGTTGGCTGGTATTTTTTCCTGCAAAAAAAATTTGCTTTTATAACAATGTAACAATGTTTTATAACAAGGCCAAATCAAAGACTTTGAGCCATTCTTGAAGGAAAAGTTAAAAGGTCGAACCTAGTAATAGTCAAGTTAAACAATAAAGTGGAAGCTGCTCCTTGCATCCTGTAACTTGTCACATGCAGTTCCTGCTGTATTAACTGGGGGTGAAGTCTGTGTGTCCAAGTGCACTTTCCAGGAGAAAGCTGCATGTTCCCTGGAAAAGTTCAAAAGTTATGAAACAAATATAAACAGACACACTGTTTCTGAATCTGTGGTATTTATTATCCCGGGTGTAAACATGTTCCAATAGAATTAATCTTTATCATTTGACAAGTGGCATGAAAAACCCTGACAAAAGGAGGTAACAAGAACAAATCTTATGAGGAGCAGAGCAGCTGAGGAAGCTGGGGTTGTTTATCCTGGAGAAAAGGAAACTCAAGGGCGACTTTATCACTCCCTACGACTACCTGAAAGGAGGTTGTTGCCAGGTGAGGGTTGGTCTCTTCTCTCAGGTAGCAAGTGATAGGATGAGAGGAAATGGACTCAAGCTGTGCGAGGGAAGGTTTAGATTGGATATTATGCTTAATGGTAGCATGGCCAGTTTAATGGCTGGACACAATTATCTTAGAGGTCTTTTCCAAACGTAAAGATTCCATAATTCTAGGAAATTACAGGAGTGACTTTTCTCTTATGAAGGGGTTAAAACAACAAAGCAGTATTGTGGAATTGTGGAAGAAAAGAATTTTGAAACTACAAAGCAGTTACAAGTTACACGATGTATTACTGGTGTGGATTTGTTCGAAAATGTATTAATGTACTGTTCTTTATGGTAAAAAGTGGTACTGTTTCCCTTTTTCTACTATAAAAAGTCTATTTTGCCATGCATCTTACTGGATGTTTTCATTTGAAGAAAACTGATATGAAAGTCAGTTGGCTTTGATATAGTCCTATTTGGTTTGTGTGTGATTGTCAACAAATAGTGTACAAAGACCTGTATGATGAATTGCATGAGAAAGAGTGGATGCCCACAAACCACTTTTTGCCATCAATGGGTCCAAAAGCATTTCCTTGGTGAGAGGTCAAGCTGGGTTTTTTTTAATCTCCATTCCTTCTCCACAAACTCAGGGCTGCACTCAAACCACTACTGTTTGCCTTTAGCCCACAGTACACATGGGCTGACCCCAATATCCACATGTCCATCCCATATACCAGACTCTTTAGTTGGAGGATTCTTGGCTATAGCTGTCCCAGCAACAAAGCTGTTATACCACCAATTTTCAGTTGATTTCTTCCCTGCATGTTAGTATTTAATTTATGTCTACAAATCTGTAGACTAAACTTTAAAATAAGTATTAAAAGTACATAAATGTATTCTTTGATTTTGTATTATATTAAAATGCAGCCCACAGGAAACTACCTTTAAACAAGTAAGATATAATTGGAAAATACAAATAAATCCATAAAGCCTTCCACATCTAACATGATGGTTCAAATCCAGGCCAGGTAGGTAGTATGAAAAATGTCTGAGTATTCGGGTGACTCCACTGAATATAAGAGAAATGTTTACATATTGGAAGTGAGGTGTGTTCAGGTTTTAATAGATGAGGCTGAAAGCTGACTTTGCTACTTAAGGATATAGAAAATAATTACGCTGGTATGATTCTAGTCCTCAGTGACCAGCCTTCTGCACGTGACATTAACTGAGAACTTTGTTGGCAGTTTCAGCAGACAGGTCAAAACCTGTGTAGGCGTGGCAATTTAATTTTCCTGCCCCTACATCTTAGTCGAGTCAGAGCAGTAATCTGCAGAGTTACTTCTGGATATACCCTTACAGAGCATTTAATTTCCAGACTGCAGATGCAGCAGTCTTCATGAGCCTGAAATGCAAATGAAAAATGTAAGAGAATTTTTAGAAAGCTGTGCTTACTGAAGCTTTCCATGACAATTGCAGTAGACATAAATTTTATCTAAACCCAAGTTCTGTTTATAGCTGCATTCAACCATCAATTATTTCATCAGCCCAAGACAGGCCAAAAACTCTGTCAGGATGTTGAGCAATCGATTGCTACATGAAGAGCAATGCTTTAGTTTTGCAGTTATTTATGAACGTGAAGCAGAGTTAAACTGCATTGTCACTTAGGTCTGAAAGTTTTCCTGACATCAGCAGTAGGACATTAACTTGGCTGCGATGAATCACAAGATGTACCAGAGTAAAAGCATCTCTGGGGACTGAAAGGATAAATGTACTTTCTTCCAACTTTACTCACTGGTGGTAATGCCAAAATATGATAATATATGTGGTGAATCACATCAGCCATAACTACAAAGGAAACATATTCCATGGTTGGTTAATTCTTAATTGATTCTGAGGCTCTGGCCCAAAATGGAGAATAAAACATGCCACTGAACAAGAGTCTTGTGAAGTCCACACTTTATGCACATTTATGGATGCTATACAATGCATTTTCAAGCAGCAAATGGCATTACCAAGTCTCATTTTAGATCTGAGTGAACCGAGTGAAATGCAATGATTAGAAACTCCAAGAAGAGTTTTTATTAATTTGATGGTGTCTCAGACTACTCCCATAATGGCCACTCCTGCTCAGTAACAGCAGCTGAACTATGAGAGAAAGGAGGGCAGAAATTGGCCAAAATGGGAGGAGCAAGAAGAATGGTCAAATCCAGGGGTGACTTATTTTCCACCCATGGTAGTACAACTGCTGTCTCCTCTAACCTAGGATCTGATGTTAAAAAATCTCTTGACGCTCAGAGTTTTGTGGATAAGAAATGGAGAAAAAACCCCCTTCATCTAGCCACTCCCTAGCAAGGAAGTGGCAGGATTGGAGAAACTTCAGAACCAGTGCAGCTGTACCCATTGCTCCCTTTCCCTTGGGGTAAAATGCATTTTTGGTTTTTAGTAACCCCATGTTATTTTCAGCCCATATTTTATCTTTCACAAAACAAATCAAGCTTGCTCTGTTCTCTGCAGGCAAGAGGAGGATATGTGGAGAGCTTCTGTTGCTCTGGAGCAGAGACCTCTTGCTGTGGCCTTTGTGGGGTTTGACAGGTCTCCACATTTATTTCTATGCCTTGATGAGTCCCTACTTGTGAAGAATTGCTGGAATACCTTGATCAGTATAGAATACCTGGGCATTTTACATTTATGGTGTATCTGAAATAATATACCAGCACCTCTAGTCATTTGCCCATTGGCATAAACACTGAGAAGTTTCTCTTTTTGGTCTGAAAATAGTAGCAATTCAAAGGTGGTTAGAGATATCCATTCTTTATCTTCACACTGGTAGACTGGGAAAACCATCTCAGTGTCATTTCTTTTTGCACCAAGAGGTAACACATCTCTGGCAATAGGTAAGGCAAAAGATGGGAAAAGGCATTTCTGGCCTAAGGCTGAAAACTCTTGAGTCACAGAAAATACGCCCTTGTG
>VYXC01007184.1:1221751-1232934 GCA_013397175.1 Platysteira castanea
GCCGGGCGGCCCCGGCCGCAGCAGCATCCCCGGGGCAGCATTCCCGCGGCAGCATCCCCGCGGCAGCATCCCCGCGGCAGCATCCCCGCCGTAGCATCCCCGCGGCCCCTCCTGCGGCGTCTGCTCCAGCCCAAAGGAGCCTTGTACCGCAGCCTCGTGGGCCTCTACGGCCTTCCAGCTGATGCTGCGGGCTGGTTTTCGGCCAGTTTGCCATGATACCCACCCAAAACGCCGAGAGGTGGGCGCGTTGCTCTGCGGTGTGGGCCGGGGATTTGTCGGGCTTCTCACTCAGTTCCCCTGTTAACGCAGGCACTGTCCGTGAGCTGTAGGTATCCGAAATGGGAACCGCGTTACCTCCTTTTCGGACGCCTTCAGTTTGCCCTGAGACTTCAGACTCGGTGATGAATTGATTTAGTGTTTCTACGAACATGTTTGATCATTAGCCGACGTAATCAGTCTTTTTCTATAGTTTTCTAAGCACGAGGTCTGTATTTGTCAACAAAATTGCCACCTTCCTCTACAAAAAAGGATACAGTTTTAACACATAAAAGGTTTAGATTGAAAGTAATAATAAAAAAGTGAACCAGAGCAATAGGTTAATTTGAAATGGGGTGGGATATATTTCCGTATTTATTTATTTTCGTATTTATTTATTTATTTATTTTTTAACCCAATCCCCTGAAATAAGGAATTTATTTGTATTTATTTATTATCAATATTTAATATGGTGACATGATTTTGAGATTAGGGCCTTGGATTTCGTCTGTCTTTTCCGGCCTTTGAGTGTTAAGTTGTAAATCTATTGAGAAGATAGGCATTTATAACAACTGCTTTTCATCTGATTTCATGATCTGTTATCTACCTTTTGGGGAAGGAAGAATTTCAGAGTAGTATGGCTGTATCCTACTGCAGGTAGGATACAATCAGAGGAAGTTGTCTGAACAGATGCTTCTGAGCATTTGCTGGAGAATGCTGAAAGTGTGAATGAGAAACAATGCTGAAAACAATAAAGGTAGAAAAATACCCTAAAAATAAATGGTTGTATTTGCTGTGGATGGAAGACCCAGACAAGTCCCTGTTGCAGGCAATGGAAGCTTATCTGTTTTCTTTTCTACCTGAAAATATTACTCTGCATATGTAAAACTCATTTCTGTATCTGATACTATAAGAAGGCACTGTACCAATGCCTCAGGTCACTGAAAATCTTAACTCAGTGTGAGGTGATTCTGCAGTCCTGGATCCTGGCAATCTCTTACATTATAGCTATGTGAAAAGGTATCTGATATAGTAGAGTAGTTTAGAAGGCATGAATTAAAGGCACAAGGGGTACAAAAATCCTTTAAAATTTCCAATATAAATGTAGAAAATCACCATGAGTTACTACTGAAACACTTCATCTCTCCAGTTATTCCTGAATACACTGGAAAGTCAGTGTATCTACAGCTACCTAACAGAATTGATGCCTTTGATTTATCTTTTTAAACCCCTCAGCTTAAAATCAGTCATTGGAAGAGTGTTGGGGTTTTTTTCTTTTGTTTTTACTGAATTTGGTTTTGCTAATTTGGAAACATAAAATGATTTCCAATGCCAATAATGTAAAAATAGGTAAGGGAAAGCTCACAGTATCATGTGTTAGTCTCTGGTGTCACATTTCCTGACTCCATACAATTTTGTCCTGAGAGAAATTTGAGAAGCGACTGCCCTGCTCTGCAAAGGTATTAATCTCAGAATAATGACACTTTCCTTGATTCACAAACCCAGCCAAATGGAAAATCAAGATAAAGCCCATACTTAGCAAATTAATAAACTTAATAATATCTGAAGAAAAGATTCTTGGCCCAAGTAAAAACTTTCCCTTCAAAGTGAGGTCTATATTACATGATGCCCACCAGGTCTCAGCAACTGTTTTAATTTTAAGTGAAATATGACTGCAGTGATTTATGATTCATAAATAGTAAAATTAATCTGATAAAAGAGAACAGACATTAAAAAAGCAGAAGGTAATCCCATACCAGTTGGATCAGTAGTTCATTAAGATCACTACTCTGTGTCAGAGTGACAGAGGAGAGCGAGCATTTAGAACTGGCCACATTCTGCAGCTTCTCAGCATCTACAGTGGTATTAGGGCCCAACTCTTCCTAGTTCCATTAGTGTCCATTTACGGACCTCCCTATGTGAGTTAGCCAGAGCTCCTTGTAGACAGGCTGACACTCTCTGGCTTCACAGCCTGCATGGAAGCAAGTTCCAGAAGATTGTGGCTTTACAAAAATTACCATCTTCTCTTAAAAAGTCCTGAGTAGCTTCCTTCAGTATTCCTTCCCTCTAGCTTCAAGGATTTGTTAAATAAAAATTCCATGATCCCCTTATCCACACCTTCACGGTAAATCTTGATCACAACCCACCAGATTCTGATAATTTCAGAGAAATGTCATCAATGACCCCAAGAGCTCTTTCCTGTGTCAAGTCCATTGTTCTGTAGGTATGTTTTAGGTTGTTTTTCCTGTAGGTATTCTACTTTTGTCTGTGTTGAAGCTCCTATGTGTCTCTTTTGCCCACACACTGTTTTGCAAGAGTCTTCTGGAGTAGAATTTTACACTGCAAAAGCCATTCTGGTGCTTTCCCAACAGACTGTGTGTATCCACCTGCTAACACACTATTTGATGTACTGGCCACTATTGTTCTATCATTATACTCTTGGTAGAACAGGGTGCATTTGTGATGCATGCCTGTATGAACAGACACAGGCACTGTATTTTCACAAGGTAAATGCCATCCTATGTATGATGGCTGTAGTTTAAGTACATTTAAGAGTTGGAAACAGTCCCTCATTGCTAAATAGAATTATATATAACTCCTATACCCTTTTAAAAATTAGAAATTAGTCAAACCAGTGACTGACATGAGTTTGGATTGAACAGCAAGATAGTTTAGAATAACTCTCCAAACCCAAAATAGGACAAACAGCTCATAACAGTCAGAAAAAAAGAAATCAGCAATACTTCTGAACAGATTGGAAGCATGTTTGATGAGCATGTGTTGAGATATGTCTGATCATGGACAGGATGATAGATACAGAGCTCTGTAGATATGTTCATAGGGCGACTTCATGCACTGTAGCTAATCAGTTACTTTATTTTATTTGTAACTCTACATATCTTTTGTCTTTGTATATTGGCAGCAGGGCTACTGAATGGCATTATAATAAAGAACACATCAGATTTATCCCTGGTGTACTAGCTGTCTTCAGTGGACTTAGCCCAGAAATTCTTTTGGCTCAATTCTGTTAACAGAATACTTGGGATGGCTTGAGTTGCTCGAGTGCTTTCATTTTCGTAATGTTATGGTGAGGTATTTCCTTTCGATGATGCCTCTCTCAGAGAGAATTTAAGATATGCTCCCACATTAATGACAGATGTTTCTACCGGATGTCATGCTTCACAGAACAAATTTCCAGCATGTGTAAATGAGTTGTGTGTTTGCTTTTGTTTTCAATCTGCTTTCCATAATTCTCGATTTTTTATGAAGTTTTATAATACATCAGGAGACCTATATAATTTATATCCACTTTATATATGACAATATAAATGGCAAAATATTTGTCCAGGTGCTTATCCAGGTCAATAGCAAAACTGAACCCAGCATGCCCAGTCTTTACTCTCCAACTACATGTTCTGGGTTGCTGGATCGCCACCTCTTTTTTAAAGTAAGTTGGCATTCTACCACTGCTCTCTGTGTGCCTTCTGTTGAGATAAGATGTGATACTGTAGTTATGTTCTCTGTATCCAAGCTACAATTCCTTTTGGAAAAGTTTGATTTATTTCAGTTATGTAGAAAGGTGGCAGCAGTCCTGAGGTGGTATCAGGAAACACCTGGGGATGTGGACTTGGCTTGTGGACTTGTGGGGGATTGTTTCCCCCACAAGCTGGGGAATGGAGTGCCACAGGCACTTCAGCGTAGTACTAAAGTTTGGCTAAACTTTTATTTAGTTTGCTACTTAGAAAAGGTAGAGGAGGTGAGGCTGGCATGACCTTTGCCTTTTATTGGTGTTTTGGGTCATCAGGTTACAGCAGACACATTACTGTACATCTTTTAAGTGGCGAGTTGATTTTCTGCTTTTCGAGTATTGTGTGAAGGTGGTTTCTGTACTTTCCTCTAAGTATGCAACTTAGACCAGTTTGTCTTACAATTCAGCTGGTGTTTTCTGATTCCATGACTGTTTTCTCACTTTACATCATGATTAAAAATTGTTGAGCCTGTTCTGGGTCCAGTAATGTTTAATGGCTTCAAATATGTCATTCTACTTTACTGCTTTAGTTAAATGATGCATTTAAACATCTACACTAATCCTGGACACATTTAACTCTGTTTTTGTGAGTTATGGATTTTTCCTTATTAATAAGTCTTCCTTATTTAGAATGCAATTTAGTTTTCTTTGGGTTCTATTTATTCCATCTTTGTGCTATGAAACTTTGAGCACAAAGGATAAATTTAATACAAGTGAGCTTTGTAGTATACTATGCCAGAAAATGTTCTGTGGTAACGTCAGACTGGAGGTGGATAAAATGAGAATAGGAACTGCAGAAAATATCCACATGTTGTGGGATTGAACTTAAAATATCTATTTGGAATTTTGCTATAAAATACTTGCTTTGAATTAGTCATCAAGTTACCTTCTTATTAGTGCGAGTTTCGATTTAAACGAAATCTTGTAACAGCCATTATCCTCAAAGTATTTAGTATTTTCAATAATGTGACACTCAATATAGAGGTAGCTGGATAAAGTCACAAAAAAAGCTCTAAAAATCATGGACAGTCATGTATTTTAATTTGTTGTCTTGGTATTTGTGTCTAAACCAGTAACTCTAAACCTTATTGCACTTGAAAAATAGTACTGAAAATCATTAAGACAGCATGTCTGCAGGCTCCTCTTTGATTTTTTTTTTATGCATAGTGGGAGACTGAGGTTGGAATGAAGGATTTGGGAAGTTTGGCTTTGGGGTGGTCAAGACTGGAATCTCTAGGCCTGCTGTTAATGGACCCAAGTGGGTGGTATTTGAGCTATTGATGTCCATAAACTAAAGGAGTGATCTATTTGCAATAGAAAATGCACACAGACATTTCCTGCTGTCCAGGTGTACTCTGCTGAGAAAGACAGGTCCCTACCACCAGAAAAGGAAGTCCTACAAATACATTTTTGATGCAAATCTCTTGTGGCCTGCACATCTGAAATGGCTTGGTACTGCTGCTCTAAAATAGGCTGCTGAACAAGGCATGGTTTTAAACATGGAACAGAAATGCCTATATCAAATACAGGAGCTTAAGCATGTATTTCTTTTCAGTATCCCTTGGTTGCATGGAGAATTCTTTCTCCCTATATATCTTTTCAGAACCAAATCTAAACAAATTTGGCAAGTGTATTAAGATTTACTACCTTGAGGAAGCCCTATTTTTCCTGGAGCTCTTAGATAGGATTTTCAATAGAATACACTTAGTGGCTTTCTTCTCCTTTTCTAGATAAATGAGATCTAATACAGACTGAAAGAAAACTTTATGTATGAGCCTTGTGTTATGATATTGACACCCTATTGCAATGCTCTATACTCTTGTAGGAGGTTCCTGTTTACTGCTGCCACTATACAACTGCTACTCAGGTGTATCTGATAATGTGGTGCTGACCTCACTCTTTTTATAGATCTTAGCAGCCAATAGTTTCTTTTAAGCCAAATTATTAGGTAGTGTGTTCTCTGTCTTGCTGTTATGAATCATTCTTATTCTTTTTCAGCTCTTTTCCAGTATTTTCATTTTGCTTTAGTCCTTTAGTAAACTAAACTTGTTTAGATTCTTCTTGAATATTTTCCCCCATCCTGCCAGATTTGCCCTGAGGAAACTTTTTACAATGCATAGCTTAAGGTGTCTTTGCTTAAATGTAATTACTTACTTTTGGCTTTGAGTCTTTTGACATATGCAACCATCTAACTTCGTAGACTGATTATGCATAATTTTACTGCACTTGGGAGATCTTTTCAGAGATGGAAATATAGAAAAGTAACATGGATCAAGTGTTGCAGTCCGGTTCTGGGCTGCACCCTCCCTGAAGACAGCTTTGGATCGTAGAAAGAATCAGGAACAATATTTTTGGTAGATATTCATGGATGTTTTATTTCTCTGACCGCATGGCAGCCAGGAGAGACACAGACCCAGCACATGGTAGCCAGGTCAGGCACAAACTCTTTTTCCAGCTGTCCCCCCAAGACCCAAGAATCATGGGACAACCCCAGTTTTCTGGGCGGGGAAAACACCAATAACCAATAATGAACAGGATAACACCAGGGAGCTTGGAGACCCTGTAGACCATGCTTCAGCTTCCATGGCCCATCCCCCCGGGGGGGCACCCCACAATCAAGTACAGTTTTTATGATTCTTATGAAATAGAATAGAAACCACATTAAAAGGCAGCATCAATTGGCAATTCAGTTTTCTTCTACTCTTGTTCCAAGATCATGCAAAAAAGATCACTTATTGTATATTTTGTTTAACAGGTACAACACTACTATCTTTGTGTTGAAAAAAAGTAGTAGCGTTTGGTCTTTCACATGTTGTCTTTTTTCACTTTCAGGAATTATGCTGAACAGATGGATAGCTGGGGTCAGCCAGGGTGAAGGAGGCAGCTGTGCTCCTTTTTTGTCACTAGGCTCAGGCTTTTGGCTTTCACAAGCTCTTCCCTTAGCTTTTGTCTGCCTGCAGTGCTGAGGCCAGTGAGAGTCCTGTCATGAATTCCCAGGATGCAGTTTCTTCCTGCTTTTACTCGTGTGTAACATCATAAGGAGAGCAGGGAAGGCAGCAGAAATCCCTGGTCAGTCTAGGAGCTCAAGGTGATGGCCAAGAAGAAGCCTTTGCAGGGGTGTGTGCCCCTAGGGCCAAGGCCTGTTCCTTGGCTTTGGAGCAACCTTTTCAGCAGCAGAGATGTTTGTGAAAGTGGCCTTTCTTTTCCCTTGAAGAATCACTGAAACTCATTTGTACAGTCAAATTTTAAGGTACTTTATCAGCTTTTATATGAAACTTGCTTTCACAGGTTGTTGTAAAGCAATGAATTTTAACTGTCTGAACAGTAGAGAAGCTCCTGAGGATGTGGCCTGAGTGAGAACATTCCCTGCTTACCTTTAAATGGCAGCTTCTCCTGGCTGGGAGGGTTTTCTGGCCTTTCTCCCTGTGATAGGGAATTAGAGGAGATGAATTAGTCAGGGCTCCTCCTAAAGGAACAGGGAACACTTGGTGATACGGGAGCTGATCTATTTTGTTCTTGGCTGACAAATGGGCTTTTCAGTTTGTTCAGGATGCTCAGTGATAATGGGCAGGTCAGAGATGACCATGGCAGAACTGGCTGTTCAAGTGTCTTATACTTCAGGTTAGCTAATGCACAGGAAGCAAACACATAGACTTTAAACTTACGTAATGAGAACAAAGCTCTTTGAGATGATTTCTCATAATTTGAAATTTCATTTCATTTGAAAATTGTACAGCAGAGACCATTTTGTGTCAGATAGCATCTCCGTGCTGCACATGAGCTTTGCTGTGACAGGAAGCTCCAGTTCTGGCCAATCTGCCAGTTTTGCTTCTCTCCCCTTTCCCTGCTCAGTCTGAGCTCACAGTCAGAACTGATCCTGCGTTTATCTGAAAAAGCTTTCCCATGTGGAACTGTGAACAGCCTGAAATAGTAGCAGTAACTTCTGCACTGTTTTGTGATGCTGACATGTTTGGAGACACTGAAACAGCTTAAAGAAGTGAGGACGAAGGTAGCATATTCAAAAAGCATTCAAAAATAGGCCACAGAGTCAAAGCTTATTTTAAAAGTTATCCAAACTAAAAATGAAAACAAATTAGGGTACATGAATATTTTTAGGAATAACATTTTGGCACGCAAACTTTTCCGAACCCTTTCAGGGTCATATACTTGCTATTCTTCCTTAGGTGGGAGTCCCATTGAAACTGGTGGGAGTTGTGCCTGAATAAAATCTTGGCCCATGATTTTCCCTAATATGACATTTTTTTTCTTGAATGACCTCCTGGCAACCTTGTTCGTAAGTCATTTGTCATATTTATTCTCTGAGTAAAAAGTGCCTTCCATCTGTTCTCAATCTGTGTTCCCTTTAACTTCTATTTTTGCCTCCTTTTTTCTGTCATCTGTGTTACATTGAAAATAGAGTTTCTGGGCAGCTTTATTTATCTCCATGTAAGTGATTGTAGTTATTGAAATAAATCTCCTGGTGGTCTTTTCTTTAGGCCTACACAACCACTGTCATCAGAAGAAAAAAAAAAAAAAAGATGGGGCAAGAACTTCAAATTAATTATTTAAATTATTGAAGTTTTGCTTAGATGCTACTCTCTAGACTGCCTTGGTTAATGCTTTGCTTTTAACTCGTTAAGGTCTTCCAGCTCTCAGCTTTACAGATCTGTGTTTTCTGCTCTGGTCTCTCCCACCAGCTGTTCATTTTAGGCGATGTACATGTGCATGGCCTCTATGCTTTCTCCTGACATGTAGATACATAATTTCCTGCATTCTCCAATAAAGTCTGCAGTCATTTTGGTGAAAAATGGAGCATTGTTTTTTAGGAAAAAAAAGAAAAGTAATGATTATCTCTCTCTGATATTAAGTTTAAATTTTGGCTATTAATGCTGATTTCTCAGCATGCTGTGACTTTTTAGATAGAAAAACTCTTCTTTTTCCAAAGCACTATTGCAACGTGTGTTCCCCTCCTGTGGAAATGAACATATTCCCATCCCCTCTATTCCCAAACTCTCTAGATTTAAAGACACTGGTGGTCTTGGCTTTTTTTTCCTGATTGGGAGGGTGCAGAAGAAGAAAGAAGCCTCATTCTCTGAATCCTTTGATCAGCAGAATGAAATTGAAGATTGAGCAATGCCTCATTATACTGCTGAACTAAATTTTTCATTAATAAATATAAGATAATACACATGGGGTGTAGATCTTACTTATGCATTCATGACTAAGAATTAAAATTCCTAATTCTAAAAAAACCCCCGAAAACCAAAAAAAAGCCCCAAAAAACAACTAACCCAAACCCCACCATGTTCAGCAGAGGACAAAAAAGCAAGCAATGTTTGAGAACTTTTAAAAACTAAATAGAAAGCAAAACAGCAAACATCACTATTCCACTATACAAACTACGAAAACCTGTCATACATCCAACTTTTGAATTCTGTTTGCACTTTTGCAAACAAAAGTGCCTCTTTGAAATAGTTTTATTTTTCAGACCTTACGCAGAATAATGAAAAGTGTAGAAGAGCTTGTCTGGAATAGCTTCCGTAAAGGTCACAACTGCATGAAGTTGGGCTCTTCACTCTTGGAACACGAGGATGGAGGGAAGGATCTGTAACAGCACGTGTGGCACATTACCAGTGGCAGATTCAAAAAGAGCAGGAGGAAAGGATTTTATTGTACAATGTACAGCTGAAATGTGAAGTTCACTCTCACAGGGTGTTATGGATGCCAGTAGGTTACAGAGATTCAAAATGATATTTAATAAAATTATTGGAATGTAAACAGAGTTACAGCTATTAAAAAGTATGACCTCAGCTTAGGAAGGCCCCAGAGCCGGGCTGAGATCCTGGGGGAGCATGAGTACATGCCTGCCTCTCACACTCTTCCCTCAGCTGCTGCAGCTGTCTGTTCTTGAGAGACAAACTGCAGGGAGAGGTGAATTCTGATCTCCCCTGGTGCAGCCACTGCATTTGCTTTGGTGGAATCAGACTTCCCACACAGCTCTTACTGCAACGTTCCTATTCATTCAGATCCAACCTTTAATTTATTTGTAGCTCTGTATTAAAAAAAAATCAAACCACGACCAAAGAGGAGCTTTCTTGGTTAGCATTTTTCAGGCATGGGGCTGTGATTGATGAGTGGGGAAGGATGTGACCTAGGAGGTCTGGAAATTCATCCCTCAGCCCTGCCCTGCTGTGTGGATGCCTGCTTTGCTTGTGTTTCATGGCCCACACCAGCTCACTTTGTAGGCTGGGGTGATGAGTGCCTTGTGCAAAATCAGTGCCTGTGCAGCGGACTGCACAGCCTTGTTGGCTGGACTGCAGTGTAGGGACCTTTTTTTCATCCAGACAGTGCTGATTTTTATTGTTCTTGTGGGTTCCTTTTAGAAGGGCACTGCCTACATTTTTCTTTTGTATTATCCCTCCTCTTTTGCTTACTGCTGGGTTAAAATTGTATTTCTTCCATTCCTTCTCAAGCCAATACATGACCTCTGAAGTAGATGGCCCTGGGAAAAGACTTCATCCATACTTTCTAGCAGTTTTGGGTTTTTTTTAAATAAATAGTTTTATTTTTGTTTAAAACAAATTATAACTGGCCTTGAGGGAGACGACTCTGGTTTAATAATTGTTTGATTTTAAGTATTTTGCTACTAAACTGGCTTATTTTCATTTTAAGGTTTTATTATTCCTGTTTTTAAAAGAGTGCAATGTATTTGGAATACACATTGCAAACATGTAATTCTCAGATGCTGGCATTCCATTTTTCAGGAAAACCAACTAATTCTAGTTTTTTAATTGTTATAGTAGGAGATCCATCAAATCCATGATAGCAAATTGGTAACTGTTTTGGGCAGGTTTTATCCCACTGAATATCCAACTTGTTGATTTTTTTTTTATTCTGGTTTCTCAGTCAGAAATCGTAGAAGCCTAGAACGGTTTGTGTTCAACACCTTAAAGGTCATCTAGTTCCTGCCCCTAATAGGTGCCTGTAGTGCATGCCATATACGAAATACTAATGATGTACAAGTCACAGGCCGGTGATCTGAGAGTTAGTAACGTGCTGTGGGCTCTCCTGTTGTCAGGAGTGCAGCAAAGAGGGAATGCCCATTTTGTGCCCATGGTCAGAGAGCAGTGGAAGTGGAGTTCTTGAGTCCCACTGAAAAGTGACTGAAGGCAAAAACTTCCAGTGTGACCTCTGCTGTCAGCACTAACAGGAGTGTAAGGACAAATGTCAAAATGTTTCTTTTTAATTCTGTTAAACTCTTTTAACTCTTTTAACGCTGTTCTAAATCTTAACAGAGATTTGCATGGGAGAAAATTTGCCTGAGTGAGACCCACTGAAGAAGAACACTACCACCATTATCTCCTGCTTCTTCTTCTTCTTCTTCTTCTTCTTCTTCTTC
>VYXC01007184.1:1232942-1265475 GCA_013397175.1 Platysteira castanea
TTATTATTATTATTATTATTTTATTTTAACTGGAATGTCTTGAATGGAAAATATGGAGCTAGAGTTTAGCTGAAGGACAGGCCCTGCCTTACTGTCACAGGGTTTTGGTAAGACGAGATCACAAGGAAGAGCTTAAGTGAGAAGTTGTCTTTGGAAGTGTTACTAAACAGGTTTTTGGATACAGAGGTACCACAAGAGAAGGGGAAAAAAGGAACGTTAAGGAAGATCTGGAAATAGATCACATAATATAATCACATTTTCTCATATAGTTATACTTCTTTGATATTTAATGTTGTGCTGAAAAGAACATAATAGACAAAATGTGAACACTGAGCTCTCACTATTGAGCTCTCTGTCATAGCCTAATTACTTCATTTTTTTCTCTCTCACTTTTTTGTATAGGTGGAAAATGTTAGGTTACTTGATCGTTTATCTTCAAGAAGAGCTGTGGTGGGAACCTTGTATTTAACAGCTACCCATGTCATATTTGTGGAGAATGGTTCTGAAACTCGCAAAGAAACCTGGGTATGAATTTTTATTATTTCAGTTATCTGTAAGTGCATGGCACTTTACCCATAGTAATTTGAAAATTACTTCCAAAACTTTTAAAGCATAGTAAATTAGTTCATATGGATGCTTTTATGAGGCCATGTGAAGTTCCAGCCTAGTAATTTTCAGAAAATTTCAGTGGATTCTAGATATTACAATACAATAAGAGGAGTAGAAGGGCCTTCACTGTATGAGTACCAGATGTGATTGACTGGCTGTAAACTGCACTGTTGCTCCTATCATCCAGGAAGAACTGAGGAGCAATGCCTTGAATGTGAACTTCTTCCTTGGCTCTCTCAATTCTTGGCCTTCTCCCTTACTGCTAGTGTTGAACCAGTGATTTTGTTGGTTTAATATTTTAATTTCTTTTATAAAGTAGTATTTTGAATTAACTGTTTTGATTGATTGACAACATAAGTTGCATTTTGTTGTGGTTTAACTCCAGGCATTGACCAAGCCCCACGCAGTCACTTGCTCACTCTCCCAACCAGCAGAACCAGGAGTATAAAGGGTAGACGGTAGAAAACTCGTGGGTTAAGATAAAGACAGTTTAATAGGGAAAGCAAAAGCCACGAAGCAAAGCAAAACAAGGAATGAATTCACTGCTTCCCATGGGCAGGCAGGTGTTCAGCCGTCTCCAGGAGAACAGGCCCCCATCACATGTAACAATTACTTGGGAAGACAAACACCATCAGTCCATGTGCCCTGCTTCCTCCTTCCTCCCACTTTACACACTGAGCATGATGCCACATGGTCTGGAATGTCCCTTTGGTCAGTTGGGGTCACCTGTCCTGGCTGTGTCTCCTCCCAGCCCCCCGTACACTCTCAGTTTCCTTGCCAGCATTGCAGTAGGCCTTGGCTCTGTGTAAGCATAACAAAACCATCTCTCTATTATCAATGTGTTGTTATCAATTATCAAAGCCACTGTGAAGGAAATTAACTCTACCCCAGCCAAACCCAGCACATGTGTACACATACAGGTACAGCTATTGCTCAGTGTCGTACATTTGAGAGTCTTTTATGTAGCTTAATAATGCACCCCTTATCCATTTTTGCACTAATTAACCCCGTCTTCCTTTGATCCCACTATTCCTAACCAGATTTTTATTGTAATGTTTCATCTCATTTGATGCAGTATTTAAAATTATATCAGCATCACCATTCTACCCATGAGGAGGTGCAATATTTTAGCCTTATGTAACTGATGTTGGTTCATCTTTTCACTGGGCAAATAGATGAAAACAGGCTTGACAACCACTAGCTTACACTAAAGCAAGCAAACAAAAAGCTTTGGATAACATGAGCAGGCTGATGTTTGAGCAGCTGATACACAACAGAAATGCCTCTTTGTCTGCAGGTGATGCATCAAGCTGCTTGAGCCTGAAGCTGGAGATAGGAACCAAACTGCAAGAGGAGGAGTGTGGGGGTTTTCTGAAACAGTAGTGGAAGCTTCTGTGCCTGCCCTGGCACATCATTATAAATAATTACTTTTCTTCTTAAAGATTTGAGGAGCGTTACTGTTTTCAATTGCCTGCAGGTTCTCCACAGCCAGATTTCCTCTATTGAGAAGCAGGCCACCACTGCCACTGGTTGCCCATTACTGATCCGCTGCAAGAACTTCCAGGTCATCCAGCTGGTCATCCCTCAGGAACGAGACTGCCACGACGTTTACATATCTCTGATACGTCTGGCTCGACCAGGTATGGGAAGAAAATAGCACAAAAATCAATCCTCATCCTGAAGAGGAAGAATTTAATGGAAGAAATGTATCTGTGCATCTTTGTCCTTTGCAGGTTAAGAAAAAAAGGTTCATTAGAGATGTGTTATGAGAGAAATATTGATATAATCATTTGTGGAGCAATGAAGAAAGCTCATTATAACAAGTAGTTCATTCCATAAAGTATGACATGAGCTTCTATTTAAAATCATACTCTAGGGCATCATGGGCCATAAAATATAGTATAATGCTATTTTATGTGCAACTCATTTGCTGGATGACTTGTGTAAATGTAAATTTAGGAGAATACGCTAAATTCAGGGAACTTTTATGTCCCTGTTGTTACAAAAACTTTACAATATATTTAGTGGTCCTGTCAAGATTTTCATTTTGGCTTTCTGTGCTGTGCAGAAATTCCTTGAAATCAGTGAAAGGTTTTGCAGCAAGTAGTTGTTTTATTTCACTGGGCTGCCTGTGTTTTGGCCTATTATTATCTACATTTTGAGTATGCCCTGTGTGTTTCTGAACTCAGTTCAAGATCCTTTTGAAAACTTTCCCCTTTTCAATGAAAAGCCAAATGTTGCATCAAAGCCCAACATTTGATAGCCTACATTATAGCTCCTCTCAGCACTATGCTATCCTAAGAACCAGCTGACAAAGCTTCTGGATTGTTTATTTTAAACTTAACTCTAGAAATATAACACCAACTTTTGTTCTTTACTCTTATTTTAACACTACGCAAAGAAATTTTCTATTGCAGTCTTTACAAAGCTGACAACATTGGCTTTAGTTTTTTTCTTGTTAGGAGAGCACCAGTTTTACCTGCTGTGTAGAGGGGAAAAAAATTGCACAGTCCACCAGCACAGCTACTGAACTTCATAAAGTACTAGTAGGAGTAGTAGTACTATATAACTGTAGTGGAAGTAACTTGGTAAGCTAGGTGATGCAGGATGAAAGTAATCAGAGAAATTTAAAACAATGAGAAAAATTCAGTCAGTGGTTCTGCTGATGTAAATCTGGATTCATTGCATGCACCTCAGCTGCAAGTACATGTTCATGTATGCTGGAAGACGTGATTCTGGAGTCCTTTTTCTTGGAGGCAGGAGGAGGTGCTGTGCACCAGAATGAGGAAAGGAAGAGTAGGTGAGGACCCTTAATACAAGTTTAGTGACTGCAATGGACAAGAAGGTTTGAGCAAAGAAGATGCAGTAACAGCAGTGTAGAATTAGGTTTTTCCATAGTTTAGCTGCACAGTAGTTCTCCTTCTCTAGCAAACTGTCTGATCGTGATGTGAGACAGGATAAAATCTTGCCTAGCTGTGTCCGAGGAGACACAATAAAGACACTTTAACACTTGCCAGGTTCAGCAGAAAAGAGGATATGACGTCGATTTATTGACATTATTTTGTTCTTATACAGATTCCCATTCCACAAGGGATTGGAGAGCATGTCACTTCCTTCTCCATCTCACTGGAGAAGAAAGATGCTCATCAAAGTGGTCATATTACAAAAGGAATGAAAAACAAAAGATACCGTTAAGTAAACATCAGCTACTATTTACATAAAACTATGAGAAAAAATCTGACTCCAAGGTTAAAAACAGAAGGCTTACAGAAAACAAGGCGACACCTAGCTACTCAAAATTAGAAGGCTCTGATTCAAGCTGAGTCATATGTACCCTGACAGTGCTCTGCCATGTCATTTTGTCAGGGCGTGAAGCTGTATTTTCTTTAGGTAGTACAGTTACTCAGCATTAGAAGGTATGCTTTACTCCATGAGCAGAAAATTTGACTTATTCAGGCTCTACTTGCCATTCTCTGCCTGTTCTTTTCATTCATTCCTGAGTGAAGCTCATGTTGTGTACTGGCTTAACGTGGTCTATGCTATCTGATGTCCTAGGTACATTAAAGGTGAAGGTTATGCTTGATTTTATTTTTGCTAGGATTTTAAATAGATCAAGATGTCAGCTGAATTTGGCCTTTTTGCTTAATTAAGCCATTTTGGGAAATAAGCTGACCATAAGATACTACGTGTTTAATAGCAGGATTGCAGATGTTTATGGAAAAATAACTGTGAAAGATTGAGAAAGGTCCTCTAAATACTGGCAAAGATGTGGTAACTGACCTTTAAGGCACTGATGACTAATACTTGAACATTTTTGTTACCACCTACAGATACCATCATGCGATAATACTTGTAATGTTGAGGCAGACTTCAATCATAAATAACCTGGATACATATGTGGATTTTTAAAGGCTTTCCTTGCGCCTGTGAACAGCAGGTCCATTGGAAAGAAAATCCAGATGCTTCTGACAACCAAGCAGTGAAAACAGGAGCTCAGATTGCTACCAAAAGCTCAGTTTGGATTTATGGATTGTGCTAAAACTTTACATTAACAGATGAGAAATAAACCAGACTATCTTTCTAATCTGTGCCATGCCAGAAGTTTGAAATCAGAGAATACAGAAGGAGTTTAAACTGCTGGAAAATGTGCAAATTGTTCTCTTTTTTCCCCGTACTCAAGACTTTGTTGATTTTCAGTATGTTCCCAACAGAGTTAACATGAAGTTTTCTTTCTTTCTGTTCATACTTTTGCGTGTGTATGTATACAATCAAGTTAATGAAATTTAAAAAGGCAAAACTTATCTTACACGAGACTTTTAGAAGCCATAATCAAAATAAAAGGAAAGACTTTCTATAGAAAAAGATGGAAGCATTGTTATTGGGGGGAGGGTGTGTGTCTTTCTTATTTTTATAGCTCTAAGTTGTGTACAGTACAGAACACAGTAGTGTACTAAGATTCTGCTTATTAGGTATATGCTACTAGAAAAGGAAGTGTGGTATTTAAATTTACTGATTGTAGAGCAAGTGTGTCAGTGGAGAACTATGAAATCAGAGAGGTCTTAGCTTGTGATTTACCTGAGTTCTAAAGTTAAAGATCTGTTGATTGGAAAGTTTTAAGGAACTTTGAGCAACAGAATGAAATGTGCTCTTGTGACATAGCAATATCTAAAGCAACATTGAGAACAGTAATTTCAAGTTGTATGCTGGATAGTTACTCGTGTCAGGAACAGCTGGGATTCAGTGGCAGTGGTGTGTGGCTGCCACTGGTCACCAGGCTTAAGACACTCCTTAAATACAGATATACTCCTAAAAAAAAGTTCAAAACTCCAGCACCACCAAACTTTCATGTACGGTAGGTGGTTGAGCGGGACAGGTGGCACAGCTACTTAAACAACTTCCTGGTCATGATAAAATGATTGATGTAGCATATGCTTCTTTTATGCTATTACATCATGTGCATCTCGAATGTATTTGCTATTAATTCAAGGACAGAATTTTGCAGTCAACAAAACTAAGATTTCATTAGATCTATTGGAAGCCTTCATCATTAGGGACCAAGACAACTGAGTTTTTTGTCACTTTTGGAAGAATGTGCTGCATAGTCCATTGTTCTTATCTTTTGTCTTTGCCACAGGACAGATGTTACATTCATAAAAGGATTTCTAAACTACCTCTGGAGAGCAAATTCTTTCAAAGAACAAGTGCTTACTCTGGCACTGGCTTCAGTTTTCTTTGGATGAAAGCATATCACTGACATCTTGTCTTTGTGCTAAGGAAGGTTTTTGCAAATCTACTGAAGACTAGCAGAACATTATATTTTAAGTAGCATTTCTATTAATGCACGTACATTGCAACATATACAAATAACAAAAGAGCATGTACTTTCAAAGTTTTCTTGACAGTAGATATAAACCAGTATTTTGCTTTTGTAGAGCAGAATGTACTCTTTTAAAGGAAACTACATCAAAGTCAGCACCAAGTTCTGGTTTTGAAGTGTGGTTTCAGGATGAGAAATCTGAAGTCATTTACTCTTTCTGTTTCTTTGCTTATTTTTTTCTCAGTGAAATATGAAGAGCTGTATTGCTTCTCCTTCAATCCAAAATTAGATAAAGAAGAACGGGAACAAGGCTGGAAGCTTGTGGACCTCAATGAAGAATATAATCGGATGGGTGTTCCAAACAACTATTGGCAGATTAGTGATGTGAACAGAGACTACGGAGTGAGTTGTTGTGATTTTTCTGTTACAGAGGCTGTCTGTACAATAAATCAGCAGCCTGACTGAGGACTACCATAGTGCTTAGTGGCAGCACCTCTTTGTGCTCAGTGCTCTGCAGACACATAGTAAGGTGCAGTTCCTCTACTATTTCACATAAAATGGCACACAGAAACTGAGAGAAAGGATGTGTCTTCATTTAGCAGATGTTGAAAGGAAGCACAGAGAATATGGCCACAGTGTTTTAAGTGTTAGGGTTCAGCTGCCTGGGAAGAAGTTTAGGTCACACCTAATGTTATGTGTGTGAATAAGAGTCCCCCTGACATGCAGGGCTATGTAAAATTACTATTTAGTAATTTTAAGAAAAAAAAATTACTCAAAATGGTTAACTTGGCAGTATTTTTTCCTCATTGGCTATTCCCACACTCCTTTTGAAGCATCTGTGATTGACTGTTTTTCACAGTCATCTTATAGGTCATATATCTTTCTAGCTGCCTGCTCTCCTGCCTTGTTCAGTCTCGTATGACTGAAGGCCTTAAAATGTTAATTAATTGTGAGAAATAATAACCAAGTTATTTTTGAAGAAAGTTTGTCCATGCACTCCATTGGCTCTGTTGCTGGAACATGTCCATGTTAAGGAAGAACTGTGAAGTTCTCAGAGAAGACTGAATGTGCTGTCAGGGTTTGTTTTCTTTTTGTTAAAATGGGTGGAAAAAAATGTTTGACCTCTTTTAAGATAAAGTGTAGGAAAAATGTCATCATGAATAAAATCCAGTTCACCACAGCAGCAACTGTAACCACAAGTTCTTCCTTTCCTTTCTTCTTTATTACATAACTCTTGACTCAGAAATTAATTTCATCCTGAGCATCCTTAGTGCTTTAGTCATCTCAGAAAGTCAAAGGGAGATGCTGAATATCCTTTTGACCCCAGTCAGAATGCTACAGACAATATCAGGAAAAGGGGGTAAAACCAGGATTCCATCTGTGGTCTCACTTGTCTCCAGAGGGAAGTTGGGGCTTTTTTTGCAGGATCATCAGGTTCCTCTCAGAAGTTGAAGGCATTGTCAGGGCTGCTTGCCTTTTGGTAACCTCATTTCATGTGGCTTAATTTCTTGTCTCCATGTCCCTATTGTTGTCCTTTTTTAAAAATTATCAAATTTTCCGAAAAATTTGGCTCTATTGTCCCCTCCTATTATTGCCCCCTCCCAGCAGAATATTTGAGAACTTCATCCACTGCCATCCTTACTCTCAAATTCTGCTACTGAGGACACTGCAGTTGTAAATACAACCTTGCTATACATAATGATAAATCTTTTCTGGTATGAATGTGTGTTAAACCTGTCCTCAACAAGGCACGAATTAACATTTGGAAATACAGCCCTTCAACACTTTTGCTTCAGTTTTGCCATCTGTAAGTTAGGATTAATACTTTCCAGCTTCAAAAAAAGTTTGAGCAATGTTAGTGATAAGTATACAATAACGACAGAATATTCACTGAGGTTTGAGTATTCTGTTTTTGCTTTGGAAATGGCTAATGCTACTTGTACTTGGTAGACCAAACAAAGAGAGTTTGCTTTCACAGGTCTGTGACTCCTATCCTACAGAAATCTATGTACCAAAGTCTGCAACTGCACACATTATAGTGGGGAGTTCTAAATTTCGGAGCCGAAGGCGTTTCCCAGCTCTTTCCTACTACTACAAGGGTAACAATGTAAGTGGTGAATTTTTAGCCTTGAAGTGTTTGCTTATTTTGGCCTTGATCTCATAATTCTTCTAGTAAGGTTTGGCAAGAAGAAATCAGTGTTTATTTAATTTAAAAAATTATTAGTGTAGTCTGGTTAGTGGGGTTAGTTCATGATTAAGCATTAATAGACATTTAATGCAGCCATTTAAACCCAGTTTCATCGTCCAGCTAACACAAAAAATATGTGATCTCTGTATCACAAGGAAGTGGAGTAGTACAAGAGGCCTTGAGACATGGGTTACAGAGGAGTGAAGGCCAGTAGCAGGCAGCTTAGTAGGTGACTGGAAGGAGAACAGAGCAATTTTGGATCTGGTAGCTTGAGAGCAAGCTGAGGAGGTGAAAAACTATACTTGCATCAGTTACAGAAACAGGAACAGCTTTTCAAGAAAAGATCTGTGAAGAGACACAGAAAGGATGGATATAAGAGCTACTAAATGTTGGCTGATCAGTATGTTGTGGGTTTGCTGAAGAGACTCTCCTTGTCTGCAAGAGTGAGGAGTTCCACCTTCCCCTCTCCATAGCAAATACTCTCAGGGCTGAGCAAAGATCTGCTTCACTTGTCTGTAACCATTTGGAAAAAAACCCTGCACCTAGACTATTTGCATTTCTGTTTCTGGCAGCTGAGGTGAGCAAGGAGACCTTTGGACTGAAGGATCCCCCAAACTGGGTGTTTTTACATTTGTGCTCCAGCCCCTTAGGGACAGGCTTAGCTCAGCTGTCATTACCAGTTAGAAGAATGGTGTCCCCTTTGTACTCTCAAAGGATCTGTGTGACTCCTGCTTCAGTCCAGAGTGGCATTGAGAGGTCTTCCCTAGTGCTGGGGGATGGTCAGGACTTTCCAAGAGACAAAGCTAGTCTGAGATTACAGGGCATCTGTAGCGCTTGCCACACAGGATGGGACATATTTCTGCAGAATGTCACAAGCACGAATCATAAGCTACAATCTCCATGGAAATCTTGCCTTTACAGCAGCCAGCCCCTATCATAGATCTAAGCTTCAGAAGAAAGGAATGAGACGTTATCTTCACTCCTCTACCCTGCATTTCATCAGAGCATTGCTTCCATAAAGATCTATGAACTTTACAATGGAAGCGGAGAATAGGAAGATTTAAATAGTAAATACAATCTCTGCATAAATTACATAATATTTTTAGCATTTTGTTAAGGTCAAATTTTTCAGAGTTAATCACTTCGCATAATCAACTGTGTCCAAATATATATATCTAGGATTCAAAACACTTGGACATTTCTAAGTCTCAGTGAAAGGAAAGGTCTTGGGGTCAGGAAGATTCCAATATATAGTAATTCAGCTTGGATGAGGTTCATGTTTCAGCCTGAATGTTTTCCCTGTTGTGGCTGGAGTTCAGGTTAATGTTCAAAATAGCAGGATCTGATGTATTGTGTTTACTCCTGGATCCTTCATAGTTTAAGGAGCTAGGAAAAGCAATGTTGGAGGAAATACCTCCTTGTGAGTTTGGAGGTTGCCATGAGTTGCCAGCAAATAGAGTAATGGGCCGGAAAGGGGCAGGATTTAAAATGCTCACAGCAGTTTGGGAAGAGCCTGCTGCATGCAGAGGAGACAGGTACCACTCATTCAGTCTTTCATACTCAGAATTTTCACATAGCTCCTTTGTCCTGACAAATTCAGTGCTGATGTGACACGCCTGCATCTTACGCGGTCTGTGTGAATATGATAAGATCAAAGTCTGGAGCTATCTGTTCAGCTTGTGCGACAGCACACAATAAATCACTGGAATATGAGCTGATCAGAAGACTAGACTCTAAATAACAATAACCTGTTTGCAAAACCATTAACAAAGTATGAACAGGGTTTCTGTCTTAAGGACAATTCAGGGTTTCTCTCTTAAAGACCCATACTTTACTGACTAACTACTGATAGTTCAAAGACGTGACTGAAAAAGGCATGTCCTTTCTCACAGTAATAAATAATCTGTAGGACAGTCTCCACAGGTTGTGACCTTCAGCAGGCAGATTCTCTTCATGCTTGAGCTCAGTGCTTAGAAAGTGCATATATTATCCCCTTGCCTTTTACAAATCTAGCTGCCTTCTGTCTAGCAAAAAAAAACCCTCCCTGCCCACCCATTTCACATTTTGTTTCTTCTTTCCTGGTTTCATCTGGAGGTCTGATCCCAGTGGGTCTGTGGAGAAACTCCCTTGCCTCCTTCCATAGCCCTGCTTAATATAAGTACTCCAGGAGTCAGGCTGCCTGACCCACCTCTTATGCAGTACGGTCTTTTTCCAGAGGCAGTGCTAAAAATACACGACTGTTGGTGATCTGGCTGCATGTTATACATTTTCGTTTCCTGGACTCGTGGTGTCAGGCTGTTTAGTAAAGCAGGCACTGGTGTAGGTTGGGTGTAATCAGTCTTGTAGCTGCTCAGTGTGAGTGACAGTGTAAAAAGGACCTATTCTTTACGTTATATCAGTGTTGTCATGATTTCAAGGCTGTAGTCATCCTTGAGATATCACCTTTCAGGAGTTATTCCACATTAGGGAAATACGATACTTAAAATAGCTCTAAAATTTGCATTCAAAACTAGACTTGGGCCAGTGGGGTTGTATTGTTTTAATATTTCTTTGCCTTTTTAAGAATAATGTATTTATTAATATGTAATTAAGTTTACCATTCTGCCTGTCTCATGTAACTGTACATCTATGCACACGTCTAATGATCTGGTTTTGTAAATTCTTCTGGATGCTAAATAATTTCTACTTTATAATTATGTTAGGTTTTTTGTTTGTCTGCTTTTCTGCAGGCCTCCATATGTAGAAGCAGCCAGCCTTTATCTGGCTTTAGTGCTCGATGCCTTGAGGATGAACAGATGCTCCAGGCCATTAGAAAAGCAAATCCAGGAAGTGATTTCATATATGTTGTTGACACTCGGCCCAAAGTAAGTACGTTAAATTTCTTGCACATAGCAAGACTGAGTCTGGGTTGAATACATTAGGGAAGATACACAGCCTAAGTGACTGACCAAGTCACTTCTGATCCTGGATGCACCTGTGTAACTCCACAGGGACGTGAGGATTTATCAGGAGAGTCTTACCTAGGAACCTTGACCACATTATTATCTCTGGGAGAATTTTCTCCTTTACACTGAACCTTTCCCTTTTCTTGTTCCTAGCAAAATGTCAAGGTACAGAAAAGTAAATAACATGTAATTGTAACTGTTTGCACACACAAAGGAGCTATCAAGTGAGTATATTTCTGATGAGAATGCAAAAAATAATTCCCATTATAAAATATATTTACAGTTGTTTGTAATGTTGCAAACCTCTGCCTGCTTATACTATAATTTTCTATGCATGATTTCTCCTGGAAGTGAGAAAATTCCAATGACCCCTGCACAAGGCTAAGGAAGGACAAGTTACTGAGAGCACAAGAATGGAAGAGACCTTTAAATATCTCCAGCACTTTGGTGGTTTTGAGACAGAATCTGAAATGTGATAAATAGTGACATCAGATGCCATATCTATAACTGATTAAAAGCCTCTGGCCAAGATACAAGCTTTAGAAAAAAAATACGGAGAAATACAGAAACTCAATAATGATCTAGAACTCAATAATGATCCAAGATACAAGCTTTAGAAAAAAAATACGGAGAAATACAGAAACTCAATAATGATCTAGAACAGGTGGGAGGCTAAAAAACAATTGTGTCCAAATTGTCATGCTAGCAAACAGCTCAAGGTGATAAAGGCTAGATAGAGTTCAGTATCGAGGTGGTAGTAGGGATATGTTCTTTCTTACACTATCAGCAACTTTCCTCTGGAAGTTACCAAAGCCTCTGAAGAAGAGAAACTAAGGAGGCAAATCTCCACAAAATCCCTTGTTAGTATAGAATTAGCTATAGCATGAGAAAAGGAAAAATGAGAATAAATGTCTGGGGAAAAGGAACAAGGAGGTTGTTTCAGTATCCTGAGATCAGAAGACAGAGACTGAAAGGGCAAGGTGGGTAAAGCTGAGAAACGTGAGAAATGGAGTGAGGAAGGGCAAACCTGGCAGAGCTGGAGCAGATACAAGGAACCCGCATGGCTGGTGACTGCAGACATGGGAGTTGGTGGGGTTGTGCTGTGAGTGCTCACAGCTCTAAAGGGAGGCAGTAGCCAGAAAATGATTGGCATGTCTGATTTACCCAAGTCACACCAAGGACTGTGTAATCTCGTAACTGCTTTGGCCTTCAGTTCCTTCTTTTTTATTGGGAAGATGAGGATGCTACCAGCTTACTTATGCTCCTTAAGCAAGTGAATTGTGATGAGCACTAGGAAAGGATTGGTACCATTGTGTTCAGAATGGGCGTTAGATGTGAAGTACAGACCTAGCTGCCTAAATAATGTTTGTTTAACAGTTTTCTATATGAAATAATAGTTATAGCTTGTTTCCTCTCTGATGGTATTGGTACTCTTCCCTATTTAAGGTGGTCTTTGACTGATGAGATTTATTGCTAATGACTAACTGGCTATTAATAATGTTTTACCAGGTATTAACAGGAAGGAGCTGTCCATGAATTGTATTAATTTTATTAATTTTATTAAAATTAGAGGACAGCTCCTTCCTGTTAGTACCTGGTAAATTACTCTGAGACACCTTGTGTGTGCAGTGAAAAAAGCCCATACTTTGTGGAGGGTGTGGAGAGACTGAAATTGGCTCACTTAGCCATGAATGCCACCATATTTCCAGCAATACTGGCTTCTTCAGGAGCCAGTCAAGAGATGAAGACTATTTGTTTTCACTGAACTTCTCTGTAAAAAAGGTTTTGATGTAAAGAAATTTGTATACCAGATTCCTACTTCTCTCTGCGCAGCAAAAATGGACAGATCTACAACGCTCCTGTGATCTCAGATGCCAAATACAGCCTTGTCACAATTTTGCACCTGATAATGCATTTATAAATCTAGAGCATATGGCAAGGGCTAGGGATCAGTGGAAGCAGTTCCTGGCATTCCTCAGGGAACCTTTAACAAATGTAAAGATAAGATATGAAGTGTGGTGGAAGGCTTCCCATTCCTGTAGGCAGCAAAAAAACTATTTGCCTCATTTCTCATAAGAACTAATTCCTTGCAAAGATCATGAATGTTGATGGATCCTTCAATTCAACATTCCCAAGTGCTATTCCTTCATTGCACTTGATAATTTTCAAAACAAAAGATTTGTCTGTGGAAGAAAGCTTTGTTTCCACTTCATTTGGATATATCAGGATGACAAAATGCAACTTTACTTAAGCCACTGTCATTCCTCTATGTGATCACAGAAGAAACTAATATAAAATTACTGTTTATGAGTAAAACACATTAGTTGTATAGTCTTTATAACAAGACGCAACTTGGTTATCCTCCAGATTAAAGAAAATGCCAGGAGTGAGACCTTGCAAGTGAGGTCTTTTACCTTTAGAGGCTGTATCCTCATATTCACTGAGAATAATCAAGGACATGCACAATTTAGAGAGCTTCACAACCACTACTTTAAGAGCAACAGATGGAATTTTGATAGATGGTGTGGAAAACCTGTTAGTAAATATTGTGGCAGCTGCAAAGTTTGGCAACTGACAGTATTTTAAATAAATGAGTGTCAGAAAGCCTTGCAAATTTAACCTTGTATTTATTTACTTTCAAAGAGCACTATTTCAGATTGTCCTTTAAGAAAGGATATTTATGATAAAATTGCTCTGCTGCAGAAACAGTTAGTGGTATTTATGTGCTGAGTACTAGGTTAGTTAGAGGATAGATGTTTTTCATTTAGGGTTTCAGGGGTTTGTGGTGGCTGAGACTCATGCACAGATCTTTCTTCCTGAAGCTAAAGGCTACTGCAGAGAGAGACTGCCTCATTTTGTTTATACAAGAACACTGATGTCAACTTCAAAAGAGAAAGATTAGGATTCAGCAGATAATTTATATCTTTGTAGCAAGTCACACTGAGGACTTTGTCCTTAACTGACATGCTGTTCACAGGCTGTATCTTCTTTTTTTTGTCCATTGATAGTAAAAACATTAGCAGACTGCTGGTTGATAGAAAAGAATGGGGTTTTTTGCTTGTGCTCTTTCCTGAACTGCATACTACAAGTTAAAAGAGATTTTGCCCAAGATTTGAGTAAATCAAAAATGCTGGTGTTTTGCCCAGGTTTCTATCCAGAGTGTGGTTCCTTCTGTTGTATCATGAAATTCATGCAATGTTTCAATTCCTACCGGTGGTCCACAAATGTAACTTCTTAGCTCTTTCCGTTGAAAGTTAAAATACCAAGTTTGTTCCTTGCAGACCTCTTTTGACATAAAAGGTAAAAGAGCTAGGGTTGTTATCTTGGCTGGAGGGAAGATGGCATCAGACAATCAGTCCCCAGTTGTGTGTATTGGCTCCAAGTTAAAATTGAATATTGGGAGTATGCGTGTTTGGGGTGGAAGAGGTCAGAAAAGGAGACAGTCTTGTATATCCCATGATGCCATTAGCTAAGCACTAAAATATATTGTGAGTTTCATATGTGACCACAGAAGCAGTGAATCAATAGTACTGCCTGCAGTGTTGGGAAATAAACTGGAGACAGAGTTATCTGCATAGCCTCTTGTCCCCTAGGCAATGCTTAAGAGACTTTTTTTACTTTTTCATGAGCATTGGCTCTCACTGAAATGAAGATGAGTCACTTTTTGTCCAGTTGATGCCTCATGAAGTCTTTATCCTTTATTACTTACTTCTTAAATCTTTCCCAAGCAGAAGCTGCTAGCTGTGCTTGGAGGCATGGAGATTCTGCCACTTGAGCTGCTTTGCCAGTCTCAGAGCCTGCATATTTCTTGGAAGTTCAAAGGTCCCACAGCCTTACAGCATGAATTTCACAGGAAAGCAGGGACTTTATACAAAAAGACAAGTTCTTGCTATTGCTCAGTGAGATTTTGCTATAGGAAATGTTAAAAAAAGTAGGAAGGTACTTATTAAAAAAAAATTTATTATGAAAAACCTATCAAAGAAAAAGTAAAAGCACTTAATTTCTATCAGCTCTAGTTTTCAGCCCAAAGATCAAAATTTGGCATAAGGAGCATGGCAGGTAGTTTTCCTTTCCCACCCAAGCATTCCGGAAGAGGGGAGAATAAGCATTATCACCATCCTTAATTTTATGCTTGGGAAAACTGAAGAAATATTTAATAACTTTCCCATGCCAGGAAGCAGATTCGAAGGCAAAACTTCAACTTCCAACTTAAGGTATTCTTGCTGAAGCACAGCAACTCCTTTGATAGCACTGCATTGCAGATGAAAATATTTGTGGTAATATTGTCAATTCAATTATTTTGCAGTTTTTCATGATGAGCACCAAGATACTATAAAATTAGGAAAAACTATTCCAACTCCCTTTTCATTATTGCAAGCTTCAAAGAAGTAAGTTTTATCAGCTTTTGGATGATTTGAGCAGTAAAATGCAGTAACTTGAGCACCGTTACTGCACAGGCTACGAAACAGTGGCATGGCAGATGGGACACTGCCACCTCCTGGGTACATTCTGCTAGTAAACATAATGCTGATCCAATATAAAATCAGAACAGCTCTTTAAAACCAAATTGAAACCTTTGTGCTCTTGCAGAGGAACCCTATCTAAGCTGTGGGGTTTTTGTGTTTAACCCCACTATTGAAGTTTCACTCGAAGTGTGGGAAACAGGGATATCAGAGACTCAGCAACCCAGTGCCATGCCATAGGCTGTAAACAGATCCCCGATTCATAGCCCCTTGTGTTGACACTGTGACACATGCTTCCTATTTGTGCCTGACTTAAACCCCTCTGATTTATTGCTGTAGACCACTAGGTTTGTTTTGAAAAGATTCTGCTACTGATTTTCATCCAATTTTCCCTATGTTTTTCAGCTCAATGCAATGGCAAACAGAGCAGCAGGGAAGGGATATGAAAATGAAGACAACTATTCCAACATCAAGTTTCAATTCATAGGCATTGAAAACATCCATGTCATGAGAAATAGTCTGCAGAAAATGCTTGAAGGTAATATTCTCCTTTACTGGAATCTAGAGGAAAGAATTGATACTTCTGTCAAACAAATCAGAATAACTGCTCTGAAATCAGCAGCAGTGAAAAGGAGTATGAAAAGTAATCTTTGCCTGTTGCAGCTGCCTGCTGGCTAATGGGACTTGTGCAAGGGAGCATCATGGCAAGTACTGGTTGATGATTTCTTAATTGCGAAAACACCTTGTTTCCTGGCTGAAATCCTGATATCATTTACTTTAATGATAAAATTAATTTTAATTCAGTGCACCTTACTGCTACTATGTCTTTTTTTGAAATTAACATTTTGATGGTAAAATGGAGAAAAATCCCTTAGAGCTGACTTTGAGGCTAGTGGAAAATACAGATTGATTTTTTTTTTAAAGCTCAGAAGAACTATAGTTTGATTTTCATATGAGGTAGTCACGCATTTTGGACTTTGAATTTTAACAGAAACTTATTCATGCCCTGTATAGAACATATCACGTCAGGTCAATTAATGAAATTCACAGTCAGTGGGTGTAACAATTAATCACCTTCAATATCCCATGAAAAATAATAACAATTGCCTTATAAATACTTTGCAGTATATAAACTAGCAAATCTGTTCTGCCATTTCATATTTGCAGTACATAACTGTTTAGAGGTTGTCTGGGAAAAGAGCAAGGGTGAATAAGCCATCCTTGACCCTCACTCAATGGCTTGTTGATTTTTAACAAGCAAATAGTAAATAGTGCTCACTCCACTGTGTCTCAGTATTTACTTCGTGTACGTCAATGACAACTTCCATCACCTCCTGAATCAGCTTCATCTGTCTTATTCTTTATTTGATGCTCTCCCCATGCTCTTTCACTCTTCATCTGTCTCCCACTGAGTCCATGCAAATGTAAATTTGAAATCTAAGAAGGGCTTAAATTTTCCATGATAGGGAAGCCATGCTCTATTTTCAAGTAAGAGCATTTTATGGAAACCAGCATTAAAGTGTGATGCAGATAAAACATTCCCTCTCTTCATGAGAGTTTTCCTGGTCTAAGGGTCTCAGGTAGGTAAACAGAAGGATTTTTCTTTCACTAGGAAGTCTTGTTTGGCTAGGAGAGAGGCTGGGTGAGTAAACAGGTCCCTTTATTTGTTCAGCTCAAGACTATCAAAGTTAAAATAGTAAACATCAGCCTGGCTGCCTGGGCAGTGCTGTGTATAATTTTTGAGCCAAAAGTTCATGAGACCTGCCCATGGCCCAAATTTGCATGTAACAAGGTAATTTCTAATGTATTTAACACTTCAGGATGCTTGGGGGACACAAATTCTTAGCATCTATTTTCAAATGAGCCATATGGTTAAAACATCTGCTTTTTTCCTGGGTTTTATGTTTGCTGTGTTGAAATCTCACATGTAGCAACCTGATTGATAGTATTAAAAATCAGAGAAGTACTTTTTAAAAGAAAAATCTTGTGACTTTCAGTGGGCCAGGGCTTTCCTCATGTAAGATGATGAGTAGTTTTAATCTTTTTCCATTTGTATGTGTCCCTCAATTTGTTTTTCTGGTGACCTTTTACCTGACTTGAGCATACAAAGAGACCTAGAACCAAAAAAAGCTGTCAAGGATGATGATAACACCCATTTAATATGGCTTTAAGTTTTTATCAAGGAATATGTCGATAATATCAATAATTATCAATTACTGATGTGTTATCAATATTAATATCAAAAATATATAAATAATTAAAAGAATACATAAATAAGCTAGCAATATCACTGTATCTATGTGAATCTTAAGTAAAACATCAAACTACTCTTTACAGAATAAACTTTACAGAATGTGTCTGCTGCTCATGATCTGTTGAAAGATTCTATAAGGTGCATAAAAACCTTTGAAAAGACAAATGAGGCTGATGAAAATTGATTTTAGCTTAATGTGAACTGTATTGTTGCTTGGAAGTGTACAGCATGAAAAAAGGACATCAAGATATAATTGGCCAGATGTGTTGTTGAAATGCAAGGCCAGTTTCATTCAGTTTACTGGTGCTAAGCAGAAGTGAAGAGCAAAGGATCTTCACATGCCAGACTGCAGATTATTTTCAATATACAATTTTAAATAACTTCCAGTGGTGAGAAAATTTGAAAAAAAAATTATTATTCAGTTTATTAGGAATGTATTAATTTCAATTTTTTTTGGAAAAAGCTGAGGAAATCAATTTATACTTATAAAAATGTCAGTATTTTATTTGAGTAGGTAAAAAAAATTGCTTTCAGCTTTGTGATTTTACTAAATTTAATTCAAGCCAATTTATCTTACTTCAACATACATTTACCCTTATATGATGTTAATTTTTGGCAAATTATACCAGCATTATAAAATGACAAAATTTTTAGAATAAGATTTTTTTTTTCAGAATATGCAAAAAATGTTAGGATTTGACTGTATTGTGGAAGTAAAATGCATTTCAACATGATAGAATTTCCTTTCAGAGAAAAAAAATATTTTGTCTCTGCTACCTTTAGTATAGTATGGATTTTTATTTTTCTCCATTTATAGATGTGTCTATGTGAAGAACCTTGAGATAATTTTGATCATGTGCACAACCTCCTTGTAATAATTTTGAACATTAGAAGGACATTACACAGGGACTTTTCTCGATAAAGATCCAAGGGCTGCCTGAGGCTGCTGTTTGGCCTTTGGGATGGGGTGGGTTGTGCTGCACATCCAGGGGCCAGCTGGGACCTGACCCCTGTGTGTTGTGCACTGAGGTGATGGCCCCACATGCTCCCTGTCTGTATTTAAACAGCAAATAGGAGCTTCTCCTCCCCTCATACCAGGAGCAGCACTTGCTGATGTAGGAGCAGCCCTCTGATCCTTGGACTTCTGTGATGGATCAGCCAGGAGAAAAACCTGTGGGTTTGGCCCACAGCAAGTATTCCTTCCTCTACTTATGGCTGTCCTGCCAGAAATGGGAGGACTAGTCCAGCATATCCCTCTGGTACTTTTGCTGGTGGAAGAGGCAGTTTCCAGCACGTGTCCTGTTTCTTACTCCCATCCAGGGATATGGGCGCATTGCTCGAATTCTCAGAGCTCTGCCCAGCAGCTCTTGATTTTCCTGTGCATACACTGTGGGTGAAGCAGGCCATATTTCTCAAAGATTTTGGTACCATTTCTGCTGAGACCGAAATGCCTTTTCCCCTTAGGATAAGCCTCATAATTGAATGTATAATTAAACTCAGTATTAAGGTTCAGAGCGGTTGCCAAAGTCATGTGAAATATACAGTGTATGCATTTAGGACAGTATGAACTTTGCTCAGTGAAGTGGTCAGTAAATATTGACTCCAATTTGGGAGTGGGAATGAGCAAAGCACTGTTTCAGCCTTACCTTGGCCTTTTGTAAACAGAGACAGCAGCTTCAGCCAGAATTCAGCCACTAATTGGTCATGCTTCCATCTGCACAGGAACATTAATCATGTGAAAAGCTGTTTGCTTTCAGTGCTGCTATCTCTGCATCTTTATAAATATCCTCCAAAAATTACATTTAAAATAACCATCTGGAAGGGGCCTTACTTATAAACATTGCCAGACTTTGTATGGACACATTAGGCCATTTTGCTTCTGAACTAAATGGAGTTAGAACAGTCAGATAGTTCAGATATGGTATAAACTCTGGCTTGTAAAATTAAATTTCAGTTACACTGAAGGAAACTAAAGCTATGCCAGGGGCCATAATGGCCATAAATAACTGAGTCTTTTAAGATTTCCAGACGACAAGAGACTTACTAAACATTAGTAATTGACAGATCATACGTTAACTTAGTAAAAATCATGATGTTTTTCACTGTAGTCTTAAGAATTAATTTCATTGGCTAATACCTTTTTACTTAAAAGACAGCATAACTCTACATGGATCAAAATAAAAATGTAGTCTATTTGTGGAGTTAATTTAGTATCTCACTGTTGAAAATAGATTGCACCAAATTTCACTGAGTATTTGTTCTGCTGGATTGAGGTACCTTATCTAGATTCTGGTTGCTTTTTTTCTTCTTATGCCACAAACTCTCTAATATTAAAAAATAGACACTTGGATACAGCAGAATAGAAACCTAGAGAAAAAACTGAGAGATTGGGTTTTTTTCTTCAGATGTAGCATAGAGTTTGGAAGATTATCAGGAAAGTATTTTCCTTGATGGATTATGTCTTGTCCTCACCACCTCGTACTTTTTGGCTCCAAGTGAAGCTTTAAGAAGGTTTAATTCAGGGATGGAGAACTGTGGAGTGAACCACTTCAATTCAGCCACCATCATCTGTGGTGATGCTGGGAGTAGGAGGCAGTGGCACCATTGAGGTGTCTGTCTGCTTGTCCAACAGCAAAAATCACATGCTTTCTGTTTCCAAGCCCTCATCACTAAATACAGAAACTCCTCCCAGGGGTTTGAACACTTCACTCCCAACACAGTCTTGGAAAATGCGTGCTTCACAGAAGGATGAATTTGGATTTGTTTGCAATAGGCTTTATGACAGATTGTCTTTTTAAATTAAAACAGCGTATTGAGTGAAATTTGACCCAGCCCCATTTCTTAAATATATGTGTTTCTCAGAGGTTAAGTTTGACTGTGAAGTAGTCCTTCTTTTCAAAGGTGCATGTTTCACACAGGAAATATCTGAAGAAGAGAGAACTCTGAGGCTGAAGAGCTAATGAAGCTTAAGGGACTCTAATTACTATAAACTGAAAATGTACCTTATTTTGCAGTTTGTGAGCTGAAATCACCTTCAATGAGTGACTTTCTGTGGGGCCTAGAGAATTCTGGCTGGCTGAAGCACATCAAAGCCATTATGGATGCTGGCATTTTTATTGCGAAGGTAAAGTGTATAAAATGAGAACAAAACTTGGAGTAACCAGATACAGAAAATGAGGATCAAATTCTCTGCTTATGGGTAACTTCTGTTATCTCTTCAGTGATGTTATACCTGAAAAAAAACCCATCTTGCAATGCTTTGTGTAGGAGGAGAGATGATTCTTATGTGCTGTTGTGTTGACGTTTTTCTAAAATAGTACACGAAAGCTTGTGTTCCTTTGTTCTAAAGCCTCTACCAGCCGGTGTCTTGTTATGCCAGACATTTGAAGGTCCTTACTTTACTCCCCAGCAGTGATTGTTACTGTTTCTTTCCCTATTTACCCTGCCTCCTCCACTGTTTCTGGACATGTTCTTTGTAGAACTGGTAGTTGTAATATATACATATAGCTATATATTATGTATAATACATTATATTATACGTAATATGTAGCTACTGTGTTATCCCCTCTGAGTTATCAGGAAACCAACTAAGTTCACCTCCTGAACCAGCTCCTGTGTATTACCATGGCCAAAATCTCTAGCAGCTTCCACTTTTATATACCTGAGAACTCTTACAGAAGACAGTTTTGGCTTTAATAAGAAATTATTTCCCCTAATCCCCCCCGAAGTAATATAGACATTTGTCATCTACCAGCAGTAGCTTTAATTTTATTACCCTCTACCTTGTCCTCTGGCTTTTTACTGCTTCAATTCTTATTTCTGAGATTGCTATTACAATTTCTTATTGGCCATTTTATTCCAATGACCTGCTGCACAAAACTATACAGATAAAACTTCATGGACTTCCCTCCTCACTAACTGCTTGTTTCTCTTGCATTGCTTCTTCCTTCTCAGAAGGCAACTGTAGTTTCTTACCTGAACAGTAACTGTGGGATAATTACAGGGATTATTACTCCCAGCCCTACTACCTTTCATTGGCTCATAGAAATAAGGTCATTTACATTAGCTTTGCCAGTTTTTCCCCAAGGGCTACTCTTATTATCCTTTATCCATATGCTTGCTAGCCTAGCACCTTCTCAGACATGCATTTTGATCCATTCTTATTTGTATGGTTCCCAGTTCTCAGCTCTTGGTCTTTTGCCCACAGGGGTTCTATTTTGGTAGAAATAATTTGTCTCTTGGGATAAACATAGATAATTTATTATTATACCTCATTCCCTATTAAGCCCAAACTTAACCTAAATGTTTTTTTTCCCTAACAATATCTTTCCTAACCCGTTTTATTTTCTATTTCCTAACTTTAAGTCTCTTTAGAAATGACAAAAGCCAAACCCCTTAGAATTAAAAAAACAACCTCCAACCCTCAAGTTCTAAAAATGATACAACACCAGACTCTGGAGAACTCAGTACAGTTTCTTCTTTTATGTGCTTATGTATAAAATGGAATCCTGTCTCCCCAGTTATTACATTAAAGTTACTGATAAAATCTTGCTTATAAGACACGGAAGTTTCCCACTACCACAGGCTCCCCCACAAACCTTTACAGTGTGTCATCAGTGCATTGCAGTGTGCTGCAGTAGTGTCCAGGCTAGCGCTGCCATCGGAAGCAGACATTGCCCTTATTGACATTACCATCAAGATGAAAAATAGTCATATTGCAAGTATGGCTATTCTTTTAGTGGCATGAGATTGTTAGAGCATCTGAATCATCTGTAGGTAGTTGTCTGCTCTGATAGATTGATGTATTCTAATTGAAATGAATCCCACATCTTAGTGCAGTGGAGCATAAACAGGTAATTCTCAACCACCATATTGCATGGGCTGGGGTGAATTAAAACTATTCAAATGAGAGGAATAACACTGATTTTCAAATGAGATGAATAACACTCAACTTTGTTTAAAAACTCTGTGGTAGAGTAAAAAATGAAAGAGCTTTCCCAGATCCCAAGTTAATACTCTCTATATGGCACTGTCTCACCATTCCTCTCTTACCATTGTCTTCCTCCCTGCTTGTGAAATTTCTGACTTTTTCTGTATCCTTAGGCTGTGGCTGAGGAAGGTGTGAGTGTGCTTGTTCACTGCTCTGATGGCTGGGATAGGACAGCCCAGGTTTGCTCTGTGGCAAGCCTTCTATTGGATCCATATTACAGAACTATGAAGGGATTCATGGTAAGCGGGTTCTTTCACGGAGTAAATGAAGTAGTATGGCATCACTTAAGATGAAGATCTTTGTTTTTAATAGGAAATAAACTGTCCTTAAATATACCTTCGTTTTGTGGTTTTTTTGTTGGTTTGTTTTGGCTTTTTTTTTTTTTTTTTTTTTAGTAGAAAGGAAGGCTTCTAGATGCTCATGTTAAAGTCTCCCAATTTCTCTATGAAATGTTATTCACAGTGGGGATCAGTTGGGCATCCATGTGTGTCTGGGAAGACACAATAAGGACGCTCTCACACCTGCTAGGTTCAGCAGAAAGGAGGGAAAAGAGCAACTTATTTACATATGTTATATCTTATAGAATTCTCAACTCCACAAGGGATTGGAGAACATGTCACTTCCTCCTCAATCCCACTGGAGAAAAAAGATGCTCATCAAAGTTCTTTTATCACAAAAGGAATGAAAAACAGACGGTTAAATAAACATTGGCTATTGTTTGCATGAAACTGTGTGAGAAAGAATTCCGACTCCAAGGTTAAAACAGAAGGCTTAGCAAAAAACCAGGGCAACACCCATGTTTTTTTTTTCCTAACCATGACCAAGAAATTTTCTCACAACCCAAAGAACTTTTGTGCAAGCAAGAATTTGTATTCATTTGCAGTGAACATTTTAATTTTGAGTGTCAGAAGTGTGTCTTTTCTAGACATTGGATTGCAGCGAGCAGCTATATTGGGAAATCTGTTCCTTCCCCAAGTCAATCAGCAGTAGTAAAGCATCTAGAAGTGGTTATCAAGTTACTGGTCACATGTTAAAAAGATGTTTGAGACATTTATAAGTTCTATTTTAGAAAGCAATGAAACAAGATATTTGAAGTTGTGCTGAAATACTGGCACCCTCTCTGCATCCATGAAGAGTGCTGTTTCCCTGAGTGGGCAGCAGTGCTCATCACTCATTTTTCTGCTAATTCTGAAAATTATTTAGGATTCTAGTACTGCTTGCTTACATCATTCTTGCTTGCCACTTTTCTGCTTATTCTAAGAATTAACTGGGATTCCAACACTGCTTGTTTACACTACTCTTCTGCCTGCTTCAACATGTCAGCTCTACTCCACAACACTGAATGCAATATTCTCATTTTAGGTGTTAATTGAAAAAGACTGGGTTTCCTTTGGTCACAAATTTAACCACAGGTAAGGTGGTGCTAAGGTTTTTGTCTCTATATGTATATGTTTATGTAGTCAGTATCTGCTGCCATTCCAGTTTTATTTCTTTGCTGCCTTACAAAACATAGGAACAGAATGCCCCAGGAAACCACCATACCCCTTTTCCCAACTATATAATTCAGCTGCCTGGAAAAGTCAGAGTGAAATATTTCTATATGAGCACTCCAAAACTACTATGGGGAATCCTGCGTGCGGGTCTTGCAGTTGCTATGAGCACTGAGAGGTCCATGTGAGTAGTATGTATTTGGACTGGAAAATCCCTTTGGACTCCAGCAGATCTAGTAGTGCCAAGGCTCCCCACCCAAGTCCCTGTTCATCAAAGGGACTTCTACATCTTCCAAGACACTATTTAATCTTAGGCATGCCTATGAGTTATCTATTACATAAAATATACTCTTCCTGTTACACTCTGTTCTAACAAAACCAGCAAGATCTGCTCAGAAGTGTCAGGCAAAGTGGAAAGTGATTTATTTGGACAAGTTATTTTGAACATTGATCCAATGTAAATGCTATAATGTAATGAAAATGTTTGAAGACTTAATATGTTTAGACATGTATACATTTTCACATTTTCTTTCTTTCTTGGCTTTACTTTTAGTTTCTGTAAAAAATAAAAATGCAGTTTTTATATTGGGGTTTACTTACATTATATTGCTTGATTTGAATATAAATTTGTTATTGTTTAAAAAAACAACAAAACTTACAGGAAATCTGTGCAGCTCCACACCACCTGTGAAATTCCAGCAGGAATTACTACATTTAATATGATACTGTCAGTTGTTGATGATTATCAGTGGTAAAAGGTATTATGAAATGCAATAACCACTGATAGCTTTGGTTTGCTGTGCAATATTGCTACATTTTCTTTGATAATAATAGCAGAATTAGAAGTTTCAATTTTAGATGTTTATGAAATTTTTGTGAAATTCTACTCTGTTGGCATGTGTACCACCCCCCAGCAGAATAATTGATTGAAAATGCTTCTTCCTATTATGTAGGCTTTAAAATATTTTTTACTTCTATGTGTTTTATCGTTTCAAGCTCCTTTTCTTCATTGCAAGTGGTTCCAATAGGCATTTTTATACACAGAAAGTTTCATGTTCACTTGACAGTCACAGTAGCATGTAAACATTTTCCCACTTCCTAGAAATTTCACCAAGAGAGGGCAGCTTTAACCTGTTTTCTGCTGTGGTTATAATGTAGCTCTCCTGCTCACTTTTCTGGTTTGGGGAATAATCTACTATTAAGAGACTGTCTTCAGACACACTTTTGATATTAAGTCATTGCAGGCATTCTTTTGATAACTTATATTACTGTGGTAAAATTTATATTGATAGCATTAAAACATGGCTATGCAGCAGCTAGCTTTTTGTAGCTGTAATGTAACAAGACACCCAATAAAAGGTTTTTTTTTTGTTTGTAATTCTGCCTCCATTCTAATTCATGATTCTTGCATCATTTTTGTAAGTAAAAATACAGTAGTAGTTGAGATTTTAGAAATGAATGCCTATGATGTAATTTGCACACTAAAAGTGAGGGGTTTGTTTTCCTTAGAGTTCAGTTTTCCTACAAGAATCTAGGTTATAATTGTATGTATCTTATCTTGTTTCAGGTATGGCAATTTAGATGGAGATCCAAAGGAGATATCACCTGTTATTGACCAGTTCATCGAATGTGTTTGGCAGTTAATGGAACAGTTTCCTTGTGCTTTTGAATTCAATGAGAGATTCCTCATCCACATACAGCATCATATCTATTCTTGCCAGTTTGGGAATTTCCTGTGTAACAGCCAGAAGGAGAGACGAGAGCTGAAGTATGAAAATGTTTTCTGTAGTAGCCTATTTATGCATGGGGCCTGTGTCTGGTGGTGTATTGAGGAGTCAGACATTCTCCAGTCTGTATGTATGTGTTTCATAAGGCACAGGGTGCCTGTTGTCTTCTGGCAACATAGATTGATACCAAAAAAGTTGATCCTCTGCAGTGTAGCTCTGCTGGGAGCATAATCTAATCCATGGTGTGCGTGACAGGGATTAGTGAAAATTGACAAGAGCATTATGCCTTCAGCCATGTGGGCCTACCTTTACTGCAGTCCTGACAAAATGCAAGGCCAGCTGGCTCTGTAGCTAGTATAAAATGACAGTAACTCTAGTTAAGTTCTCAGTTTAAGAGTTACTGCTCCTCTGTGTTTTAACCTGTCTTTGGATCTCATGTCAGGACATTTTAGTCCTGCTCTCTTAGGTAGTACTTCCTTATTATCTTTTTGTCAGGTAGCCCTCCCTAGGACTGAGTCAGCAAACTGTCCTGCTGTCTGGCCCCAAAGCAATTGTGAATTAATCTACCTGCCCTGAGGCCCAAACAAAGACAGCATCATCATTCCTGGCAGTGCTCGTGTTTGTATCTGCTTTCTGGGGCCCCAGGTCCTCGATGATACATGATGATATCCATTGCTTTTCTCAAGCACCCTGATCATGTCAGCAGTAGCAATGAGAGGAAGGTGCTGGTTACTGCTGGCTGCTGCCATTTGGTCCCTTTCACTGCTCAAATGCAGAGCAGCCACCATGCCACAGTCTATTTAAAATCAAAACCTTCACAGATCACCACATCCCAAGACCTAACTGTGTAAGAAATTGCAGCTCAGCAGGACCTGAGTGCTTTTAAATTTGGGCATCCTTCTGGTGCAGGGATCAGTCTGAAAGCTCACTTTATGGAAGTGATCCTCTCCACCTCACAAAGGAACCAGTCTGTCCACCTACTCGCTCCAGCTGCTTTCACTTTATGGGAAATGGATTGGATTTTGCTTTTAGTGACCAACAAGGGAATATGGGTCTCTGTTTCTCTAAGCTTGTAACTTAAGTCTAATTCTGTTAAGGAAGCTGATTGTAAACTGGGAGTACAGAGGACTAGAATGCTGCATCTAAGCTTTAGCTATCCCTGAACTGTAGCGGAGGCTTTAATATATTTTAATTTAATGTATTGTTTTTCAGAATCAAAGAACGAACGTATTCATTGTGGGCTCACTTGTGGAAAAATCGTGCCGATTACTTGAATCCTTTATACAGGTCAGACCACAGTCAAACCCAAGGGACCCTGCACCCACAGATCGCTCCATGCAACTTCTTGTACAAGTAGGTAGTAACACTTGCTACTGGGAATTGTAGGATGTGTTAGTACAGAACAGAATGCCTTTGTATATAGGTATTTCTTGTTCTGTAAGGCAGATTATAGAGAGTAAATTCAGTCTCAGATGCAGTGTGTTTGTTCCTTGTGTGCTCACAGGCAGCCAACACCTCTGCACCATTCCACAAGAGTATTAGTCTGAAAAGAAGCTTAAGATTAAAGCTATATTGATAGTTGTGTGTCCTAATTTCATGGTTACTCACTTCTTCCACTGAGAACTGCCTCTTTCAGTTCTGTTCTCATCTGTTGTTTCTACATTTATAGTTGCTTTAACTTCTTCCATTCCAAGATTTTGTGATGTTAATTTGGATCAAAATTGGTGTCAAATTTGGTGACAAATTGGTGTCAAAAAAAAAAAAGGATCTTTTCAAGAAATTATATGATTTCATTCCTAAAACAAGTGTTTAGTAAAAAAAAAGCAGATTTTCCCTATGTTGTTATATCAGGTAAAACAAAGTTAAGTTTTACTTGATTTTTTTTCAAAATGTAACAAAATATCATCACTTTAGAAATGTTACTCCTGCCATTCTGACTTAATTAATTGTGCCATTAATCTTAACAAACTTCAGGAGAACCTGAATAGAAATTCATGAAAACTGTTATTTAAGTAAAGCTGATCAGTTTGTTTTCCAGTTGGAAAGCAGTAGCATCTGTTAAAAAGTCAATAAAAATCCTAAATGACAGAAATTGAATTCCTTCATGTCTACTATACCAGGTCACATCAATTTTAAAACAATTTAAAAATAGTCATTAATCGTATTCTTTGGGATAGTGGGATTTGTAAAAGAAGTACTGATACAGCAGATCCTCCAATGGATAAGTAATCCTGTTGATTTTAATCGAATTACTTGAGTGCGTAAAGATTTCCAAGCATGAGTTATCAGATGATAAACTTAAGGGGGAATGTGATTTAAATAGTATACTATTGGGATAGGAGTAATAAGCCACCAAGCAGTGTGCACATGCTCCAAAAATATCTGTCAGCTACTTGGCCAGACAGCTGCAGCTGACAGCAGGGCTTGGCTGCTTAAGCTGTCTGGTGAACTGGTTACACACTCAGGGCCTGCCAGTGGCCCTACTGCCAGGAGGAGCACTAGAGTAGTACAGAATTTCAAAGTTGACTTCATGGGAAGTTGAGCAACAGTTGAGAGCTAGGAATATGAAAAACTGTCTTTTTCCTGGGCTGTTTTAGAGGTACCATTGCTCTAAAGCCCATAATGTAGAACAAGAAAATAATACCAAGAAAAACCTGCAAAATTTTGCGTTCAGTGAACCTTTCTCAGTCATGTGATCTGTTACATTCACCTTTCTTTGTACTGTGTATCAGAAATAGTTTGAGCTGCCGACAGAGCAAATGCAAATGAACCATGAATCTTGCTAAATAGTCTATCAACTTACGTTTATGCACGCTAATGATGAATAAGCATGGATAGATCATTTAGGGCAATATGTGTCTGGGGAAAAAAAAAAGAAGAGAAAAAAGAGTGCGCATTTAAGTCTCGTGAGGCTGCTTCACCAAATGGGAAAATTCCTGACCTGCCCATCAATTCCAGGTTCTGGAGTGGTATGTACAACCGCTTTGAAAAGGGGCTGCATCCTCGACAGTCAGTTACTGATTATCTGATGGCAGTGAAGGAAGAAACTCAGCAGCTGGAAGAAGAGCTGGAAGTCTTGCAAGAGGTAGTAAACAGTTGAGCTTGATACCCCAGACTTGGTAACTGATGATAAATGAAACCCAACTCCATATGCTGCAGAGTCCTGTACACACTACATCCTTTTCTGGAATGAAGATATTCATCTGAGCCATCATCTTTGTTCTCAGATAAATTACTGTGAACATTTTGCATTTAAGACACAAAAGTGGACTCTTTTCTTTAAGGATAAAATTTTACCTGTGTTGGTGCAAAAAGTACTACTGAAAGTAAGTTTAATCCTTGTGTAACTCAGGGGGAATTGTAGTTCAGAAGAATGCTGTAATTCAGCATTGGTTTGTGATAAACTGTGCACTTCTCATACTCCATAAATGCAAATAGGCTGTTTTCAAGGGTGGGTTGGGCTCTGAAAACTTATTTAAAAAGAAAAAAATGCAAGGACATATAAGAGGATTTCTGGGCCCTAAATATGTCCATGTGATATATACTGTTTCCTTTATTTTAGAGATTGGCGAATCTTCAGAAATCACAATCAGGTGGTAATAAAGTCAAGAGTAAGCAACAAGACCGAAGCAAACAGATTGGACTGTATACTTCCAGCAACAGCTTAGCTAACACTCCCCAGGAGTATAGCAATGATCTGAAGTCATTCCCATCCCGGAGCCCTTCACAAGGGGATGAAGAAGATTCTGCCCTGATTTTGACACAGGACAACCTGAAAAGCTCTGATCCTGACCTCTCAGCCAACAGTGATCAGGAGTCTGGTGTGGAGGACTTAAGCTGTAGGTCCCCAAGTGGGGGTGGCTGCTTGCCTAGTGAAGACAGTGGCAAGGACTCTGATGAGGCTGTATTTCTGGCAGGCTGAAATACCTTCACAGCAGCAAGGATCCAGATGAAGTTGAGTCTTACACAGTCTGGAATGACATCTTTTCCTCAGATGAAGAATGGAAGTGGTCTGTGGCCTAAAGAAATAATCCAAAGAAAGGGAACTGTGCAATTGTGTAAGTAAAGATCTAAGCAGAACAAGCTATTAATAATTTTAAGACATAACGCTAAAGAAAGGTAGTATCTGCTGTTGTATTTCATTAAGCCAATGTGGTTGTTTTATCAATGCTGTACATAATTATTCCTTACTTTGTACATTTCCGTAATTATTTATTGGACAAGATAATAGTTCTTTTCCTAAGATGTGAAATTCCAAAGTACACTCTTAGACAAGGGTGAAGATGCATTAGTGTTAGCCTTACTGGTGAAGCAGTCAAAACTTATTTTTGGAGAGCTCCTTTGCCTTCAGACATATTATGTATATTCATTGCTTTTTTCTTCACAAGAGGTTCGAACAATTATTTTCCATATTCTCCTACTAAAATCCTTTACAGCAAAGTAAAACTAACAAATGGACTGGCTAACACTGGCTCAGGTGACAAATGAAGCTTTGATCCTGAAAAAGGTCCATTACTAAGCAGTCGCTGCTGCTGCCATCTGAATGCATCCCATTGATACTCAATTCTCAACCAGTGTTGAAAGTTCAGTAGTTTCTGAGACCAAAACTTCAAGGAATATAACAATACTCACACAGCCTTTGTGCTAGAACACCCCTTTGTAACAAAAGGTACATGAGGCAGTTTACTCTTCTCTCTTTATGTTTTGTTATCAAGTTTGTTTCTATCTTACCCTTGTTTCAAGCCACCTACATAAGACATAAACGTAAAATTTTAAAGGTGATAAAATCCCAAATTCTTCAGCCTATTTTGATTCCTCCTTGAAAATGTTTTATTTGAGAGGAAGTGAGGCACATATACAGTGAAGAGAACAGGGAATGTAAAATCACTTACAGAAATCACTCACGAAAACATCATTCTGAATTTGTAAGTAAAGGAAAGCTATGCCTATAAAAGAACTGTTATAAATAATATTTCTTCCAAATTTTGCTGTTCAAAATAAACTAACCATAACCAACTGGTGTTTTTTATCCTCACACAAAATTTCCCTTTTTGTATTTGCCAACCTGAACAGAGCATGGCAATACTAATTTAAGAAAAGGACTGATGCACCATTCACCAGAAGGTTTATCTAATTTAAGAATTCTCATATTTTTAAAAATAGGAGTTATAGTTTTCATAATCAGCAGTTCAGAAGTAAACAACTGAAAAATGTGCAAAATTTGAAACATCTTGAAACTCACTAGAAAGGTGGCCATATTAGGCTACAGCTCACTCAAATTGGGGCTTTTTTGGTTGTTTTGTTTGGTTTTCATTTTAGTTAAAGCCAGCAGTTAAAAATATAATTCATATGGCTGCTTTTACCTGCTTGGAGACAATGCAGCATTGAACTCTAGTAGAGCAAAGCGGTAGTAATGTAAGTTTACTTTGATGGCATTTCACACTACTCCTTCAAGTACTGACTTACAGGCAGAACTGTATTATATAAATATACCTCAATTTAGAATCATTAGATTTTATTATTCAGTCTGCTTTTCTGGAATGGCTTTTCATTCTGTTCTGTGAACATGTTATTAAAAGTGAATAGGTAAACTTCAGTATTATTACTATCCTCTGAAGGGAGCTGCTGTCTTTGAACAAATAATTCTTAACAGCAAGGTTTCTCTTAATGTTATATTGGAAAGGCCAGATCCTCAATTTGATAAATCACTATTGCTCAATTCAAATAAATACCACCATAAACTATATTCTTTTGAGAATCTATCCTTCTGGTTTTTAATCTTTATGAATTTTTAATAAATGAGAGCCCTGATTTTTAAAATTAACTTTTAAAAATGCTTCGTATTTTGAATATAGCCTGTAAACTTCAAGGCATTAAAGGAAACTTTGACTGGGTTTTCTCAAACTAAAGAAACATGCTGCAAAGTCAGCAATGAAAACAAAACACACAAATATTCTGCCTAAAAATCAGTTTGAAAATGGGCAATGTTACTGTACATCTTTGAAATGTAAAATTGTATATGATGATATTGTGTTCTACTAGACATGTCTAGAAATAAATGCAGAAGAGCAAGATATTCAAAGCACTGTCTTTGTGTTGCTTATGCAACTCCTTGTAACTAGCTTTACAACTAAAATATTAACATATTACCATTTTCTTTATTAAGCCTTCACTTAGCAGCCCTCCATGATGTCTTCCTTGGAATTTTGCATTAACTACTACTGCTTTCATTGTACTGTATGTATTCGTGGCATTATCAGGCTAATGAGAAACACCTTCAAATAAACACTTAGGTGTTTTGTAATGTTACATCACACCAGAGAATGAAACAAAGGTTTGCTTTCCCAATTTTTGTAATAGAGTTCTTCATTTACTCAAGAGTCACTTTGTCACTGAGATCAAAGGATTCTTACATCTTCCCTACTCTGATACTTGAATCCAGTAGTTTCAGTTGTGGAGGAACCTACAACTGATAACTAAGAAAAATGAGACTCTTGTCAATTGTGTTAATTATATGGGACCATGTTATACCTGTGTAGCTCTTTTTTTT
>VYXC01007184.1:1265509-1284720 GCA_013397175.1 Platysteira castanea
AAAAAAAAAAAAAAAAAAAAGAAAAAAGATGAAAAGACTTCACTATTAACTGCATTGGTTTCTTGTAGCCTTGCTGCATATCTTTGCAAATTTGGCCCACTGCAATAAGCCCACTGTAATTTGAAATAGGACACAGATGAATGTAACTGAATTGCTGGAAAGGCCTCACTAGGCTCAGGCTGCTCTTGAGTATGAAAATGTGCCTCTAAGGGACACTGAAGGCAACGGGATCAAACAGCTGAAGCTTTCTTTACAGAAGAACACCATCTGAAGGAGAGAAAGAAAACTATTTGTCAGCTGCTTTTACTGGTAACTCTATACAAGACAAAAATGTTGTAAACTGATAATGGATTCTAAAAAGCTGAAAAATAGTATTAAGCAGTTGGAGGGCACAACAACATGGTATCATTAAAAAGAGAGAAACAAAAAGTAAAAGGAGGAAGGCAGGGAAGGAAAGCTCTTTGTAAAATCAGCAACTAAGGCAGGGAACCATGTTCTCTGAAGACAGAGGCAAGCCAGGGCACAGGTTGACAGCAGGAAAGATGTTTAATGACACAAACCAGTAACAAATAAACTCCAGCAACAAAATGGGGATAGCCTTTGCAATGAAGATAAGAATGTCATCACTGTTGACCAGCTAACTTGATGCTTTTATGTGGACGCTGCCCTGATCTGCATGCAGTTCTCAAGTAGAAACAACTAACATAGCCAAGGCCAGGGGCTGCTTCTGGGTGCAGGCTGAAGGCTGAGTGCACCTTTTAGGTTGGCTGGTCACCCTTACACTCTGTAGTGCAGAGACAGGTCATCATCACAGTGACTGAAAAATCCTCCAAGGACAGGTAAGTCACTGACAATTCATTTGGGAAGGGAGGAACATGTGCTGAGTGAGTTTATGGTCATAAGGTCAACTTATGACAGTACTAAGACACGTGAAAAATATGCCAAAGATCTAAAACCAAGTGTACTGCAAACCCTGAATTCAGAGAGGTGCCAGAGTGCAGTGATAAGAAGATAAAATAATCATTTAAATTTACTTATATTATTTAAATTGCCAGTAAAGCAGCTAAAACCAGCAAATCAAATCATAAAATAAAACCTACTCATTTTTAAATACAAATCATTCTGTAAAGAAGCTAACAAAACCGTAGAGGTCCACGAGAATCATGACTGAATTCAGGCATGGACTAAGTCTGTTGCTAAGGTTATTAAGATGAATTTATCCCTTTCTGAAGACTAAAGAACACAGTTCTTTATGTTGAGGTATTCCCCTATTATTGAAATATAGGCTCTCTTTATAGCTTATTACTGCATAGAAGTGTCATGTCTACAGGTATCTGACCAAAACAACGCATTTACATATGCCAGAGATGCAATGTAGGTTTTTAAAGCCCATTTCAGTGAAGGTAGATCCATCCAAGAGTTACTGCTGTTGAAATGGTTAAACAGGAGAAGCTCAAACCACTGCACATGAAGATAAAAAGTTTGTCCTTGATTATTGTACTGCATCCACTTCCAACACAGTTCTGTATCCACTCAAAAAGTCCTGCAATGCCCAACTCTTAAGTTAGACAACTACAAGATATTAAAATCCTAAAGCCTTTATTTGTAAGTTTAACACATTACAGTATTTACTGTTCAGAATAATTAAGGCTGTGATAGCTGACTGTTGCCAGAGTTTTAACTGACTTTTACCTGAAGGTCTCTTAAATCTCTATTTTATATCAAGATTTATCCTAGTCATTGAAGGGAGTAGTTAGAACTTGGACATGTAATAAACAAAGATTTTTAACTTCTACATTAGGTCCAGGTCCTAAGTGGCAAAGCTGCCAGAGTATGTAAAGAGCAAACAACAGAATTAGAGACCGTAGTGCTTAGAACTGACTTTATCATAGTCTCTTGTTTGCAGTGGTGTGGCATAGTGCCTCCTCAGCAAGTTCACTGATGACACAAAGCTGGGAGGAGCAGCCAACATCCCAGAGTGCTGTGCAGCCCTTCAGAAGGATCTGGACAGACTGGAGGGATGGGCAGAAAGAACCTTCTGAAATTCAACAAAGGCAAATGCAGGGTCCTGCACCTGGGGAAGTATAGTTCTGGGTTCGTCAGTACAAGGAAGACATGGTGCTCCTGGAATGGGTCCAGCAGAGGGCAACAAAGATGAGTGGAATACCTCACTCATGAGAATGGGCTGAGGGAGCTGGGCCTGTTGAGTCTGGTGAAGACTGAGAGGGGACCCCACCAACATCTATAAGTATCTGAAGAAAGGGTGTCAAGAGGATGGAGCCAGGCATTCCTTGGTGGTGCTGAACAACACCACAAGAGGCAAATGGCAGAAAGTGATGCCCAGGAAGTTCCACCTGAATATGAGGAACTTCTTTACTGTGTGGTTAACTGAGCACTGGAACAGACTGCCCAGAGAGGCTGTGGAGTCTCCCTCACTGGAGATATTCAAGAAACATCTGGACACAATCCTGTGCCATGTGCTCTAGGATGACCCTGCTTGAGCAGGGAGGTTGGACCAAATGACCTAGTGTGAACACTTCCAACCTGGCCCATTCTGTGATCTGGCAGTAAGATCAGGTAATTAAAATTAGGCAAACCCCAGACTCAGTTAGCAGTTACAGTACAGAAAGTATACTCCCCCCCAAACTACTGCAACATCAGAGATCAGCCATCTCCTTACTCTTGTATTTCTTGTTCACCGAGTTGACTTTCCCATTGGGAGAACACCTGAGCATGACATTGTGCAAGGCTCCCAAGAAACAAGTCATTGTACATAGCCTGTTATTCCAGATTGCTTAAAAGTTCACTTGACATATTTCTAAAACCTTTAAAATATGCATCTAACAGCAGCTGCTATTCTCTTACACTTTATGGGGGGAACTGCTTAAAGCTGGATTTACACCTAAACTCCATGTTTTGGCAAAATAAGGTAAAGAATGTGCTTAACAGTGAGCTACCACCATGCTAGAAGCAAAAACCCCTAACTCTGACAGTGTTATCAGTGTTCTACCTAGTCTTCTGGTGAAAGCAGACCATGAAAGGCACAAGCAGTGTAGGACTAAAAGAAAAGAAAAAACAACAAAAAAAAACTGCCTCAAAAACCACCCCAAGCAGCAGCAGGTTGGCCCTTAAAGACCAGAAATAGGCTGGACATTCTTGGATGTGACAGGAGTCCTGCAGCTAATCCAGTATACATCATCATTGAATACAGAGACTTCTGTGCTTCTTTTCTAGAGGATGGGTTTGTGACTGCACAAGGGGCTAAAAATAAGGGAAAAATCCAAATAATAGGAATAATGCTATCAGAGAATAGAAAGGGAGAAAAGAGAACTTAACTTTCAAACCCCTGAACAACAAACACTGAACTTACGTTGAACAGTGACATTTTCTTGTAGATTCTACTCACTACCATCAGAAAGACTCCATGAACAAGTTCCCAATTTGAAAATTTGCTCACAAAAGTAAGAGGAAAGCTGACATTAAGAGGGAAAGCTGAAGTGTTAAGAACTTGTACTAGAAAATCCCCTGAAGGTGACCTGGCTAAAGAGTTCAGTGACAGTAGAGCACCATAATACCTGGCAGATGAGAACAGAAGCCTGTCCTTCCATGCTGTTATAAAATGTATAAAGAAGATATTAGCCCAATACAGCAAGAGCACCAGATATCTGGTCATCCATTCTTTTCTCTGTTCACAAGGAAGAAACAACAACAACAAAACAGCTCCGTACAGAATTGTGTGTAGTCCTGAGTGTTTAGATCCTCAGAAAGAGATCAGAAACAACTCAGCACAAAAATAGATGGGATTTTGCCAAGAAGATAACAGTGATGACATCTAACTCTTCTCCACAGCCGCAGAAACCACACTACTCATAGACACAAGTTCAGAATCACTTGGATGCCTACATACTCTAAGGCTTTAGTTAGCACATTAGCAGAAGTGCTATGTCAGTATACAAGCAGCACATTTTTTGGAACAAGATCCTCTAAAATTATTGCTTAACCATTCCACTTATAAAGTGTTGATATTTTTTCAGACACCTAAGTATCTTTGATTTGGACCACAGATCTATTTTTTTGGGACATCTAATCTCAGAATTTGGATCAGCTTTAAAGTAAGTCCTATAAAATACCAGTGAATAGTTTACTCACCCTGAAAAGCAACAGCTTAGGACAACCACACAACGCTAACAAATGGCAGGGCTGAGACTGAAGACCCACTAGCCTGTGGAACAGACGTCTCACACTTACGTGATTTTCCTTACTCACTTTCCTCTATTCAGAAGAAATACCACATTTTGCTGGAAGAATATCAAGTTTAGAACTGAAAATCAGTGATACGGAGGAGTACATGTTTGGACTGTGCTTGGGCTGTAGTTTGAGACTTGAACCTGCCATGTTCTGTGATCCTATCCTAGGCAACACAGAGGTAGTCTTGGCTAAGAGGTTTATTTCCAGACTGCTTCCTGACAAGAAAGAAGCAGGACTTCTGATACATTACTTAATCAGCACTTTATCCTAATTAACTCTCAAAACTGTACAATTCCTTCTACTCCTCCTCCTTCATTCTTGACTGTCTCCATGAAAACCTAATGCATTGAGAAGGTTAAGAAAAAGAACGTATCTTCTTGCAATAGCAAGAGAGAAAATACATGGATGTATTTAGGTGCTGTATTTTTCTCCTACAGCATATAGCATTTGATCCTATCCATTCTCACCCGATATACCCCCATCCTAAGACTGTCATCTTACCAGAGGCAAGATTCACTGATTAAAGCGCAGAATTAAGTTTCACTTCCAAATTCGATCATTTGCCTTACCGTATGACACTATGGAACTCCAAACAAATTAGTTCCTTTGTTTCTTAACATTAGGAAAAAATAACTGCTATTTTCCAAAGAACTTCAGAACTAGTTTTTGTAAGTACTTCTGAGTTCCTCACATGATGAACATATTTATATTGCATAAAACAGAGAAAGGAAAGTGACCTGATTACTATTCCTTTACAAACAAAAAAAGGAAATGAAATTGTTAGATGAAAATTGTGTTTAATTAGTGGTAGGTACCAAGCCACTCTTGAAAATCAGTGCATCAGTGCTACTAAGCAACATACCAAATCTATGCAGAGATCATTTATTCTATTTTGATTCCAATATAATTTGTTCCAACACATTCTTTGCTTAATCCCCAATCTAATTATCCAAAACACAATACAAGCTATACTTAGTTTTCTGTTATTACTTAGAAGTAAAAAAATCTTGTTCTTTAATATTTTGGCTTTAAGAAAAGACAGCTTGTGAATCCACTGACAATCTCCATTAAGAACTTTTTTAGTTTCCAATGTTCTATCAACACTTAAAGTCTTCCACAGATTAAGCCAAATCTATGGTTAAAGTTCAAAATACAAAAGATATGAATTATGTTTTTATAAAAATGTAAAAAGCTAGTCAAAATTACATGTTTAGATATTTAATCTCTGAATAATGGAGTATAGCAGCAGGGAACTTAAATATTATAACTATCAACAATAAATACAGGAAATTAATGTAAAGATTGCAATAAAAGGATTCTTGAGTACAATGAGAATATAAAGAGACATTCTAATTTGTACAAAAACCATCCCAACTCTGTATACAATCTCTTCTATAAATACAACCAGATAAGATGAAATGCCTATTTGCAAATAATAGTTATTAAAAAGTGTGCTTTATTGGGTTTTTCATTCGTTCTCTTGGCAGGTGTAGTTTGCAGGAAGTCTGTAAAGATAAATTTCCATAATTAGATATTTTAATTTCTCCAGAAGTTATGTTTTAAATACAAGTAACAACAGATGCAGAACATACTTGATTTCCACAGAAAGTGTTATGAGAACACTAAGCACTGTAACAAATCCATTTGCAGTTACTAAGTGTGTAACAATAAGGTAAATTGTTTAAAAAACAATGTTTACCTATAGTGGAGCATGAAATTGGCTGTGCATTGCTATTGCCTGTTGAAGTTTTTCCTCTTTGGCTCGTCTGCAGTGGCAGAGCTATGAAACAAGACATACAAGACTGAATTCTAAATGCAATTTTTTATAATGCATACTGCAGTTTCTCCTTAATGATTTAGCTATTTTACAGGCTCTTTAAAAAAAGAAAACTCGCCTGACCTACCTCCCTTCCAAGCTTCAGGCTGAACAATGGTCTATATTGATAGCATTATTCTATCCAAAACAGCTTGCAAGAGGATTGTTTCCAATGTTATAAAATGCATTTACTGGGCATTTTTAAAGAAGGATACACTACTTGGCAAGTTACTTTTGTTACAGCATGAGCAAGAATGGTGGGTTTTGAACCTCAGGTACGTATTTGATGATAGCCATCAACAGAATTTGTTTAAGAAGTTTAATAAATAAAACATTGTCTTAATGTAGGAAGGTTGTTTAATGCAACATGACAGTTTATGCCAACCTTCCAAATTTGAAATTTAGCATGTGGCTAGCTTTCCCTGTATCTATACAAGATATAGAAGAAACTGGCTCAAAAATATCTGTAACAACACATGAATAGGGTCTAGCACAGAAGACCTTTGCACTCCTGTCTTAAAAATATGTGCCTTTAGCATGCAGATTACAGTCTAAATAGACTGAAGCCATTTAAGGGTATTTTTTTTCTTCTGTCAAAGCTCACTAAAACACTGTTCTATAGAATGGTACTGCTCAAACTCTTAGAAAAAAAGGCCTAAATTTATTCACTATGTGTTGTACATGTCTTGGATTAGAACTATTTGTATATTACATACCGTTCTCTTTTCCATGAAACTACTAAGAAAGTCATCTATCTCTGTTTTGCCTTCCAAGAAGTCTTCTGCAATAGTGTCAGACTCCTCTTCAGCTTCATGAGCAGCTACTTTAAGTCTGGCCTGCAGAGCACTTGGACTGCAACTCTAAGAAAATAAAAAGTCCAATGTAATATTAACCTGTCCATTAAAACTTACATTTCCAAGAAGATAAATGACTATATAAATATGGAACATGTGGATAGAGCACTATCACTACATAAAAGCCTAAGTAACCAGATGAAGCTCCATCTCCAAGAAACAGCACAGCTCAATAAACTACAAAGGACTCAATGTGAGAAAAGTGTTGCTAGTTTAGGTCTTCATACACAGTCATTCACACAAGAATAAAGTTTTTCAACTTTTACCCTACACTGTAGAAAGCATCCAGCTTGGAAATCTGACAAGTTCTCAAGTGCATGATTTCTGAGTAGAACTAACATTTCAAGTGTCTTCAATAAATAGGGTCTACTTTTGAAAATCAGTTGTGAACCTGAGAAGTATAAAAAGGTAAAAAAGCACTTACTGTTCAGCTTTTAAATACCCTTGAAATGATTGTGGAGAAGACAGGAAAGCAAAAAGCACCTACTCAAGAAGTAGATGGGCTGCTAATCTAAGCCAGTATACTCATTTTTCTGTTCTTATAAACCTCAAACCTTACTTCTGTTTATTGCATACAATTTCATTATTTTTTCTCTAATATGTCTGGGCAGTCAATCAGGACATGATTCACATCCAGTAAGAGTCTGTACAGAGCCAGAACTGCAAAATTAGGGTATTTATAGATTTTAGATGCTTGGCCTAACCTTCATCTACCCTATGAAAAATATTTTACTTATGTACTTTAAAACCTTAATGTAATCAAAAGTTTCGTGTTAAATTAATCTTATACAAAATACTGAGAGTTTGCTCTAATAAATGATGACTAAAATTCACTCACAGTACAAGTAAAAATACTTGTCTTGAAATGTGAAGGAAAGAGAGCAGGAGATATCATGTAGTGCACAGCAAACATCAATACATGAAGCTATAGCATATATGGGAAAAAAGCAGAAAAATTCAGCTGCCACTCCTCAACTCTCAGCCTCCTATCCATCATTAAATTGAATCAGCAAATCTAACTTAGAAAAAAAGAATACAGCAGTGGGATATTATGTCCTATTCTTAAGTGGTTTCTTCCAAAAATAGAAGGTTTATCGGTGTCAACTACCTCTGCCCACTTTAAAGTCAAAGGAGGCATTAGGAGCCAGACTATTCTGATTTTCAAGTGAGGAAACCTCTAATACATTTCGATCATCTATGAAATCATTCAATTTGCTGTCATGCAACTTTTTGGAGGGTTTTTTTTTGTTATTTTGTATTTTGTTATGAAGATTGCGTTTGTATTTTATTAAGAAGATTTTAGAGCAGAAAGTGGCTTATTAGAAGTTACATCTTCTAATGAATACCCTGGTAAACATACCAAGAAATTATTCTCCTCCAATACTTTCTGCAGTAATAGCTTTACCCTATTTGTGCTCTAGAATGTGCAAGGTTTGACAGCACATACAACATATTACCTGAAGTAAGCATGCGCAGTGAATTGCAGAATTTCAAGTTTATGAAGTTACTGAGCACTTTTATCTGGTACAGTTTTACAAGCTCATTATGTTAAATGAGTACCATTAATTGAACAAAACTTCTTTAAAAATTATTCTATTCTTAAAACTGGTTTGAACCGGGATTGTGCTAAACAGCTCTAGATGTACATCACTTTTTTCTTCCAACTTTGCTTCTATTGTAGCAGTAAAAAACAAAAACCCAGTCAAAAAACCCATTGTTTTGCTTTTAACTTTTTAGTACATCATCCCATTTTTTTCATACTGCATGACATACTTAATCTACTTTACATTAAATGAGAGTTTAACCAAAAGAATATTCTAAATGGTTAAAGATGCAAATCAAAACTTCAGATTTACTGAAATATTCTTAAAGGTTGACATATAGGAATGATACCTCACTAAGTTCATGCTGTCTTTGCATCTTTTTTTCAAAGGCTGCTTTCATTTGCGTGAGTTGCTCATACTGGAAGGAAGAAGAAAAAGAACCTTATCACCTTGAAAAGACCCCAGATATTACCACTAATATTTCTGAAGATGAATTTATTGTTCACTTACTTTATCCAACACCGTCTGTCTTTTTGCCTCGAGACTAGGCTCCAGCAACAGGTTTTTTTCTGGAAAATAAAATCACTATTACTATTTTTTTTTAAAGGATTTAGTTCACAGAACACAGTCACACCTGTTAACATTTTGACAGCTTACTTGCCAGCTCTTCAATGCTTTTCACTAACTCATCTCTATCAGTAATGATTTGCTTCAGTTGTGGAAGAGTCACAAACTGTTCCAGTAACACCTCCTCTTGCTCATTCATACTGGTCAGCTGTGATATACTGTATTCAAACAGAAAGAAAGTAGATTTAAATCTAACAGAAAACACCACTTGTAAAATAATTAATTTCTACTGAAGTTTAAGGCTTTTTTGACTTTACAAATATGACACTTGACCACAACTTATTTTTCCCCTTTCTCCTGGCTTGTGGGCTCTACTGTGTGCAGCAGGGAATTTAAAAAGCACCATGTTAAAAAGTATCTACCATTTCAAGCCTTACTTCCCATAATGCTACTATAGTGGGTTGACTGTGTCCAGCAGCCAGATGCCCACCCAGCTGCTCTCCCAGTCCCCCTCCTCAACAGGATATGGAGGAAAATTTCAGAGGCTGAGATAAAAACAGTGATGTAACTTACCAATTACAATCACACACAAAACACACTTGGAAAAATTTAACTGAATTTATTGTCAATTACTGTAAGAGTTGGATGGTGAGCGAGAAAGGCAAAAATTACACCACTTTGCTCCGTTTTTCTCAGGTTCAACTTCATTTCTACACTCCCAACACTACCTCCCCCTGCCTCCGGCTCCTAGGGGCAAGGGGGAATTGCAAGTCTAGCAGTCAGTCCCTAACAGTTCATCTCTGCTTCTCCTTCCTTCTCACACTTTACCCCTGCTCCACAGATTGCAATCAGTTCCTGGCAGGAGAGACTACTCCAGTGTGGGTAATACCCGGCTGCCGTTTCCTTCAGGGGGTATCTGCCTGCTCCAATATGGAGTCTTTCCTGGAGTGCAGTGTGGATAACTGCTCCAGCATCTTCCTCTCATGGCTACAGGGTACATTCTTAAAATACCTGTTCTACTGTGGTCTTTTCCAAACCTTCTGTGGGCTGCAGAAAAGTAACTGCTCTAGCACTTGGAGCACCTCCTTCTCCCCCTTGTTCTCTGATCTTGGTATTTGCAGGATTATCGCACTCTTCCATTCCTCCCCTCAATCCTCACTGCCTCTGCTCTTTCTAAAATGTTTTCAGATTCACTGCTTCACTAATGGACTCAGCTATATTGCAGTGTGTTTGCTGCCAAACCAGCTGTGCCTGGCACAGGGGCAGCTCCTGACCCTTTCTCACAAAGGCCACTCAAAAAGCCCCCCCCAGCTACCAAAACCTTGCCATCTATATAAACAGAACTACTCAGAACAGCTGCAATACCATTGTCATTCAACTCAACTACTAACAGAAGAATCATGGCATTTTAATCCAGTCTTCTTGAAAGGACCAGGCTTGATTAGAATGTTTTGTGTAAACAAACAACTTACACTTCCCTGCAAAAATCTTAACTTGTTACGTAATAAGGATGCTGCTAGAACTTACAGCTGAGTCAGCTAAACTAAACAGACTTTTTGGAAGGTGTCAAAAGAAAATAAAAAACCCACCCCAGTTGAAAGGACAGTTTTCAATTGCTTAACTATGACAACACCATAAAGATGTGAGATCTGAAGGAGTTAATAGCGAATTGTAACCTATTCTATCCCACATAACTGATCTAGGAAGCTGTCTCGTTAGATTTGAGCAAGCTGCTGAGAATAATAACTTAATACAGTTTGTTTGAATAATGACAACGTGATGAAAGTATTTGTGTGGTATGCATATAAAGTACTTAGATGTAGCAGTGATCTGCACTGGGACACCTGGCACGCCTACCACCTGGATTTGTCTAACCCAGCCGCCCTGAACATGCTGAGCTGCTCACAAAACAGTTCACCATTTACCTTGCACTACAGTCCTTTGGACTTTAAGAGAACGTATTTTGTGAACCAGCCTCAAGCTGTCCCACTTCCTCCTTCAAAAGTTAAGCTTATTGATTACTAGAAACTAAGTCTCTGGCAAGGCCTCAGAAAACAGCAAAACACTGATAGCTCGAAAACGTAAAACTAAATACTCTTTTTCCTGGTGTTGAATCAAGTACTGTTCTCGCCAACAAAACCCTAAAGAAACAGCACATTTGAATACATGGCTGAGTTAGTTTCTGACTCCAGTATTTTGGTACATGGTAGTTCTCCTGTGTTTAATTTCTACAAAACTCTTTCAGTGATGTGTACAGGCTCCTGACAAAAATCAGATACAGACCAACAGTAATTGCCTTTTAATAACTATGTAAAGTTCAGCTACCTTCTGAAAATTTACCTTAGTTCTGAGAGTTCTGGAAAGGTATCAGGAACATCAGGCATCTTGTATGTAAATCCGTTCTGGCCAACCTAAATCAAAGTTTAGAAATGCTTAGTAGGTTTTTGAAGAACAATTTCTTGATATTTAACCTGATTAACCAAAAATTGAAGACGAATATTTGCCAGCAACGAGAAAAGCAGGAAAAGCAGTAAGAAGCAGTAGCACTTGTCTCTGAGCAGAAGACAACTCAACCAATGCAACAAAATGCTTGAAGATGTTTGGGATGGCATGTCATAAAAGACAAGTCAGTTTTGGAGGAAAATAATTCTATTTTCCATGTCCTTCATTTGAAAACAGTTGGATGACTGAGGAAATACACAGGAATAGTAAAACTCAAGGAAGTGAGAATAGAGAAGGAGATGGACATTTTGATCTCTTTCATGTGGTTTTTCAAGCTATAATACCTCAGAAATGTTTTAGACAAGGAAAAAACAGTTGTCTCCATAGAATGTAGAAAATTTAAATTCTATGAAGCCAGAAAAGTGCCTTCCAAGTCTAAGAAAACTTGTTTCTATAAACATGATTTGATTAAAGACAAAGTTTTATTAAAAATAAAATTCCTTCCAGAGTTCATCAGCAATAGGGAGCTTGAGTATAAACATACAAGATAAAACTCTACATAAAAGGCTTGAGATTACACATTGCCCTCACCTAATAGGTTCTGAGCAGGAAAGAAAGAAAAAAACATTTTCTCTGGTTGGAGATACAGCTACAGCTGCACTGTGAGGGAGTGCAGCTCCAAGACAAAACCCCCTAATAGCCAAAGATCTTTAGCATAACACTAGTTTCACTGAAACTCAAACAAAGTTGTTGCTCTGACTTCAAGTTCTAAAAAACTTTTCTTGAAAGCTAGAATGACAGTTTTGTTTTCCTAGCACCAGCCAAACAATGAAGTGCGGTCACTCAAGTGCTTCCTTGAGTTTTACAGCAATGCCCTGTGTGTCCTTGAGGGAACTTATACCCAGTGTCTGACAGCTTAAGCAGCAAAACTCAGCGCACAGACCTGAAGCACCGCTTCTGCTGTCGGAACAGGCAGTGGCAGATCAGCAATCAAGCCATAGGAGGGAGCAGCAGGTTTGTCTGTAGTGTAGCTTGAAGAAACTGATTCAGAAATGGGCATGGCTGCCATTGTTCTGTTTGTTTCTTGAGGTGGATATGGAGGGAGAAATGGAAACCCCTGAGGAGCAAAAGGAGGCATTCCAGCTGGTTTGTTGAAAAGGCTAGAAACAAACAAAACCACAATCATGAGCAACCAACTGCTTACAGCACATTTCTTATCATTTGAGTTACAATTACGAGACCACATACAAGACATAAGAATCAATTTTCAAATGACCGTAAACTAACTTTATATTTTCTGTTCTGTTACTTCCAACATTGTCTTATCTTATACTGAACGTAGTATAGAACTCCATTAATCCACATTCTTGTAGAGCAGCCAAATACACACTTACACTCTTAATTATGAGAAAACTACTTCTCAAAAATTTATGAGAGCATAATTTTAAATTGTCTCCATTCTAAAGTTGTGAGAAAAGCATCTGTGTCATACATTAGTTCTTATTTATGGTATAGCATTTAATAGCTTGGGCAACACACACGTAATTACTTCTAAATAATATGAATGATTTTTTTAAAATTCACAACTGCAGCTGCATCTGAACTTAATATCACTGTCAACCACGAGAACAACAGTTGTACTGATACAGTTCAAACATCTCAGTTCACCTTTGCGTATTTAATGCAATTCTTTAAATCACACAATTTCTGCTGCACATGGTGCAACAGCAACTGCCCTAAGCCTGGGAGATTATGAACACAATATGAAAAACCACAACTGCTCCAATCATGAGGTACAGCAAATTCCAGATTTCATCTGATAATGTAAAAATTTCTTTTTCAAGAAAACATATATAAAGTTACATCAGGCATGTTGATAGAGCAACTCCAAAGAAATCTAGTGTCCCCTCCCAAAACAATCAGGTCATCAAGCATGCACATGAAATTTTGCAAGGACAGGGAATCTAATCCTTCAGTATATCCATTACATTACTCCTGTCCCTGCCCTCCTTGTAACTGGTTTAGTCTCTTTTTAAAAAATTAATAGATGTAGTTCCGTTTATTATGTTTAGAGATAACTTACTATGGAAACGATGTTGAGCTAGGAGCAAGAACTGGAGGATTCTTCCAAAACTCATCCAGTAAACTTTGAATAATTTTTCCAAGATCTGAATGCATCGTAAACTGGTAAAAACACAAAACAAAAGCCAATGAAGAAGAAAAATTATGTCTTGGATCCAAGAGTTCAAAAATGTGCTGAACTTGATTGTTTATTATACCCACATGACAGTGCTGAAAAGCTATTTCAGACATACCAGCTAATGCAAACTGGGTACATATAAGCTCCAAATAAAGTGATAAAGCCACCCAAAAGTGAACAGAAACTAAAAGTCTTTTGTATATTCCATTATCAGTGGAGAGGCAATGAAGTACCACATTTCTGCTGAACAACCAAAAAAACCCCACTTTAGTTACAAAGTTACAGTTGTGAAAACAACGGAAGAGGAAAATAAATAAAAGTATCTGAGGACAAAGGCATTAACTTCATTCCGAAAGAGTCAGAACCTCCATCCATTCCAAAAAACTAGCACATTCTTGTTGACAAGAAGAACAGCATATTAAAATCCTGAATATTCGAGCTAAAACCTTGATTCCATTCTAATAGGATTAGGCCAGAAAGAACTATGTTACAAAACCGTCTTAAAGCATCCCTCTCCTTTATTTGGAATACACTGGAATGTAGTTGGAAGAACTGTGCAATTAATAATAACAAAAAAAAAGTGATAGTAACTTTCTAAGCCTCCATAACTTAAAACAGTTCTAGATATATGGGATATTCAAGTCAGTAATGATATCAGTAAAAGAATAACTAGTAGTACACTGAACACTTCTGAATTTCTGTTTTCAGGCCCTCTAAATACAATTTGAAAGAGATTAGGATCTGTAGTAATATTTTTTACCAGGAGAATTAACAATAATCTAGTGTGACATTTATTAAAATTGCTATTAACAGTAGATCTGTGTGAAGCTTCAGATTATACATACATTACTTATTAATGGACCGGTCACATATACTCCCTGCTTGTCCATTAAATGATGTCTCACAGGTGGGAAAACACTGATGACTGGTTTTTCCTGAGGAAACTGAGGTGGAAGCAAACTGCAAATACAAGAATAATTATTACAACAGTGACACCCCATGATAAAATTTGGATAAGAAGGCTTCTTATGCAAAGAAAAAGTACTATTAATTACATAAACTTACTTTTCTATGAGAACAGTTATGGAGAAGTTCACAATGAATGAAGCACACAAAAGCATTATTCAGTTACAACATTAGAAGTCCAACAGACTGGAATACCAGACTTCCACAAAGCTGAAGAGAGCATTTACTGGGGAAAATTGTAGTATAACAAAGGAGCAATTATCACAGAACATTCTGTGTTGGTAGGGACCCACAAGGATTCACTGAGTCCAGCTCTTAAGTGCATGGCCCATACTGACACCAACCCATGACCTTCATGTTATTAGCACCATGCTCTGACCAACTGATGGACAACAAAGAAGCTGTAGCATAACAAGAACATTTTTGACTACAAATTTTATTACTACAAATACAATGCAGTGTAACCTGTAAGAATATCAGGCCAACTCAGCAGGCCAAAGTAATAAAAAACTTGTGAACAGAATACTATCAATATTTGCCAGAGCAAAAGCACCCCCGCAAAGGAAATTCACAGGAAATATTACAATAAATCACTTAAGTTACAATCCAGAAGCTTCACCGGGGTAAGAGTTTAGAGTTACAGCAGACCAGTAAATTACCAATCAAGTTTATTTTCAGTGGTAGGGAATCAAAGTTATCAGAAAGCCTCAAGCATCTTCCCTTAGTTACCTTCAGCTAAAATCACACAGGTATCTTAGGAACTGAGCACAGCAAAATGTGATTTTGCTCTCAGCTGAACATCTGTATCGTGTACAGAACCAGTTCCACTCAGATCACTATAATCACTAATACAAATCCAGGTTACGGTTCCTGAAATTAATTATGTGCTAGGAGCTACTTATATTCTATTACTACTTTTTTTTTTTTTTTAAGAACAGTTTTTATTTTCAAGATGTGCATAGAGACAGCTCACTCTACTTACATGTTAATATTAATTGTCAAGTTGTTTACGGTGAATGGCAGTCGATATTCCACATCTTTCTGGATTTCTGCAATGCTGTCAAAGAAGAAATTGTTAGCAATCATTTCATGGTCAATATAACAGCTAAAAGTCTAAAATAAACAAGCATGACCTCTGACATTTGTAATCAGTTAAGTTTTGAAAAGCTCTGTAAGAAAAAAATTGAAAATGCTGGAATAAGTTTATAGTCTTCAACATTCTATATTGAATATTAAGATTAAAGAAAAAAATTGTAAATTTAACTTTCAAACCTCATACATGGTCACAAGCCAAGGAACTATAGTAGGAGAAATCACACTACTCACTCTTCTGACAACAATCTCAACTTATCCTTCCTCCCTTACCGGCTTAATTTAAGACCACACATCAGTGTTTTTTTAATATACTGAATTTTATCTGATTAAACATTTACTTTGCCAAGGCATTATGTGAGGTTCACAACTAAGTATTGGTCTGCAACACTGCCTTCAGATCAATACGTAGAACATTTATTAGGCTAGGCATTCTTCCTTAATACATCAGCCTAGTATTTAACAGTAGTTGTTACTACGTGCACCAAGCTCAATTCGCTTGCACAAGTACTCTCAAGAATTATCTCGACGAGAGCTACTTGCAACAGTGTAAAGCTCCAATGACACTCAAGACCCAGGTCCCCCTGAAAGCACCAATGGGCCTTAAAAATATGGTAAGGCCAAATCCAAATTGTTTTTTTCTGCAACAGGTAAATTACTGAGAAAAATCTTGACATGAGCTGCATGAATAGGAAGTTGACTTCAATACTCAAAGCATTCTACAATTTCAATGCACAGCAAGACTGTTTTGAAAGACAGCATCCCAGAGAATGTGGAGGAGGTGGAGATGAAGACTTAGCTCAGAAGCAGAATTTCTAGACAGTAAGAACATACCTAAGCTGAGAGTAAGAGAGATAGAAGGGCAGAAAATGAGCTTCATCTTATCTTGCCTGAATCAAAACAAACTGTAAAAGCAGACTGATTGCTCTTCCATGTATTTTTCCTGCTTGCACTTGGTTAATAATGTTCTTCTCAGTCACCTAAGACTCCCTTATGCAGGGGAGGGAACACAGCTCCAATGGCAAATAATGGCAGACGGGTGCTCCCAGAAAGCATCTTTTGATCCAACTTCAGAGATGCTCCCCCATCCACTGCCAGATATACTCCGTACAAGTCCTTTCTCATAAAACCCGAAACACATTACCTGTGGAGGTGTGTTAACAGTAGTGCTGGGAGTGTTTTGTGTCCTTCCAAAGCGCTATTGGGGCGTAGAATTTAAGACTGCATCTTTAAGAGCTTGGGGAACAAATGGGAGTAAGACACTAACTTGGCTATGAACCTTGCTTTCTGCAGCCTGATCTTATTCCTCTCACAGAGAACTCAGTATTTGCTCTTTCCCTGTGAAATCACATGCTGTTTGAATAAAATATAAAATATCTTAAGCACAGAAAAATTCAAATCAAAGGTTCTACTGTGTTACACCACACACCAGTATCTGCACCTTCTCATTTTTAACTGAAGGATTCTCCCTGGAATCTCTCACACACATTCCTGTCCTGTAATCATCTGTTACACTTTTCATTAGCCTGCTGCACAATCCTTTTGAGAAGGGTATATAATTATGCTCCACTCACGTGCACAGCCAATGGAAACTGGGGAGGAAGATGACGACAGGGAGCGAGGAACAAGAAAGCCAGCATCTCACTGAACTGCTCAAACAGTTCTAACCCTGCTCAGGAATACCCTTGAAGTAATAACCTTAGTTGCCCCTTCCCTAAGTGAGAATGAGTACACTGGAAAAATGATACATTCTTAACTTTGTCTAGAAGAAGAGCAAATGTAATAAAATGCTTTTTTAAATGCAAAGGTTTTATTTCAAGCTCCTAACCTGTGAGGGACTGTGTAACGGAAAGCAAGCTGGTTTACTGAAATTAAGATCACACATACCTGAGCTTTTATGACCTAAGACAACACGAAACAAACTTGACTAACTTAGTTAACTACACCATACCAAAAACTTTGAGCATTTTGGTGAGGAGCAACAAGGAGTCTCATAAATGAACGACATTTTGGCAGCTACCACGTCCCTACCCCTCACCTCAATTCCTGGCTACAGAATCCATTTCCTCTCTGCCTATGCTTGAGCTGGTGCGTGTACAAACCGTAGCAAACCAGTTCAGCAAGCTGACTGACAAAAATTGACCACCTTTTTGGGGACTTAATTCAGGATGAGCTCATCTTACTGCCAGATTAAAAAAAAGTGGGTATAAACAAAAAGCCAAGTAAGGCCAGCCCAACAAAACCTTTTAAGTTAACTAAGCTCCTGCATTCCCACAGGAACAGCTCCTTACAAAAGTGAACTGTCTCAAAAACATTTGTGAAATTGGCTCTGAGCAGACTTACGTTTATACAAGCAACAATACTTAGAATACTGCCATATTTATGCTTCCTGTGTGGTAAATCAAAAACTGAACTATATACAGCTATTAAACTTGGAAATGCATTAAGTATCTCTTCCACTCCTAAAGGCAGTCTGATGTGACAGGAAACATTCTCTGTCCTTTTTCTGAATTACTTTGGAGGCATCTACCATTCCAGTTCTACAGAAATCCTAGGAAGATGTATGTCTGTAGAATGCTTACTTCACTGTAAACATAACTTCAAATGTATGAAATGTGGATCTCCTTTTAAAATGTGAAGAGTTTTAAAAGACTAGGCAAAACAGGGCAGCATACTGCCAAGACGGAGAACCCCAGGATAAAATAAAGCATTTTGCTTCAAAAATTGTGGATGTTGAACAGGAATAAAAACAACAGGCCTCTTCTGACCATCTAAACAAAACCAGTTCTTAAGGGGCAGCCAGTTTTAAGCAAATACCACTAAACACCAGAAAAAATAGTCTGTAAAGCCAGCAGGACTGCTGTGCCACTGTGCCACTGCTGGCAGGCCACTGTAAGACACAACTCCTTGATGATCTGTGTTTTAGTCTCAACTTTTAATGAATTACACTATTACAAGCAGCTTCCAGAGAGGTTTTATCCCAACACGTAGTCGCATCTCTGTGAAGACATTACAACCCATTAGCAGGCTTTCCGATCGATGGCCGGTGAAACCGGGCACAGCGACCTGCGCCCGATCACCCGGCCAGGCCACACCAAAGCCAGCAGGGACACCTCCCCGACAGCCTATTTGACTTTCAGTTTCCAAATTCTTCCTCCCAGCCCGACGGGGGCCCACTGTCCTCCGGCGGGGAGCCCGCGGCACCGCACTCCCGCCGAGCGGGACCCTCTGGCCCCGGGACAGCGCGGGGTTGGGCCGGGCCGGGCTGCAGCGCCGCCGGCTCGGGTGCCCTGTTTACCCACACGGCCGCGAGGACCCAGCCAGGCCTCACCGGGAGGGGACCGGGCACTGCCGGGTCCCGGTCTGTGCGCATAGGGACACACGACACCCTCCCGACACAGCGCGGCCCCACTGCGGCCCCGGGACGGGCGACACGGTGCGACCCTCCCGCCCCCGCCCCCGCGCCCGCGCCCGCGCCCGCC
>VYXC01007184.1:1284893-1351764 GCA_013397175.1 Platysteira castanea
CGGGGCCTTTCACGCGCGCGCGGACCCCGCCGACCGTGTGTCGGTCTCCGCGCGCCGCTCGCTGTTTTAGCGCGGCCCTTGGGAGCTGGAGGAGCTGCTCCCGCCTCGGAAGGCCGGCGGCGGTGCCCCCGGGTTTGGCGTGACGCTGGTTTCCCGCTTCGTTCCCTGCTGCACGCAGCCCAGGGATCCGCAGGAACGCTCCCTTCCGAGCCGCGGGGCAGGAGCGCCTGGGGACCCGGGTGTCTGCGGTATCTGTGGCACTCGTGCGCCTTGCCGGCGTGCCGCCCTTGTGCAAGGAACAGTTGCTAACGAAACTCTAGGGTTCTAGTTTCTGATGGTAATCTGAGCTCGCGGAGCCGAAATTCTTATGGTTTTCGTGGCTACGTTGCCCTGCTTTTATGAAGTCTACAAGGATAAAGCGTAGTTGTGGTGCTTAAACCATATTTGTCAGATAAACGAAGGGTGAAAACTTACACTTTCATGCTTTTCTTTCTTTCTCTCTTAGGCTAAAAAAATAAACAGTTGAAGTCCTCTTTATGAAACCGATCCTCAGTCAAGTGTAACTTTTGATGTATGGTCTCTAAAGCCCCCCACTATGCCAGCAGCTACCGTAGACCATAGCCAAAGAATCTGTGAAGTTTGGGCTTGTAACTTGGATGAAGAGATGAAGAAAATTCGTCAAGTTATACGGAAGTATAACTACGTAGCTATGGTAAGTGGGTGCTTGATGTCTGTCTAGCAAATTACTGCAAAAATCATGCCTTCAGTTGAAGTCAGTAAACTTGCTCATGCTTTTAGATTGAAAGCATAAGGAAGTCTTAAGGCTGAACTAACGCTGTATGAACGTCTGGATCCTAATCTTTTACCTCTTTTAAAGTTAAGTTTACACACAGTACTCTTCAGCTATGAAATGGTTAGATAATACGTTTTATTACAAATAAGTAGTATAAATCTATATGGTTGTCGTGTGTTCAAGTTTTAATTCTGCTCTTGCAGGACACAGAATTTCCAGGAGTAGTTGCAAGGCCTATTGGAGAATTCAGAAGCAACGCAGACTATCAGTACCAACTCTTACGCTGCAATGTTGACTTGCTAAAAATAATTCAACTAGGACTGACGTTTATGAATGAGCAAGGAGAATACCCTCCAGGAACTTCAACTTGGCAATTTAATTTTAAATTTAACTTGACGTAAGTGTTCAATTTCTGTCCTGCTAAACGTATGTTTCTGGCCTACTGAAAATGTATAAACACAATAGCAACTGTGTTACCTATCTGATTGGAATACTGGAATACCATAAATACTCACGTAAGGAAAACTTTTGTCAGCCAAACGTGCTTTCTTTCCTCATTTCTGTGCAGTCTGTCTTACTGTTGGTAATTTGGTCAAAAATGCTAAGCAATTTTTAAAAAAAAATTGTGAAAGGCATTTATATGAAGTGCAAGAGTTAGCTCTGTGTTTTCATGTTTAGCATTTCAGAGTGCTTCTGCCTTAACTTAGTTTAACTCTTTCTAGTTCTTACAGAAACTATATATTGTTTCTTTACATACTTTAAATGGAAAATACCAACACTTGAAGAAAAAGGAGTAAAGTTACTGAAGTGATTAAAAAAGTGTGTCAAACATTATAATTCTGGATTATTTTGTCTGAAGTGTTGGTTAAAAAGCAAGCTGATTTTTACTATATTGGAATAATACCATGAACTTTATTTCACAATGTGATTTTTATCAGTGATAAAACTTTTTAAGCATAAACTTCACTTTTTCAGGGGGATTAAACACTTATCTGGTGCTCTAATTATATCTTTAGCTGATGGTCGACAAAGTTACTAGTATCTTGATTTTTTTTTTCCTGAAGTAAACATAATTGGTCTGATAGATTTTCATATGTTGATTATCTATTGAATTGAATATCTGTGCAAACACTTCTCACACATTTAAGTGTGCTGAAGCCTTGGGGTTTTTGGCAGTTGTGTTACAGGTTGATGACTGGATAACTTTATATCCGTGAGTTAAAACCACAGCCTAAAAACGAGGTTTAGAGAACTCACCTTTGTTTTTTCTGCAGATAAAATGACTTGTTTTTAAAGTATTTGGGGTTTTTAAGAGGAAAACTGCTGCTGCCTCTCTTGATCTCTGTGCTCTTTTAAACAAGCAGTGCTGTGGATTGTCACAGATCATATTGGTTTGAGCAATGACATGCTCTATTTAGTCTTGTGTGAGTTGTCTCTCGAAAGAAAAGTAAGTGCAGATTTAATGTTTTGATATCTCTGAATTTACCTGGCCATATGAATGCTAGATGGAAGTTACCCATTTTCTTAAAGAGAAGAATATATTAATCCTACTAATTATGGGAGAAAGAGGAGTGAATTAATAACTTCCAAAGTGTGATCTATGAAGAAGAGCCTGTGCTACACTTCATTTATTTTCTGAGTTTCAAAGGTCTACTTAATATCAAACAACTTAAACCAAAAGTAGTTTTCCATCCATTTGTGCCAGATGTTGCAGTGATAAGACAGCTTAGTAAGGCAAGATACAGGTAATCATCAAACTATCTTGTTACTAGTTGACAGGGAGTGGGGGGAGGGCATTTATAAGCTTGGTAAGTATTGCATGAAAAATGAATATATATTTATTTTTTTTTTACATGGATGGAGAACTTACTTATTTTTGTCTGTTTCTAAACATCCTTTTGGGAAGTGGCACTGTGCCAAGGGTTCTCCTCCTAAAGCAAAACAGCTGTTGGTTGTTCCTAGAAGGTAAATTTTTGTGTGTGTGGTTCCAGCCAGGTCTTGTTTTAGTGTGCTTTTAAAGAGCATAAATATTTCTCTAATCATACTATGCACCTGATTAGTGCAGAGCAGCAACTAGAATGAAACCCCCTTTTTGTTAAATGGTGTGTTTGTTTTGGATGGGCTCTTTGTGGAGATAGACAGGTGTTGAGAAGCTGATGCCTCAAAGCTGGAGAAGTAATGAGCAGCTGTGTGGGAGGGAGGAAAAAAGATATAACACATCTTGAGGATGTATCTCTATGTTCTAAAGAATGATGACTTGCTATTAGGAATAAGGAATATAGGTCTATGACTGAATGTAATAGTCAAGTTTGATATATTGGTTGTCTTGTCTGAGGTTTTTTTGGTTTGTTTTTTTTAGTTTCGTTTGGGGTTTTTTTGGTTTGTTTTGTTTTTTGTTTTGATTTTTTAAAATTAAAATTTAGAACTGTACACTGAAGAGACTTTGTGGAGTAGTGTGTTGTGGACAGTAAAATGAATGTCATTTTCTAAGTAGACTTATGCTTGAATTATTTTATTTTTCTTTATTTAACCATTCTGTGTTTTTGTAACCATGATACGGATGAAACTTTATGGGAATGATAAACTCCAAAACATGAATTTCAGCATGAAATCCTTAAGACATCACAAAAAAAAAAGTTGGTGTTTAAGGGAATAAACACAGAGGAAGGAGGGGATCAAGCAAGTCATAGAGGAATTTTTATTTCATCCTGTTAAATTTTAAGTCCAAAACAGGCTTTTAAAGTTGAAAAGAGTTGTTTAGAAAGAAAAAGTTAGGTTACCTGAATTTTAAGGATTGACTAGATGGAGCAACTACTCCACTTCCAATTTTATTGAGAACGAAGTTTTGATGAACACATCTAAACATTTATGTAAGCTTAAATCACAGAAAACTTTTGGGAAATATTATCCACAGAACCAATTCAGTACTGGGATCTGGAGTGTATTGTTCATAGTTCTGTAATGTAATGTGTTAGTGCTTCAGCTGTTACATTTAATTTGTCACAGTTAATTTAATTAATACAGATATTTTACCATCTAAGTTCCATAGATCCACTTTCATCTGTAGACTTGCAAAGAGTGGTTATAGGTGACTGGAAGAGGAGCAGGAACTTATTTTTTAATGAAGATGGCAAGAAGGGAGGTGCTGGGAATGGTGAAATGATAATGATAAGTTAAAAAAAACTTTGAAAAATGGTTGGTTTTGTAATTAACCTGGAACAAAGTCAAATTGCTCTTGCTCTGTGCTAGTGAAGTCTGTGGAATGAATAGCAAAAAAAATGTTCCCTCACTGAGGCTTGTAGATCTTGGAAATTTACTTTTCCTCTCTGTTTTTAGAGAAGATATGTATGCTCAGGACTCTATTGAACTGTTGACGACATCTGGTATCCAGTTTAAAAAGCATGAAGAAGAAGGAATTGAGACACAGTACTTTGCAGAACTGCTCATGACATCAGGAGTTGTATTGTGTGAAGGAGTCAAGTGGCTTTCCTTTCATAGGTAAATTCTGCATGTTAAGTATTTGAGGTTTCAAGACTGGATTGGTGGTTGAATTCTAGAGCTTGGATTTCACATCTCTTGAATTTAAGTGCTGTGTATGTAGCCGGTATATTGGTTGGTAAGACTTAGAAAGTATTTCTGCTGTAATACCTCTAACACCATTTTTTATTGGAAGAATAGAGGGGACAGGAGTTTTTCTGGTGTTTTTAGCTTTGGTGTTTACACAGTGACTGGAAAACTAGAGCTGAAAAATGTGAAACTGCTAAGCCAGCAGGTGGCACTGTACACGTGCAAGTAGTAATAGAAACAATGCTAAAAGCAAAGTATTCCTAAGCACTCCGTGAGGAAATATTGTTTGTTTCATGGAAGAGGATTATCAGTGAAGAGTTTTATAATGAACTTTTAAATTTGTTGTAAATCTCCTGCTAATCTGGGCAGATGAAAATTGCTCAGCTTGGAAGGAGATCCCTGATAAGCCTTATGAATCTATTTTACTGCTTATTCCATCAAAGGAATCAATCTTTCAAGTAGAAATAGAAATGAGAATGCTAAATATCTATGAATCTGCCATGATATGAAAGATTTTTGAGTGTTAATAAGATTTAACACTTTAAAACATATGCGGTAGTCATTGTTTAGCCAACTACATGCCAGAATTTTTGCAAGCAACAGTGGCTTTAAAGACTTATTCCTATGTAATGCCCTCAAGTTGATGTCTTAAATGCTGGCTTCTAAGGAAGTCAGCGAGGTAAAGCAAACGAACAAGACTGTAAACAAACTGGTCTCAGCCAAACATGCTTACCTCTCATGCTGTATTGGTGGGCAGTATGTAAATGATGAAATTATAAAAAAAATTCTTCCTCTGCAAGTATTAATAGTTGGAGAAGACAGAGTCACATGGAATTAGAGAACTATTTATGCAATAAACGAACAGAAGAATAAGAATTGTTTTGGCAAGGAAGGTGTAACAGTAAGTAGAAGGGTGCATGTAGTGTTGTTACAGAAGTCATGGTTTTGATTTGCTTTGTAAGAAGAAGTGTTAGGCTGAGTTTCCAAAGGAGAGGGATTTAAAAGAAAAGCAAGTAAACAAAGAAGGATCCTCTGAGTACAGTTGTCACTTCTGCCTTCCACTTAGAGCTGTTTCAACTCACAATACGACTCTAAAATAATCTTACTGGTGCTATCTTACTTCTAGAGTAGCACCTTGGGGAAGAATACTGTAACAAGAATGCCATGAACTGGGTCAAAATAACTACAAAAGCCAAATTAGTAAATTAAGGTTTTTTCAGCTTCTTAAACACAGTATTATGGGCTCTTACGTGTATATTTGTGATTTACACTTGACTGCAGTAATATAACTTGGATGGTTCAAGAGAAGGGAAGGCAGGTTATGTGTGTAACTGGTACCTCAGCAGAGAATGCCATGTAGAAGCAGCTTCAGCCTCAAACTGGTGTTTTTCCAATATTGCCTGATGACTAAGTGCCCAGTATAAGGTAAACCTGAGCAATTTCTATGCTACGGATTCTTGTTAGAGCATAATTATATTTAGTGCGTGTAATTCCTGACTAATAGGCTGGTTGAAGTGTAGTGCAAGCCATGTGCAATAATGCCATTTTTCACTGGTTCAGCTTATGAAGGGTTTTTGAAATGGCTTTATTGATAGAAGTCAAGTTTCATCTGTGCTAAAATGAGTTTCTGCTGTGGATTTCACTGAAAGTGTCTTTAGAAAACCTTTCAAGACAGCTGTCCAGCAAATGTTCGTCAAACATGATTATCAGAGTGTTTAAAAGCTTCTGTGATTTTCCAGGCCTTGTTGATATTATATTGAGCACAAAACCTGGAGTAAGTGGGTTAAGTTCTGAGGAAACAAAAATTGCACAGGGCTATAAAAGAGTATGGGTCACATAAAGTGTGCCACGAAGAATAGTGAACAGCTGTTTCTAAATACATCTTTGACTGTGATTATGTTCTGTCAGTGGAAACGCTCAGCAGGACGCTCAGTTGAAAATTTGTTCCATTTAGGCTCTCCACACAGTAGTTTTTTGACTACTGATAAAGTTGTGCTTGGTAGTTGTTGACTCTCCTATTGCCTCTGTTTCCTTAAAATGCTTAAATTACTACTAACTCTTAAAGTTTGAGTCCCATAGTAAGTGGGCAGAAGGAATTACTCCTTTCTCAGAGTGTGAAGTTATGGATTGGTTTTCATTTTCCAGTCTTTGATTTCCTTGAGCTTTTATGCAGTTTATTTCTAAGCTCTTCGCTTCTCAAGTAGTTCTCTTTGTGTGGTTTCTATCTCCGCATTTGATGTAGCTGCCTTGGCTTCCTGACGCATTGGCAGATGTGTGTGGACCTGCAGCTTTTGTCAGATATGAGTGAAGAAATATTTGCACTGTCAGCAATCCTTGTGTATTGCAACTTCCTAGACAACTTTATCAAATCTTGTGTGTGTGCGCGGTAAAATGTATTTGAGTCAATAACAGAGGAGGGGGAAGCCCTGAATATATGATTTTTGTCACAGTCAAAAGAGCTGTGAGTGCTTGACAGTCTAGCATGTTAGGAAGGAACAGCTCAAATGCTGATTTTGTGGATGTTCAACTGACTGCTCAGCTGAAGCTTTGAGTGTCCACTTGTGTGCAGTCTCCTTTGTCTACCTTTGGAGGGTTTGTGAAAACATGCTTTTTTGAAAACAAAAACCCAGATGTTTTTGGGATGCTGGAAAATTCCAAGCTAATATGTTTCAATAATCATTTGTGTCTAACTGATTTTGGTAAGATTTAATCTGTTGGCTCACTTCTGTTAGTGTTATAAAATGAACTAAAGCTTTCTCAGCTCTTGCAAGTTTTGATTTATTTGAGAGGCTTAGTGCTTGAGTAGAATTCATTGTTAATTGGCTCTCTGAATTCTTCTTAATAGTAAGGGAAAGAAATAGAGGCATGTTTGATCTTTACTATTGTCTTGTTGCCTAGAGCTGTCCATGTTCAGTGAAAAAACAGCAAATGTCTGTAAGAGTGCTTGTGTTGTATAGCTCCACAGATTGTGGCTCTCTGTGCTAAGCAATTTCAGGTGATTATATTAGAAATGGTGCAAGTTTTTTAAGACAGGGAAGCCTATGTGCTTCAGGGTATAAACCAATCACAAATCACTGTTTAGAGGATTAGAAGAAAACTTTTTTAATGAGCAGGTAATTACATAATTGCTCACCATGGACTTTCTTAGCCTTCTCTTAGCATTCAGCAGTGGCCACTCAAAATTTGCTTTACTGAATATATCTTAGTCTTGATTTGGAGTGACAGTTTTTATGTCTGTAACCTTGGATCTGCTACAATCTCCAAGTGAAAAAAGTATGTGGTTCTCAATCAAAATTGCTATTTGTAATAGCCTGCTCCCTCTCAATATGAATAGTAAAGGAATGTTGACTTTTCATTTCTTGAAGTACTTCATTCTTTAAAGAAATTTGTTTCTTCTTAAAGAAAAAACTTTTTTTTTTTAAGACAAGACAAAAAAGCGCCTTTTTTTTGAGAGGAGTAGCACAAATATGTTTTTTTTCACTTTAGAAGTTTTAATATGGCTGTTACATTTGAGCCTTCAGGATGATCAATGTCAGGAATTCAGTGAGTTAGTAAACTGTAGACTGTAGAGGAATAAGTCTCCTTCATCCTGAACAGTGGTTTTTTGCATCTTTTTGAACAGCCTATTTGCTAATGTGGCCTTTTCTTTTCTTCTGTAGAGGACTTTATGCTGATACAGGCTTTCGCACCACTTCCCTTCCCCTTCCAATGATCTAATAAAATTAGACTTCCAAGATACTGTTTTGCCAAGTTTACTACAGTTTTTACTTTGTAAGAGTCAACTGAAATCTTTCTTCATCTTTGGCTCCTTTGCTCTCTGGCCAGTGGCTGTTGCTGTGGAGATTGGAGGGTGGCCAGCACAGCTTCAAAGCACCAGATGCAGTGCAGGATTTGTTCAATATGAAATTTCTGCTTAAAACACTGGAAACCCCCTTGGGAGATCTGCAGTAGTCTATAGCTATTCTGTATCTTGTATTAATGGACTTGTAGCAAACAGTTCATTTACTCCCAGTATGTTCAAGGTTTTCCTGCCCTCTGTCTAGAAATTCATAGTATAAAGATGACAGATAACCTTATTATATACAAAAGGTTAAAAAAGTAAACTTATTTACATTGAGTGTGCAAGCTGAAGCCTTGAGCCTATATCAGAAGTCACCGCTCTTCATGGATCCTAAATATCTGCAGCAGCAGTGGTATAGTGCTCTTAACTGATTTGTCTTTTCTATTGCTTATCTCACAGTTAAAGATCCTGGTCAGTATTTACCAAATTGCAAAATTCTTGCTTTTGAGCCTGATCCTTGTGTAATCAAGAGTGAACACGAAGTCTTAAACTGGAAATTTGGACTCTGTGGTGGCCACCTGCTCACTTGAATCATCTCTCAGCTCTACGCTAGGGTTCCTTAAATAGCAAAACCGATGGAGCCTTCCGTAGAGGCAGCCCTGCTGTGTGTATTCTTCTTCTTTGTTAGTACAGGCATTTTTAAAATTGTATCTTAGTAAAATCTAGGAACTGATTTGGTTCAATGAAAACTTAATAACGTGGAAGAGAAAATATCACTCCTCTGTTTAGTGCATATCTGCATCAGCGGCCCTGCAAGTACAAGGGATCAGAACAGATGAGATTCATGGTCAGGTCACTAATAATCTGGTTTGTAATCACTGCCTTCCTAGGGAAAAGCAAAACTAGTCATCACTGCTTCTTGTTGTGATGTTCAGTCCTGCTTTAATACCTGACATCTGTCTTTCCTGTACTTAACCCTCTTGTTTCCTCTCATAACTCTTTGTAAAAGTACGTGGTTTCCCCATTACTGCCAGGCCTTATTTCTAAGTCCTCTTTATGCAGCTGAGCTATGGAGGGGGAAGCCTTCCCAAACTCTTCTCTTTGCCATGTACACACTCTAATACCTCAGTTTCTTCTAACAAATAAGTACTGCTCAGTTATCTTGCTGCCTCCTGCAGACTTACATGTACATGCAAAATTTTCCAGCTCACTCTGTCATTGCCTCCAGAAAGAGTAATAGTCTACAAGCTATTAAAGTTTTTAGTTGTCTGTGTGCTGATTTAATTGGAAAAGTTGAAAGACAATTCCTCTTCTTTGTTGCTGAGGGTTAAACTTTCCTCCAGGCATATAAACATGCATTGGCTCTGGAAACTCATTAATCTTTTGGATTTCAAGAACTGTAGAAGTCTCTGTCTGTCTCAGTTTGTAGTGAGAAACTCCACTCTGTGTGAAAGAAACCAGCTTAGGAGTCTTTCTGGTGGAAGTTCTTGTTTATCAGATGAAGACCCAGCAGCCCTACCTTATTTTGGGATTTAGAGAACCTCCTGTAGACAGATCTTTTTGCATCTTCACTTGGCCACATTCAGACTAAATTAAAATGTTTTCTCTGGAATCTGCAATGGGGCCATTTACATTGAAGTTTAGTTTTATCATAAAAGCTGGTCTTAATTGCGTTGAATTTAAGCAGAATGTGCAATGAAGTCTTGATGTTGGAAGTGAGAAGGATGCTTCTAAATTACTTGCTTATATTTTTTTTGTTACTAATTTGCAGCGGTTATGACTTTGGCTATCTAATCAAAATCCTGACAAACTCCAATTTACCTGAGGAAGAGCTGGACTTCTTTGAGATACTGCGATTGTTTTTCCCTGTCATCTATGATGTAAAATATCTCATGAAGAGTTGCAAAAATCTGAAAGTAAGTAATCTGTTAATGGTTTGGAACAAATTTTGCATTTGGAAACAGAGTACGTCATGCTTAAAAATACTTTCTCTATTTTTATTGTCTGGTTTTGCTTTGATGGTGCACATTAAGCATTGTTGTCTTAAGGTTTATATATTTAATATTAAAGGCATTGTTAGAAGCAGGCAGGAGCACAAATCAATTTTTATAGCTCCTTACCAGTTAAAAATATCATGTTGAAATTGTGTTTACAATACTTTGTTGGTAGATGATAAACCCATGTTTGGAATTAATTCTTCATTTCCTTAGCCATAAGAATTAATGGGTCTCATATACTCTTATTTTCTCATTGTGCAGTCCACTAAAGGACTGCAGTCCTCTAGGCAAAGGTAACTGCAAGAAGGTGATGTGGAAATGTCTTGGGAAGAGAAAGGAAGTGAAGAATGTTTCAGATGGCCCCATAAGCAAAGATAAACAACAGCATATGTTCAGGGACAACACGTGACTTCTAGGAAAAAAAATGAACTAGAAACCAATCTCTCATGTCAGGCCAGTGGGGCTGCTAATTGGCTTACTCTTTTAGGCATAAAATTTGGATACCTTATTGGACTGGAGAATGAATGGGAACTGGAGCTAAGTATGTGAGGGGGAAGACAGCAAGCGAAGGATACTAAAGGCAGTGTTAACAGCTTTACTTGCCAAAGAGCTCTTTAGAGTCTGGACTGCTGCTGGAGTGAGGTGCGTCGCTCTTCTGAGGCAATTGATGATTTGTCGCTTTTATGGAACGTAATTTCACTCTCTAGGCTTTCTTAATGAAAACCTGCAGGAAGAAGAGAACACTCACCTTAGTAAAACCAAATCCTAACTAAGGAATGGCTTGCCACTTTATTGTGCTGAACTACTGATCTGTGTGCTGTTATTAGTCCTCTGATTTTTTTTGAGATGAACTAGCACAGTGTGTCACTTTGAGTAGTAGCCTATTTTTGTGGGAAGTAAATCGTGTGAATCCTTTGTTAATCAAATTAATGTTGAAAATGTAGACCAGCCTTCCAATTAGTAAGAAAAGTGTACTTACCTGTGTTCATATACACTTGTTATTGGTATAATCATCTGGGCAAATGGCTGTGTATTAGAGAACATCTTAAAAATACTTCTCCACAGAGGCCAGGAGCTCTAAAATGCTCCTAAACTTCAGGAGTCTTAAATTAGGGGTGGAGGGAGCCCCCTCCAAAAAAGTCTTTACTTTCTCACTCCCAGTGAAGCAAAGTAGAGCATCTGGTGCCTATCTGGTGACACACTTTGCAAGAACAGAATGTATATTCCAAATTTAGTGACATAGAAAAGGTGACAAATTGATGTTCCATGTCACCATTCAGAGGTGACATTCCCAGTGGGCTTGGGGAAGAGGGTATTGTAGTTTCTGACATAATTAAGGCATAGTTGTGTGTAACCTGCATTGTTTAGAGACACTGAGATTTTTTTGGAAAATGAGAAAAATCTTCACAGGTCTTATTTTGGCAAACCATAAGAACAAGGGTGATTTCTTTCTTCAGAGCTGAATATGTAGGTCAGCTTTCCTGCAGTAAATTTTGATCCACTCACCTAACCTGCAGACTGATAGTGACAGCAGGGGAAGGGAAGTGGACTATCTTACCCCTCCAAATTTACCAGTGATGAAATGATGGTGGACTTGAACTGTACCGAGAAAAGCTGCCTGAAACAGATTACTGAACATTCAGTGTTGTGACTCTAAAAATGCATGTGCTGTCTCCTAATGTGTGTCACTTTGAATCTTTATTAAATTGCAGTGAATTGGACAGCTGAGCAGTTGTCTTTTATTAGCTTGTCTAAGTTATTTTTTGTATGATAGTCACTGATCTGCTGCAGGTCCCCCACTCTGCCCCCACACACCCAAAAAAGATTCTTGGCATTGGAAAGAGAAATAGGCTTCACAATTGGAAATCTGTTTGATGCTTTTTTTGTGGAATTAAGTTCTCTGTGAATGTGCAGTATGTTATTATGACTTTACTGACGCGCAGATTGAGCGTTAATTGAGAAATTATTGTACTGTAGGTTAAACTCTTGCTTACTGTCTAAAAATGTTTTTATGTAGACAATTCCGAACCTTTTGATAGTAGTGGCAATCCTAAGTAATGTAGATTGGTAGACCCTGTTGGAAAGTTGATTTTAGTTTGGAGTTTTGTACAGAACAGTAAGTTCTAGGACTGTGCCGTGAAACGAGAGTTCCAAGTAGATTTGCTGCTGACCGTGGTTGTGTGATTCTCTAAATTATTCTGTGGCCTTTTTCTTGGAAGGTTGATACTCTGAAAATTTGGGAAGAATTCGTCCTTCTCCAAGAGTGAAGCATACCTATCTGGAGTGCAAAAATCTTACCTGAAAGAGAATCTCAATAATAACCTATTAATTTTCTGTTTCTGTCCAGCCAGGACAGGGTGAATTTTTGCAGTAGGCAGGATGGGGCATGGCTAGGACATGGAGGTTATTCTGTGACACCTCACATCATTTTCTGGGCATGGGAACGGGCTCGCTTCTGGGTCAGGGTAGTGTGGTGGAGGGAGTGATCACGTATTGTTGGGGGTTTCTGTGAGTGAGCAATAATGTTTCTTTTCTTGCACACTCTATCATTAGTACTGTTGCTATTTCTGTTTGTTTTCTTATCTCACTGCTGTTTTCCAGTAAGTTGTTCGTATCTCAACCTGTGATCTTCCCTTTTCATGCCTCCAATTCTCTTATCCAGTCTGCCACAGGAGAGGGACAGGGAGAGAGGGGAGTGAGTGAGCGGTGGTGTAGTTTGAAGTGGTTTCAGTGGGAACACTAAATTGGAGAAGGCCATTCCTAAACCATGACAGCCTTACTTGGCACCCAGTGTGGGGCAGGAAGGGTTGAGATCTGACCAGCGTGGGTTGGAAACAAATGTCAGCTAAGCATTTGTCCTATTAGATTCACAGCCAGTGGTCACCTGGTTGCTTGGTCTTTTTGTGTGAATGTGGTACACTGTATATATTTCTATGTAAGTACTATGTGCTCATCAGGATGCTGTTTTTCAGATCAAGATTGCTTTGTTGATATATTGTGCATTATCAGTTTATGACATGATAACATCGAGGGCAATGAAGATCATTTGGGATGTGTATTCAGTGCTATTGTCCTACCCTTACCTTGGGTGCCACCTCTGGGAGTCCATTACTAATCATACCTAGTCTGTGGGGAGGACAGGGGAGGATAGCTTTCCCCAGCTTTTGACTTCCTTTTTCTCCTTCAGGCCTGTTAGAACAGGTTTTGAGAACTTTGAATTTCCTTTGGATGTTACAGAAAATATGTTCTTGTTGCTATGTTGGCTATCAACACCATGTCTATTTACGAGAGATTTCTAGGAAGGTCAATCAGAGATCTGTCCTGAGGGACACTATTCCATGAGTAGCATGGAATGTGGAATGAAATGGGCCATTTTTTGGGAAAATTCTCTCCTTCAGTGGTTTGAGAGTATCACTACAGGACCTTGATAAAAGTGACAGAATATTTGCAAGAAAAATGCTGTGGCAACTCCATAAAGAATCAATTTGTTGAAGTATGCTGGGCCCTGGCTACTCTTTACTGGACACAGTTCAATGCTAGACAGAACCCTTAGGGGAAGAGGAGGAAAGCAGATCAGCAAGCACTGTGACCACTCAAACTTCAGCTGAACTAGAAGAACAGCTTTGCTGGTAACAGTCACACCTACACAGAAAAAGAAATTCAGGACCAAATCAGTTTGCATAGTGAGGGATAAAGAGGAAGTAGAGCTCTCACAACAGAAGGAAGAGGCAGGGCCAGAGATAATCACCCAATTCCTATCCCTGTGTAAGCTAAGTGAAAAGACTCAGCCATCAGTCTTGAAAAGCCCCTGGTGAGCTGGCTGCTGTGACACTGGAATATCATGCCCCATGCCATGAAACTAGATGTCTCCCTATCCTGGTGGGGATTTGGAAAGAGGACCGAAACTCTCAGCCTCTGGAAGAGACTCCTGTCAAGTGTGAGAGAAAGGTATTCTCTCATGGATGATCTAGTGGTGTGCCCAAGCAGGTGCAATGGCATGGAGAAAGATGTCCAGTACCTGAGAGAATTAATTGTGCTGGAGGTAATCTGTAAGGATTCAAGTAACAAGAAGTCCCCTGTAGATCCAGATAAGGTCCATTATACACAATCCATGTGGCAGAAGTTTGTATGGAGCACACCATTGTCATTTGCCAACTCATTGGCATTGATGTCACTGAAAGAAGAAAAAACAGTGCTTCAGGTGACTATCTGACTCCAGTGATCTGAAGATCATCTCTTTTCCTCCTTACCAACCTGCTCCTCGGCTGCGGAAAGACTGTCCAAGACTGCGGACAGATTCAAAAGACTTGAGCAAAACTGGAGACATATCCCATGCCCCGCCAGTATGGACAAGAGTCTCTGCTGTTGGGAGCAAGTGCCCTCCTGCTCGAGAGAGAGGGTACACACCACAAGGTAACCTGTGGTTACCTGCATGACCATGGAGAGGACATAAGGAATTGGGATGAAAAACCCACCTCTGCCCTAGCAACATGGGTATGTGAGTTGAGAGGAAGAGCAGCCACCGCAGGAAATTCTTCAAGGATATATGCTGCTCCAGTTTCCAGTGGGCAAGTCCTCAGACAGAATAGAAGGGCTGATGTTACTTCTGATCCTCTCAAAGAGACCTCCAGTTCATATTAACAAGTGACCCACATGTACTATGACCACAACTGGCCAGGTGGAGGAAAGGGATGATTGGATCTACTGCACTGTGTGGATCCGATAGCCTGGCACATCAGACTCAGAAGACTATATAAGGCTTTAGTTGATGCCTACACCAAATATACCCTGGTGCCATCAAGATAGTAAGGGCAGAATCCATTTCTGTTTCTGGGGTAACAGGCAGATTCCAACAGCTGACTACTGGAAGCTGAAGTGAGCCCGACTGGGAGTGGTGGTGATGAAAATGCGCCATTGTGACTGGCCCAGAGGCTCTGTGCATCCTTGGCATAGATTACCTCAGGACCCAGAAGGGCATCATTGGGCTTTTGGGATAGCTACTGTGGAGACAGAGGAAATTAGACAGCTAAATACTTTGCCTAGTTTCTCAGAGGACCCTTCTGCTTTGGGACTGCTGAGGGTCAAAGAGCAACAGGTACCAATCAGACAGTGATGCACAGCAGTGCAGCGTCAACAATATTGCACTGACCGAGATTCCGTGACCTCCATCCATGAGATAATTTGTGAACTGGAGAGCCAAGGAGTGGTCAGTAAGACTCGCTCACCCTTTAATAGTCCTTTATGGCCTATTGACAGTGGACTATCATGGCCTGAATGAAGTCACACCACCACTAAGTGCCACTGTGCCAGATATGCTGGAACTTCAGTATGAACTGGAGTTGAAGGCAGCAAAGTGGTACCACCATTGATATTGCTAATGCATTTTTTCCCATTCCTTTGGCAGCAGAGTGCAGGCCACAGTTTGCCTTCACCTGAAGGGGTGTGCAGTACACCTGGGACCAACTGCCCCAGGAGTGGAAACAAAGCCCCAGCATTTGCCATGGACTGATCCAGACTGCACTGGAAAAGGGCAAGGCTCCAGAACACTTGCAGTACATCGATGACATTGTTGTATGGGGGAACACGGCAGAGGAGGTTTTTGAGAAAGGGGAGAAAATAATCCAGATCATCCTGAAGGCTGGTTTTGCTATAAAGCAAAGTCAGGGCAAGGGATCTGCCCAGGAAATTCAGTTTTTAGGAGCAAAATGGCAAGATGGGTGTTATTAGATTCCAATGGATGTGGTCAGTAACATAGCAGCTAGATCCTCACCAACCAGCAAGAAAGAAACACAGACTTTCCTAGATGCTGTGGGTTTTTGGAGAATGCGTATCTCAGATTACCATCAGATTATAAATCCTCTATATCGAGTGGCCCAGGAGAAGAATGATTTAAAGTGGGGTCCTGAACAACAACAAGCTTTTGGACAAAGTAAATGGGAGATTGTTCTTCCAGTAGCCTTTAGGCCAGTCTGGTGTTTCACACCAGACAAGGTATGAAATATGTGCTTTACACCACAGCTGGGGAGAATGGTCCTTCCTGGAGCCGCTGGCAGAAGGGACCTGGAGAGACTTGAGGCTGACCTCTGGGTTCCGGAGTTGGGGATACAAAGGATCTGAGGCCTGCTAAACCCCAATTGAAAAAGAGATCCTGGCATCTCATGGAGGCATTTGAGCTGCTGCAGAAGTGATGGGCACCAAAGCACAGCTCCTTTTGGCACCCCAACTACCAGTGCTGGTCTGGATGTTCAAAGGGAAAGTCCCTTCCATGCATCGTGCGACTGATGTCACATGGAGTAAGTGGATTGCGCTGATTTCAAAAATAGCCTCATAGACGCTCGGGCCAGAGAGCATGGTATGGAGTGGGTGTATCATTCCCTGTCATGCACCAGCCTCTGGGAAAATTAAATGGTACAATGGACTGTTAAAAACATTGAAAGCAGTGGGTGATGGAACCTTCTAACAGTGGATTCTACATTAAGCAGAGGCCACCTGATTAGCTAATACCCAAGGTTCCACCAATTGAGTTGGCCTTGCCCAGTCAAAACCTCCACATATTATAGAAGGGGATAAATCCCCATTCTGCGTATGAGCAACGTGTTAGGGAACACAGTTTGAATTAGTCCTGCCTCAAGCAAAGGCAAACCCATACATGAGATTGTTTTTACTCAAGGACCTGGGTGCACATTCCCCACAGAGGGATGGGAAGACGTGATATGTACCTCAAGGGGATTTGATTTTTGGGTAAGAACGGTTTGTAATGTTGAATTGTATAATATTGGTTGCTGAATGCCACTGTATGCCATATGTACCCTGGCCAGTGAGTAAGGAGTGGTCCAGATACACCACTCATGAGCTCCTGATAGAGCTTGCAATGAGCTGACAGCACACCAGCCCTTGTGCCCTGGAAAACATCTAGGAAAGATAAAACCCACAATAATGGACTAAATTAACAGACATCTCAGAGGGAAGACCATTGACTATCGAAACTATACCTGTGCTTGTGTGCATGTATATATGTATATAGTTGGAAGTTCTAAGATTTGAACATGACATAGATAGTATAGAATAAGGGATGGATAATGTCCTGGTTCCAGCTAGGACAGGGTGAATTTTTGCAGTAGGCAGGATGGGGCATGGCTAGGACATGGAGGTTATTCTGTGACACCTCACATCATCTTCTGGCCATGAGGGAAGGGCTGGCTTCCAGGTTAGGGTAGTGTGGTGGAGGGACTGATCAGGTATTGTTGGGTGTTTTTCTGCTGCTGAAGACAAACTAAAACTAGCTATAGCAGTACTAGGTTTTCATGTTAGTTTGTAGGTGTTATTTCGGAATGCTATTATTGAAGCTTCCATCTTTTTAAACAAAAACCTGGACCCAAACCTGTTGCCGTAAGATTCACAGGAATTTTCATATTGTATGATCTGATTTTCAGTTTGGACTCCTTTAAAGCTCCATGAATTTTAATTTTGACTGTACGCTTTTGCCTCTTATTTCTTCCCCTCCTGTACTTGAAACAGGTTAAGAGTGCAAGGGAAGGTGAACTCTAGGTATTCTTTATTTAAAAGCATTGCCTCTGTGCAACATTTGTGCCTTGCAAAGCTTATGGCAGCACTGAGGATTCTATCTTTTTCTTTTTAATCTTTCTAGATCTTTAGGAATGTGCATGTGCTTTAGTCTTTTTATCTTAATGAACTTTAAAAAGCATTTTTTACCATCATGTGCTCACAGTATTAAAATATTGCAGTTACAGTATTGCATGTCTGTCCTTCTCCTGATCAGTGTTGTCTATGTAAAACCAAACCAAATTCTGACAGCTTTGCTCTCACATGTAGAAGCTATTACTGTTTTGGAGAGGACACTAAAGTGATGTTTATTTAGTCACTTTGCAGTTAAGGGGATAGTTTTCCACATAAGTTTAGTGAGAAGAATATTTCCTTCAAAACTGGAGAAATTTTGCCTTTTAGAGAAGACAGATTTGCAGCAAAAGTGTGTTCTCTACAGCCTTGTAGTCTGTCCTTTTAAAGCATTGTGTCAACAGTCATCTTGAAGGAATTGTTAAGTGATGAAATCTGATTATTGGAGAAGCTGGAACATAAGGAGTACTAGTTTTGTTGGTTGAAGATACTGCTTTATTTAGTCAGTACTGACACAGAATATTGATACTGTTTGATACCAAAGGTTTGATTCTCCTGGTATGCATTTATCTAGTATAATGACTCTTTCAGCTACTGTGCAGATACTAAAATATGCCTGTATGGCCCATGTAAAAGATTTTCCCAAATATAGCTGTTCAGTTTTCTAATTTAACTTTTTTCAGAATTCAACAAAAATGTTTTCTTTTTCAGGGTGGATTACAAGAAGTGGCTGAGCAATTAGAGCTGGAAAGGATAGGACCACAGCATCAGGCAGGATCCGATTCTTTACTCACAGGAATGGCCTTTTTCAAAATGAGAGAAGTAGGTGGACATACTGTTTTTATTTCCATGATAGTAATGTGCTGTGATAGTCATGTGGAATTGCTGATTCTGATAAGTCTGTGGTATCTTAAGGAGGTCTCTGAAGGGCCTCAGGGGTGAATCCTTTCTTCACAAAAATGAGACCACTTATATTTTCCCGAGTAAGCGTGAACCAGCCTTACTGATTCCCTCCTTTGCTGCTGTGAGGGAGTATTTCTTCCCAGTTCCAGCCTAGGCCTGACTTTTGGATTTTTTGTGAAGTTTTGTTTTGGGGTGTTTTTTTCTTCACCTGTTTTGCAGGGTGCCTTTTTTTTAGGTGGCTGCTGCAGTGAGTTAATAAACTGCTGAAGCCAGACTGCTTTCTCGGCAACTGTACTCAAGCCAATGGCTTTTTTTTTTTTTAGAGCTTTTGCTCAGTGTAATATCTATCTGGTATGTACTGCTGCTTGTGGCAGGCTGGGAGGTGGGGAAGGAGTGTTGACTAACCACTTCTAGCTGAACTTTCAGGCTAGAGGTATATTAAATAGTGACTTACAGGCTGCTTTGGAGAATTTCCATGCATTTCTTTTTCCTCGCCATTGAATGAAGCATAGTTTAACGAAGAGATTATATACTGGTCAGTTAATTTAAGGTTTACAGCAAGGACAGTCAGGTCTTACAAGCTTCACACTTCCTTGCTACTTGTCTGCATACAACAGGAAAATGTTAGGGTATTTTGCATTAGCAGAACAATCAAATGGTAAATAGGCCTCTTCTGGAAAGCAGTTGCACTGAACAACTGCCAGTGCATCAGAATATGGCATTCTTCCAGCAATTCAGTGTCATTTACCATGTCAAAATAGATGGCATTATCAAACCTCATATTTTAATCATGTTAAGTACTATATGCTGAAGTCTACCTTCTGGAATCCAGCCTTTCGTATGAAGGAGAAAATGACCACGAGATTGTGACAAATATTAGTGACACAGCAGGTGAATAATAAAGAGTGATGGTTTAAGCTGGTTTGCTCATCCTAGTACTCTGTTCTGCCTCTGCTGGAACTGTTGCAGTTGTCAAGCAGGTCATGGGCTACAGATGCAATAAAAAAGAATACGTTTCTGGTATGACCCAAGCCCAGTGTGGCTGCCTGCTGTCTGCCCGGTATTGTTAAACTTTCACTCTTGAATTTGAAGCAAAATCCAAAGCAAAGAAGGGGAAGCATATGATAATCATGCTTAAGATACAGTCTTTCGAATTAGTTTTCAAGAGTAAAGGTTCAATAAAACCCATGATAGTTTCTTTAATGAGATGCAGTTTGTGTTAAGTGACAAACTAGCTGGTTGAATTTATTTACTAACATCTTTTACCAGAAGTAGAAATCACTGAGGGGTTTTTAGTGCAACACACTTGCTTAATTAAGCTAACAGACATGGACTGATAATGCTATTTTTTCCTCAGTACTTATAAATACTCTTTGCAAATACGGCACTTCTAAATAAGAACACAGTAGTAAGCTGAGAGAAATATATTTAATGTGATTTTTAAAGCCTTTTCAGCAGAGTTCAGTGTTTAAAAGTATATTTCTGAGTAAAAAGACTTTACAGTGCTTTTAGAGGCACAGAATTTTGTTACTAATTGCTGTGAAGAAGATGGAACTTGATTGCTGGGTCTTAGAGTGCCAGCCAAAAAGGTTACTGATCCTCTTCTTTCCATCAGGAATACTTAAATAATGATAGTACAAGAGTAGAGATGTTATTTTGGGCTTTTCCTATGTGTTTTATTTCATTAAGAACTGCTGAGGACTGTAAAACTTTATTTTAAAGTCTCTGATTCCTAGAGTACGGAACTTTCCATCCTGACTGTGCTGTTAAAGGCAAAGCTTGAAGGGAGAAGTTTTGAGCTGTAGGCCCCCATGGTTAGATGGTGTATTGCATCCATTCTGTTCCTGCATACTTCTGCCTCTCCGTTCTGATGCTGGTGATGACTCAAAATGTGAATCACTGGGGTGTCCGGGATTGCCATGAAGGTTTTAGGGTAAACAATGTGTGTGTGTGTCTTCTTATTTCTGGAAGACAATTTGTGATTTTGTGCTTGAAAACCTAAGTCTCAAAGACTGAGTATCAGAATATCATGGGGTTTATTTTGTCTTCCACTGAAAGGTTCCATTTGCAATTTAGACCTGTAATATGTACATGCAGTCTTGGTACAAAATTTTGCTGTTCCTCGTTAAATGAAGTCCCCCTCTGTGAGGAGCTGAAAATGCATCTTTCTGCATTTCTCTAAACTCTATAATGGGTTTTATGGTCATTCTCCCCACCCCCAAACCTATACAGTATAAATCAGGACATATGTCTATTTCAAGACAGAGTATGGTGAAAACTTCACACTGAGGAGAGGTAAGAGAAGGGGCACTGATGATGGATGCTAAGCATATGCGTGTTGTAAGAAGCACTACAGAAATCAGGTGGAAAAATACCTTTGTTGTACTTGCAGATATGTGAGTGATGACTTATAATACAAAATTGTGAAAACATTGCATTTGGCCATTTAATTGGGAGAGGTGCACAGGAGGACTGATTGTATTTCTTGACAGATTTAAATAATTGTGTCAAATAGCACATTGTGATAATGTGTTGAGATTAAGTGTGTTATTATACTAATTATATAATCTTTTGCACCTTGGGATTTGATATCTTATTTAAAAAGAAAGCAATTTTAAAGCCTTTCTACAGTTCTGTTGAAACAGAACCTTTTCTTTTGTGGTAATTCATGCCTGTCTTTTAACTTTTTAGATGTTCTTTGAAGATCACATTGATGATGCCAAATATTGTGGCCACTTATACGGTCTTGGTTCGGGGTCATCTTATGTACAAAATGGCACAGGAAACGCTTATGAAGAAGAAGCCAACAAACAGTCATGACATGAAATGAAAGGCCGTCTTTTTGACCTCCACATGCTTGTATATAGGTTTTATCTCTGGTTGAACCCCTTGGACAATTAAGGCTTTTTTCCCCCCCTTTCTCAGCACACTTTCTTTTCTGCCTTTCTATGTACTAAACTTGACTGTTCCTATCACAGATTTTGATCTTAATATTGATACGTAAAATTTTCTGGGTTACATTTTGGCCTCTTAACAAGCCTGTTTGTAAAGAAGCATGTATAGGATCAGTGTGGCAGAGAGAAGGGGAAAGTTGAATCATAATGAATATTCTGGTAAACTTACCTACATCGTTCTTCCAGTTTTTTGTCTTTCCCTACCCTTCTCTAAATTAATTGGCTCTGATTATAACTAACTTCCCCCTTCATGTCTGTTCCTTCCAGTATGCAGGCGTTTTAGCTATTCAACATTGTGGACCATCAAATTTGCACTTTAGAGAGTGACTCTGACTCAGATCCTCTGTTTTATTTGAAGTTTGTTTTGGTTTTTTCTTTTGCCCTCAGCTAGAAAACAATCATCTGCCAAGTTCAGCAGCTTCAAGCTGTATTTCCTTGGTATCTCAGCCCACACAACGGGACTTATTTGCTGCATAATCTCTGTTTGTTCAAGCAAAACAAACTACTGAAATCATAGTAATTGCTCTTACTTTACTAGTCTTCGGTCATCTTCCAACACATCCTGCACATGTCAACTGCTGGTTGGCCTGCTGCTTTAAAACCGCTCTGTGATGGGGGAAAGAGGCTTGAAAAAACAGCTTTACACCCTTCAGGAAAAGAACAGCTATGACTTTAGCCTTTTTGCCATTAAGCTGAGAGTTGAAGGATATTGGAAAAGTAGGAGTCTTGTAATGGCACACTTCCCTTGATTAACCTCGTGGCTTTTATTCTAGTAATGTACACCTCAGATATTTTTTATGGAAGTCATATTTATTATGTACTTGATTTCATGATTTTTGTAAGTCAGTTGAAGATAAACCCCAAAGATCTGAAAAAATACTATTTAATTGAATTGCTGAATTAGAAGGACAATTAAATCATGCTTTTTTGTAGTTGTTACAAAGAGAGATGTTACAGATATTTGTTGTAAGACAACAAAATATAAATAACTTACAGCTAATAAAGTTACCTGAGGAGTGTAATGCTAGTTTATTTTTGAGTATATCTTACAATATATTTTAGATATATTGTTTTAAAGGACCCTAAAGTATGTTCTTAACTCTGCATAGCATGTATACAGAGCAGTTGTGCAGGAAGGATTTTTGGTATTGAATAGCTAAATACTAGCCTGAAATGATGGAATGAGTGACATTGCGTGTCTGTGCGTGTGCGCGCATACGTGTGTTTGACACGGAAATCAATGGCAGAAAAACCTCCAAATGTTCACCAATTACTCTTTTATCTTGTACTTAAAAGCAAAAAATCAAACACCTTTTTCTCATTGAATTATGATGATGTAACTGGGCGGTCCTTTTTAAACAAGTAATTTGCATAACAGAGGGTATTTGTTTTTAAAGCTTTTGTAAATAAAGGCCTAAGAAATGTTTTCTTACATAACAACAGACTGGTGGTTTTGTTGAAAAATTTTTCCTGGAATGTGATTATTTAGTCAGTTCAGCTCTGTTTTGTTAGGCATGATAGTTCTCTTCTACATGCTTATAAAGGGATCTAACTTGCTGCTCCCTGACTGATTCCACATTCAGAGCAGAACTGTGTTCATGTGTTTCCAGTCATTTAATTCTTACTGTCCAGAGTTGCAAGAGTGGTGATTGCAATTTACTTCTGAGGTATCCTAATCCCATTAGTAATTTTTTACCATTATGCATTAGATGATGGTGAGTTGTTTTAACTTAAATTGTCTTTGGCTCTAAGACAGTGATAGTGAAAGCAGGATGAATTCTTACTGTGGCCTCCAGGGAAAGTTTGCATACACATGGAATGAAGAACCCCTGAAGTTTGATGCATTTGCTTTAAAGTAGTAGCTTTGCCTAAAGCATATGGATACAGCTATCTCGTTAACTTGGGCAGAATGACTCTTCGAAGGACTTTAATGGGTTTTTGTTTTGAAGTGACTTTTTAATTGAGGATCAAAGGAAGTTTTTAGAGCCTTCTGAATGTGTGCCTACAGTAAAAGTTCTAGTGCCGATGGGGATGTGCTTTTGAAGTGACTGCTGAGCATCCCATGTGCTGTGCTGTGCTTTTCTTTTCTTTGCTTCCTGTCATAGAATCATAGAATGGTTTGCGTTGGAAGGAACCGTATAGATAAGCTAGTTCTAACTCCCCCTGCCATGGAGAGGGACACCTTCCACTAGAACAGTTTGTTACACTAGACCAGTATTTGACTTCAAAGAATTCTACTCTTGCGTTTTCTTCCAGTAACAAAAGCTTTTCTCAAAAGCCACTGGTCAGCATGAAACAGATTATGCTTTATTCTGTGAGAGAACTCTTGGTCTGATCACTGTGATCTGTCTGTTGAGAGTTGATTGCAGCTGGGGAGACATCTGTGCATCATTCATTTCCTTGGCAAAATTAGATTTAGTTTCCATTAAGGAGTGATTTAAATTGTGAATTGTAGAGATTATGAAAAAAGTAATTTCTTATGTGTAGGACCATTACGTGTAAACTTCAGAGCCTGAAATATGTTTCCGAAGTAGCCAGCTTTAATTGCTTTTGCAAAAACTAATGTGCAGGCACAGTTCCAGCTGTCTAGAAATGTACCTTTTTGTTCAGAGACAAGAATTCTCTTTCTAGGCCTCTGCTTTTTCCAGTCCATTTAAAATACACTGTTGTTGAGTAGGTTTGTCAGAAGAAATGCAGTATCAACCCTGTTATATTTGATCTTTCTATTTTTAATGCACTTGTATTTTTGGCTTCTGGAGTCAGATGAGTGTTCCAGGAACCGTATGTTCTCTGTCACTATTTTTTAAAATATATATAATTTTTATTTTAAGCATTTAGTTCCTTTCCTCATTGAAACTAGGCAAGAAGCGTCCCTGAGGTGGCGGAAAATAGGACTGGAACACATTCAGAGTATTTAAGGCTTTTTCCCATATGAATTTGTTAATGACCTGTAACCTCTGACATCCAAGAAATTTCTCTTACCTTATCTGACTGGTTACTCCAAGCTTAAGAATGGTTCATTCCCTTATTCAGAAAATCCAAGAAAAGTAGCAGGTAGCCTGCGTTCACGAGCAAGGTACTTCTGATTCAACTCAAAACACAGAAGGGTGGAAGCAGGACGTGTAACATTGTCTGAAGTGTGGATGAAGGGGTCGGTTTAAAAAAAGCAAAGTCTATCTGAAGTTGATTCCGGTGAGGGACAAGAAAAGCTTGTACAGGGACATCAGGAGCAATGTGACACTACTGCTAAATAGGGGCAGGAGACTTACTTACAAAGGATATGGAAAAGGCCAAGCTACTCAATGCCTTCTTCCCTTTGGTTTTTACTCTCAGGACCTGGCTTTAGGAATCCCAGGTCCCTCAGATGCCTAGCAAAGTCTGGAATAAGGAAGATTTATCCTTGGTGGAGGAAGATCAGATTAGGAATGTAAAAGCAAATGACATAAAGAAGTTCTCTTTTAAACTCCCAATTGGCTTTTCAATCTTGAATTTAATAACTCACTTAAACTAATGTGCACTGAAAGAAAAAGCTTCTGTACTGAAGCAGTTTTTAGAACTTCTCTGGAAGTTTAATATTCACATGTCAATGGATTTACGGTGGTGTGGGTTCGTTGCAGTTTATTAACCTGTAAAATAATTAACTGAAATTTTAAATAAAACAGACTTCTCAAGATTTTTATTTAACACCACCATGTCAGTGATGGCAAAGAAAGCCAAAAGCCTCCAGTAGAATTGTGGGTATTTGTCTAAATTGTTGAGTTTGAACAAAATCTCACAAAGAATAAATCCCAATTTTTTCATAAAGTAAAATTAGTTATCTCTGTGTACTTTTCTATTCATACCATGAAGTTATTTTTCTGGTGTATCTGATGTTCAGTGCACCTTGGCTGGTTCATGGGAGATTGTTTTATTTCCCTCTTGCATGAGGGTGCTTATTTGGTGTTTATTTCCCTCTTGCACCACCCTCACACAGGTAGCAAAATGAGGATGATTCTCCTGCATTAATTTAGCATCTTGGGTTGGGAATAAATTTGCCCATTGATGCCAGCTGTGAAGATCTGATTTCTGCAGAGGCTGGTGTTGTCCTTCTTCTGCCAGCACAGATGAAGTATTATTTTCTGCCTCTTTTGAAGTAGGAGAATTGTCTTGCCCAAGCGTGCTCTTTTTTGTGCTTGTAAGACACTTGCCTCAATTAACTGTGCTGGATAATGTGAGGGAGAGCTGTAGAAAGGGGAAGGGAAGCCTTTTCCCTTCTCTGTGTATCAGGTAGAGGTTGGCAACAGCTGAACTTTTTAAAGCCGCATTACAGAAAATGTGCTTTATCTTTTGTAGGGCAGCAAAAGCAGAGCTGGGGTTGCATTGGCAATACCCTTTCTTTACTTTTCATCATATAATAGCTGAGCTTGGCAAGCTCCCTGTTTCCTTCATTCTTGCCCCTCTGCATACTCTGAAGAGTAGCTGTAGTATCTATGATAGTGTTTCATATGAAGCTGATTTTTACTTTTGTATCTATTTGAAATACCAGCCAGTTACATCTCTTGATGGGATGAAGAAAATAACTGGAAACAAGTTCTTGTTTTTCAGACTGCAACGCGGTTTGTGTGTGTTGTCTATTTTTCCCTTTAGAACAGGAGCTCTTTCTTAAGTGAACTAAGAATTATTCTATTTTCAGAAAAAAAGAAAAGAAAAGTGACTTCTGTTAGTGATGACTGTCAGGAAGTGTTGGGTCTGTTCCAGTTATGCCAATCAGTTAAACTGTGAGCATGCAGAGGGGGAGAAGGGAGATGGCTCATGGCACACTCAACTGCTGCACTCAAACTATTGGGACCATCTGCTTGAGATTACAGTGATCTAGGATGAAGGATGTGATCAATGCCTCAAATACTGGATTTCAGGATGACTGAGTTACTGGATTTCAGTGATGAGTGACAGCTTGGAGAAAGGAAAGAATTACCTATCTAGAATCAACTTTGGGAGGGAGAAGAATAAAGAGAACATAAGTACTGATTGTATGTTTCACATTAAACACTTTTAATCTGGACTTCTATGGAAGGGAAGGAGAGGAGAGAAAGAAAGATGATGAAAAGTTTAAAGAGGGAACAATTGAAAAACTGCTGAGAGAATTGGGCAAGCTTTCCTTAGGTTATGTCAGATGTCACTTGCTCAAAGTTCCATCCCAGAAGGCAGCTGCTTTTCCCATCCTACTACAAGGTCACTGATAAGCAGGTGCTAGATGCAAGTGAAGTAGCACCAGAGACATCCCACCACCCCCATGACATAGCAGCACATTCTTTTTTTTAAATTTTGTTTTGGATGAGGATGTTTGTGTATGGTTCAATACCAATATTTATGGCAGGGTTTTAAAAACAGGATGAGCTTGGGCCATATACTGCAAGTTACGTCTGAACTGTAAAAGGTAAAAGCTGCTGTCATCTTTACATAACTGTTCTGCAGTTCTAGAGGTCCCTGAGCAGACAATTTCACTCCTCTCTGCACTGGAGGTGGATCCAGCACTTTCGTAAGGAACACTGTTAGGAAAGAGGGGAGCTCTGAAGAATCTGGCATGGCAGGGAGTGGGGAGCCCTCATGAAGTAAAGCTGCTGTGGGTGACAATTCTGGTTAGAAACTATCTTTCTTGTACCTTCTCACTTCTATAAAGTACAGGGGGTTTAAGACACACTGCCCCCCCACCCCCAGCCCTTTTTTGGGGGACAAAATTCCACCTTTTTGACCATCAACAGTACTCAAAGGAGGACAGCTGTCAGCTCTACCAGCATAAAGGCATGGAGTGTTTCACCCATGAAAGACGGTAAAAAATTGGTTCCTTCTCAACATCTTTCAGTGTCAGTGTGTAGTGAGGTACATGCTGGAGAAGGGAAATAGACCTATAAAAGTCCAAGACTCCTGGTGAAAGGGTGAGGGGGAACATTCACAGCAACTCTGTTGTTAATGAAGCCCTAGTAGAGATGTCCTGCTCTTCAGGTACACCACCAGTAAAACTGATGGTAGTGTGTCAATCACTACCACATACATGACATGCTGAACATGAAGCATTTATTTATGTGAGCAATACATTAACAAGTGGCAAAGTTATACACTAAATTTATGTAGAAATATATTTCCCCCCACCCCTCCACACACCAGTCAACCGAATCAGGGGCAGAACTCACAGTCCAAATAGTGACGAAAACCAGCTACAGCATTCCACACACTACAACAAACTTGTTTCCTCTCTGGAGTGTCCCTCACAAGAGATACTCGAAAACCATCTGTATTTAGTACTGTGCAGTGTGCCCTAGGATCATCCTGCTCAAGCAGGGACCAAATAACCCCAGTGGTGGTCCCTTCCAACCTTAGCCACTCTGTGATTTTATTACCTGATGATTTTATTTCATTCATTACCTGCCCAGTCACAGTCTACTAAAGAACTTTCAGTCTGTAAACTGAACTGAACAGTGTTTTTTCTCTCCAGTTAAAGAATTAAAGTGCATAACAGCAGCTGTGTCTTAACTGCTCACCAAGATTGTGTTCCATTTTCTTAACAAAAATAGTTCTCTGTGAAGACTCAGCACTCCATCACCAGGACATCAACTGACATAGAGTATGTGTGTACTACTTCTGGTGCAGATGTTTTGGGTTTGTTCTAACCTACAAATAAAACAAATTTGTTACACATGTAGGGAGCTATGGTTCATATGACTGTTTACATATATACAAAATAAATTTCACTCTGTTGTCATTTGGGACTCAGGCCCATCTGAGGAGTCTGCAGAACTCATCCAGTTTCCACTAAAGCTTGAAAAGCAGTCATACCTGTAGACAAATATCAGGGATAGTATTTTCTTTTTAGCATAAAAGTAGATTAGTAACTGTACAGTAGGTAAAAAGCACTCCTTAAAAAAAATACAGAAATTACACAAAAGGCTGTAGTAAAGTGCCTAGCAAGAATATAAAGGACAGGAGAATCTGCTGGCAGACTAACAACATTGCATCCTTGCTACCCTGACTTCTTCACAAATTCTCCTGCATGCATTGTAACACTGACAATGGTCAGTATGTCAAAAAGAAAATTTTCACTTTGTTATAGAAAGTATTAGAGAGTTTAAAGCCAAGAGTATAGTCATACCATCAGAAATTACACTCTGGAGCATGATTAGCTCACTTTTGTCCATACTCTATACAGTGAGAACTGCCAGGAACCCTCAAAGCCTGCTGACAGTGCTGTTCATGGAGACACAGCTTGCCCATCCAGAGAGCAGATGTAGTACAGCCCCCTGGCTCAGATCTGCTCAGTGTTCACCTCTGAGCTACCATCCTTTCTTTCCCTTTCTCCTCCCTTGATCAGTGTCTGTTTCCCATGCCTCCAACAGTTTTCTGTGAGGGGGACAGCCTCTGGCTATAACAAAGCTGCAGATTATTTAGGGCTATTGTGCTTTCCAAATGTGACTTCTGAGACATGGAGAAGCCAGGCATTTCTTGATCCCTTATTCCCCGTCCCTTCTCTACACTGATGCCCAGCCTTATGAGAGATCTCAGAGCCCTGGACACAGAGAGGCTGACATCTCTAATAGAGATCCATTTCCATGACGTGTTTTGCTGGGGAAGAAACATTTTGTTTTTACATAAACATATGGAGCAAGATACACTGAAGCTGAATTTCAACTTTCTACTAAGTATTTTTAAATGCATGCTCCATAACAAACCACCCTGTGACTAACTGCATAAAAAACAAGACTCTACAGATAGAGAACCTGAAGTGTTAAAAAATATATTTTCCCTCTCCCCCTTATCCCTTGACAAGTTCGCCTTTAAACAAACACGAGTATGAGGTAAGCTGACAGAAAAACACTGAATAAAGAGCTGCAAAAAATCTTTTGGTAACTAGATCTCTGCAGGCATCATGTAAACTGTATGCTACCTTCATGCTAGTTTAAAAAAGGTGTTCTATATCAAGGGATCCACACTCTGGCACTTCTGGCAATAAACAGATGTTTTCAGGCTGGTAAAATTTTGAGATTAAAAAAAAAAGTAAAATAAATACATTTTCCCTCACTAGAGGAAAAAAAAAAGCCAAATTTTGCTACACCAGCTATGACTTAAGTTGCAAACCCAAGAAAGACAAATTTTGAAGTTACCTGCTGGTAGAAGAGTTAATGATGGTATCCTTTGCTTTCAGAATTTTATCACTTAGTCCTGCTGCCAGTTTCCTAAACAAATGACTGGCATCTTTACACTGTGAACCAAACTATTAAATAACTCAGGTTTGACAACAGAAGCACTTTTCTGTTTCAACTGAACTCAGCATAGTCTGAAGAGGTTTTCACTTTTCTTTTGACTAGTCTTTTTATCTAGCCCCCTAGAAAGCATAACTAAGTTCCTCCTAAAGTTGTTTTGAGAATAGAAATTTGCATTTAAATGTAAACACTGATACCATAAATGTAGTGTATACAAAAGGCACAAGACAATTAGATTTGTGTTGCTGAAACTTCCTTGACTTCGAAAGCCAAAAATGCCTCTTTTATTCTGGTAAGTAAACTCTGATCCTAAGAAAGCTGCTAGCTCCTAACTTAATTGAATGGGATTTCCTGTGTGCAGCAGCTTGGCTTTTTGGTATTGCAGTCAAAAGTCCACTGTCCTGCAAATGCAAATATCACAAGTTGTAACAGTAACTCTCCTTGACTGTACATGGTATTCATTAAGTTATGCAGTAAGAAAGGCAGTGTCTTGAAGAAAAAGTGAAAAAAGAAATCTGAGACAAATACAGGTTAATAAGAAATTAGGAACTTGAAAGACAGTGGCCCTCAGTAACTAACACAGGTTGGTAAAAAGCCTTTTGTTCAGGGCCAGCATTTACTTCTCAACGGGGTTAAGAGCTCCAAATGGGACAATAAAATCCCCATTTCATAGGGCTATTCTGTGCAGCTCCCATCAAAATCCCCAGCTGGCCAGTTTCATTTACGTATTACCCATCTGAACACAGGCTTTTAATTGCATCACTGAGCAGTGACCCACTGTAGCATTCAATTAACCAAAGGATTTCTTTTCCCTCTCAGCAACTTTTCAAACTATTGGTAGTACAGATCTGAGGGAAAACAGAGCTTTTACAATAATGTTTTCCAAAAAACGTTCCAAAAACAGTCTGACACTTCACTTAGGTCTTCTTATCTTCAAAAATTGCTTATCAAGGGCTCAAAAGAAAATACAGTCCACCAAGCCACTAAACTATTCCTAATTAACACTGGCTACTTTCCCAATTCATATAGCCAGTAGTGCAAAAATTTGGTTTTAAAGCCAACTACGTACAACAACTTGAATTAAAAGGTGAATTTTCAAAACCAAGCCAAGAACGTGAACTGATAGTAAGGAGGTCACATTTTTGTTGTGCTGAATGTCAAAGTAAAACCAGCCATTGAATTTTCACAATTGTAAACGCAGACTCTTCTTTTTTTCTACTTTCTATTACTCAATCATCCTTCACCATTCAAACCCAGAAATTCGAAGCTGAAACATCCTTTATATGGTTCAGAAGTAGTATGTTTAGTTTCATGTTTCAAGCAGTGACATGGAGACAGGTAATCATCTGTCAGTTTGTATTCTGAGCACATCCATAGAGGAGCAGACAGGAGCAGCTGGCCAACAGGGCTGATATTTGGAAGAATGCATCTTCTTTCCAACAACAGCTTGTTCCTAAACTGTAACAGAACATTAATCACAAAACACATTATTAGAATCAAAGAATACTTAAAAATTATGTTATTGTTGTTGTTATTGTACATGTCTCATCAACTTGAAGGGGAAAGTGACCAACAGCAGAATAAAACCTCAACCCTGAAGAGGAACCCAGTAAGACTGTTCACAGTTATGTTATTAATCTACTTCAGGATGACAGTGATAAATACTGACTACACAGCAAGCAGGCCACCAGTTTATAAAATAACACGAGCTATTTTTACAGTACTTCCAGCTACCAACGTAATTAAAAAACAGTTCTCTACTACATTAGTGTAAACCACATCTGGCACTTTTTGTAATTAGTCTTCTGCTGAAATATGAAGGATTATAGGATACAGGATATTGAACAGATCTTTCATTGGGACAGAAATTCTAATTCTAACACATTGGCAGGGGCTGTGGGCTGTATTTTTCCTATCTAAGATGAAATTACGTGGTTTTGTTGTGACTTCAGCAGCTCTATTGAAAGTATTCTATTCAATCCCTAGGAACAAATATAAATCAAATATTGTCAATAAAGAAATGAAGGTAAATGCAAAGTAGCTAAAAGAAGTTTTTGTGTAAGGACTCTTACTCCAGCCCCCATCCCAGTATGTCACATATATGTAAGACAGTAATCTATCTTTTTTGTTTCTTCTCCAGAAAGTTTTTACTGCCACACAGAAATATCTCAGAGATAAAGGTACAACCAATCTGGTGCTTATGCTCATGCCAAAGAATTACCAGTCCTTACTACCCTTCTGAAAGTGCATGAGTCCATCTGAGGCAAAACCAACTTTCAGGAGCCCCTTCATATGGCTTTAGACTTACTCTTTGGAACTTAATTGCCTCTGAAAGTAGTCTCTCTTTAAAAAGCCACGTTTCAAAATGGAGGCTTACAAAAAAAAATAAAAAAACCACCACCAAACAAAGCCCCCAAACCCCAGGGAGTGAAGTAATCAGACTGCAAAGACATATCTTTCTCAGACTGGACTAAAAGAAAAAAGTAATTTAAAAAGAGCACAAGATGTTTGTCAAGCTAAACAGCTGGGAAAACCCACCCACTTTTAACATCTTTAAAACAGTCACAGGCCATGTTTGATATTCACAGTAATCTGAATGACAAAGTTCCAATAAAATGTACACACTCCTCAAAGAAAGATTAAAGTTTAAAAACTATAGCTTAAGTAAATAAAGTGTTAGGACTTTAGAAAGTAGAACTCCAACCTAGTAAGTAGTTGCAATTAATGGTATTTCTGTAACAATCCAAAAATCTGTTGTTTTAGAGTCTGTCTCCAATGTTTTACTCTTGATTAGTGATGACATGTAAGATATTAAACTAATTGAAGGTAAGTAATTTAGTCTTTTCCAGAAGCTGTTGTTTTATTGAAAGAACTGATGGATTAAACAGGGCAGAAATGCAGTGTTTTACACTTTGAACAAAGAGTTAAAAATGAGGGGTTTATAATCTATTAAAATGACATACACAGAGCAGTGAAAATTGCAGACACCGTCTGAGTTGCTTTCGCTCATCTCTTTAACTCTGTTCATCTCACACCCACATTTTCAACACCTCTAACACTTCACACCATCAAGTTTGCAGATGTACCTATATCTGGAACTGTCTTCATCACTGAACATAAAACCAGAATGTAAGGGCCAAGAGGTTTTTAAATTTCTTTTGTGAACCAAACTGAACTTTTGGGAACTTTTTGGTACAAGCCATGGGCCCATCTGTTGGTATCTGCACACCTGGCAGTTCTATAATCTGCCTTGACAGTAAAATACCATTTCTAATGGGTCTAGTAACAATCACTGCAGTTCCCTGATGAATTTCCATGCCTTTCACTTCCTCCATGAGGGACCATGAGCAACATCACAGCCACAACAGCATGTCCAAGAGAAATATCACACATAAAGGAAGGACTTGAGACACTTTTTCAGGATGACTGAAAAGGTGCTTCCAACAGCAGAGAAGAAATGACCTTGCTGGAACAACTCCTCCATACCAATTATTTGGTATGCAGAAATTTTTAGGGTTGGAGTCAAACTTTTTATACCGTTTGGAATACGAAATAGTTTCATTCCATAGGCTTTGGTGGAGTTAGCAATACTCAAGTACTAGAGTGAATATGATGATTGTGCTCATACTCCACAACCCAGGGTAAAGGTCAACTCCTGTTACGTACCTAACAGAATTTACTAGCTGCTTCTCAAACCTGCTTTCTGAGAAGTCTGTGTTGCAAGATATTAATGCAAGAGATCAAGAAAATCGCAGCTGTTTTTGACAACAGATGATTAAATGCTCAGGAAGTCATACGGACACCTTTTGTCCTCAGTAGGCAGCACGTTTTTATTATTAAATAGGGTGCAGTTCACTACCTGACTCAGAGCAAGACACTAATAGCTTATATATTAGACTAAATCCTTTTTGCTTCATCATTTGATAGACTTTTATCTCTTTTAGCAGGCAAAGCTATGATCTTTGCATTCAGTGTTAAGAGCCAGCCTTATTTTCAAACTTAGTGCTATAAATATTGGGCTGAACATTTTGAATACTCACAATTTCAGTACCTTTCTAAAGAAAGGGACTACTACTACTACTACTAATAATAATAATAACAACAACAATAATAATAACAATAATAATAATATATTGCACGATTACCTAAATGAGTATAAAGATCAAACTAATTTGCAAACATGACACATTAAGAAGTGGGAGGTTTACAGGCACTATGAATTCATGTGCTACTACACGTGGTAAGAAAAATTACCTGAAGAAAAGAAAACAGGACGTGTTTTAGTATTTTTCTTTTGTGCATTCTTCAATGGTAAGGAATCAGCGAATAAAATATTAAGTACAGAAAATATTACTATACCTTTCCTTACATATTCACATGTTTCTTTTAAGGGAAATTAGGTTTCATTTTCCATGGTTAATGCAGGATTGCTCATACCTTAAAAGACAAAAGATAGTACAAAAAATAGTATTCCCACAGGAAAAGGTCTCATGTCAATTTCAGCAAATAATACAACCTTGAATTAACAATCATTTTAATCTCATTACACTATTACCAAGTCTATTCCTGTCCTGTGTCTATTACACAGCTTTTCACTAGCTGCAAAATAGGTGTTACCTCTTTTATAAGCAATTTGTTGTCAAAAGTGCTATCAAGCCTAGCTTAAAAAAATAATTAGCACCTATTGGTTTCAGTGTTCTCAATGTTCCTTGGTCAGGTTTGGGAAAGGCACAGCAGCTTGATACATGGAACTTCCTACAAGCATGTATTTAAAATAAGCTTCATGAATTTTGGTTCATGAATACAAACCACGTGACTGTGGTCATTGCTACACTATATCCTCCAAAACTAGTTTATACAACATAAATCATTGCAGCATAAGTCAACTCCTTACCAACTCTGCCCTTTTCAGCCTTTGCAGTGGTTTCTGACCAAGATGGTGTATCTGTAAGTAGGTGGCTCTGGGAATCGCGCAACGGCTTTGCAGGAAACAGATGGTTCTCACTGTAGTGGCAATAAAAAGAACATTAGTGAACTGCAGTAATTTTTCATCATCTTACCACACATTACAAACAGTTTTTCATACGCAGTACTTTCCTTACCTTACCTTGCCTCTTGTCTGATGAATCACTACTTTTTTGTCATTACATACGTTACACTGTAGTTGTCACAAATGCAAGCACAATCTAAAAAGCAACTCCCTAGCACAGGGATTTTTAATTAGACAGCTATTGTATATGAATACATGTACTTCAGCCCCAAATGCACTCTTGACATGATACATAGTGGAGAGAACATCTCCAGAATCTCTTTCCTAATGTAAGCTACGGAATGCTGGGGTAAGATAAACCATCAGTAAACAGCTAGCTGAAATGTCCTATGTCTTTTATGAATAAAAGAGAGTCAGCATGATTCCATTATCATTTCTTAGCCACATATTCAAATCTACTACACATTACACTTTTCATTACATAAATATTTTGAAAAAGATGCAATATGAATTTATTTAAAGGAGCATATGCATACTTTTCACGCTTTAAAGATGTCATGTCCATTAAAGACAAGAATTAATAAAATATGTTCTATTATCAGAGAAAGAACACTTAATATTCAGCTTCCTGTGCTTTGGCACAAGTGCTGTGAGGGATTCCCTTATCTGAAGCAGCTTGCACCAGACAAGAAGAAGCAGGTGAACCCCAAAAGCCATGCAAGGTAATGCATTTGTATCACAGCCAGACTGATCAAGCATCTCCTATGTGTACAGAATAGAACGCTGCTGATACTGATTGTTAGGCAGGTGTGGAAAATTCAGGTCCTGGGATGCCACTGAACCGAGACAAAGCATACCGGGGAAAAACTCACCCCCTCTCATTTCCGTACATTTAAATATAAATCTGAGGATTACCCAATTTACAGCTTACCTATTTAAAATTTGACTTGGATTTATTAAAAGGATACTTTTCATTTCCTTATCACTCTTAAGTATATTATACATCGTTTTGTTTTATGTGTGCACAGGAAAAAAAAATCAACTATTTGAAATGAGTAACAAAAAGCAGATTACTTTTTGGATGATGAATTAAGTCCACCAGGTGTGGAAGCTTGCTCAGGATCCTGACTAACAAGGCAAGTTGGAAAGGAGCAACCGTCCCCTAAACTGAAAAATTCAGAATTAGTGTCATACATACAAAAAACTCTCAACTTTGAAGAACTTTTAAAATTAAAGTATTACTGTATCTTATTTCAAAAAACTAACCAACCCCCTAAACTCTCTGGATCCTGATTATTCAACAGTTTAAACAGATGAAGCATTAGGAAGAGTATACCTTGAAAACACAGGCAGCAACCAGTACTTCTTCTCATCACCAAACACCTGCCTTAGGTTTTTGCTGAAGCCCAAGCTAAAGCCATTCTTATCCGTTCTGTGACGAAATATGGGAGCTCTGAATACCTCTGAAAAGAAAAGGATTATTTAGACCTCTTTGCAAGTTAGCATGTTTAAGTCTCCCACCAGTATTTAGGCAATTGCACTGCGGGTACCATCATCCAAGAGGAAAGGCTGTACCACCCAAATGACTGAGAGAGAGAGTGAGTGCATTCTTAGAAGCCAAAGTCAGTGCCACACAGGCACTGTGCATATAGACCAAGTCTCCTTCATTCTCCTCCCTCATCAAGGCAAGGAAAAGTGAGGAACTCACTTTTTAAGAAGGCATGGAATGTTTATATGAAGATTTCAGCATGTGACTATACCATGGAGAGTGTTCAAGAAAGAAAAACCTAAACAAAGGGTTTATTACAGAAAAAGTAGTGGAAAATAAGAAAAAGTTAACCTACTTTACTAGTAAGACTAGCTTTTAACACCCTGGGGTATGAAAATACTGTGTGTTTTTACCACTGCATAAAGAAACGTCTTTGCTGGTAGACCCAGATTATTCCCCCTGGACATCCAACCTAAATTTCTGGAGAAGAGAGCTAAATATAGCTTCAAGTGTTGCAAAGTGCCTGAAGCAAAATATTCATTCACTTTCCACCAAGTGAGTGATAGCCATTTAATTGCCCTAATTGGTTATACATAGCAGGCAAACGACATCCTGATGTCCTGACAGTACAGCTCCCACAAACCACGTCAGAACCACGCTGAGACTGTCCTTCTGCAGTCAAGCCTTAGCTGTGAACTGCTAGAAATGACCTTCTACATGCAGTGTGCATTCCATACAATGGGTTTTAAAGAAGGGGGAAGGGAAAAGGGGGGCACCCTTTTAGATGCCCATGTTAGGCTAGGAAAAGAACTCCCAGGATGATTTAAGCACAGTCACACTTAAAGCTATCATGGCTTCATTACCAAAATTTCATTTTTAAGGCTTCACATATTGAGCAATTTCCCAGAGTTGGAATTTCCCAAAATGGGAAGAGACACCTATATCTTTCTGAGTAACTTAAGTATGCAGGAAACGTTATATTACCAGTATGGGATTCCATTTGTTTTGAAAATATGAAACATTGTATTTGAAGTGTAATGTGTTATGGTTACCTCAGAACAAATTTTTTTGCACTGAAATATGAGTTTACAAACAGAACACGAATTTATTTCCATTCAAATAATAGAACTTTAATAAAACTTTTCTCTATTTATACCTAGATAGAAATTAATACCAGCAAAAAATTGTTCAAAGTAAGTGATTTGTTAGAATACTGAAGAAACTCAAAAATCCTAGAGGAAGTGTTAAAGTAAACAAGCTTTCTTCCATTGATACAGATATCTATTCTCAAAGTTTTCCATTAATCACCAAAATCATCATTTATTGTCATCAGCAAATCCAAAGAGAACTGGAAAATACAGGTCAATTCACTGGCCTACTTTAATTCAGCTTATGTCAACAGGAAAGCATTTAAGAGATTTAGAAATTTTAATTGCTATATTGCAAATTGGCATTTTTACATTCCAGCATACAGTAGAGAAGAGGCACCTAAATCTTCTGCACTTTCTTTTATTTATTAAGATTTGTCATCAGACACGTGTGTACTCAAGTGGAGGGAAACCGCAGTCTAGCGCTGCTATTCGATGCAGTTATTTACACTGCCACATGGCAGGGGCACAGCACGCCTTCTCTGAGGTTTTTAAAATTAATGCATAACACAGAGGCCTTTCTATGCATCTGTGGGAGACAGTTCTCACAACTCTGAAACTGCCTTTGAGATCTCCATTGTTCACTTACTACTAACTATAGAAGCACTGCCTGTTCTTCTGTCACAAGTCAGCTCTGACAGAACTTTGGTTCTGCAGGGGGAAAGGGTGGGAACAAAGAGCTGGAGCCACTGCCCTGACTGAGACACCATATGGGAGGACTCTGACCTGGGGCTAGGAATGCCAAACAAGAATCACGTGTGCGAGCATGGAGTTGTCCATCTAACATTTATTAGAAATTTATCTTGATTTTATCCTTTTGCTGCCCAAATAATACTTTACCCTTCCCATACCCCATACCTACCTTCTTTTTCGAAAAGGGGGGATGGAAAAGGGAAATCGATAAAGGGAGAATGAACATTTCCAGTTTCAGGTATTTTCCTCAAGTGATTTGATCTTTCAGTAATCTTGCCATGATTCTTAACAACTTTGTTTGAGACCCTTACAGAGACACCTACCCCAACTCCCCCTCGGAACCTGGCACTTGTCACCCTGCCATCTCCTAGATGTCCCTAATCTGAGCAAGTACCCAGAGACGCTGCTGTGGCTACAGGTGCCGTGGCTAATAGGACCGTGGAAATCTCAGCCTTGTTAGCCCAGAAAGGTCCACCACATCCAGCACCGTCAAAGGAACTCGGGACTTGTTGGGACATTGGGAACTCTGGGGAGAGGTTGCCTCCTTTTGGGGGTTTTGCAGGTGTTTCTGGTTGTTTTATTATCTGTTCGTTGTTTGAAATACTGCCACAATTCTGGACTCTCACTGTTAAAATCAAAATACCCTTTCCCCACTTGCAGGAAGTGGAAGAACGGTTCCTACCTTGGTTAGTTCCAAGTAAGTGGGGGAAGCCTTCTTTTAAAGTAAATTAGGGGGAGATGTTTCAGTGGCTAAGTCCACATTACACACCTCATGTTAGTACGAAGTGGTCTCTCCCCACACCACTGTGCTAGAAAGTTCTCCCTTTACTGAGACCCCACTGGCCCCTGGCCCTTTTCCCCCTCCCCTCCCCTCTCCCACCGGCCCCTGTTATGTCACGCAACCTTGCCCCTATCCCCCAGCCCTCAGACCATTGGCTTCTGATGCTCTGCCTGCCCCTGGACCCTCCCGGATAAAAACCACGCGCGGGCTTTTGTACTTTGTTTCTTTGCCTCTGTTCCCTCCGAGTGCATTGGTTCCAATAAACACCTCGGAATTGCACACAGAGAACCCCTCTCGCCATTTCGTCTCTGGTTGGCACACAGACCGTGTGTGTGAGTGGCTGCTCGTGTCTGCCTGCAGGGCTGAGATCGTGTGCACGCGTGGGTGCTGGAAGGGCGCCGCCAAAGCATCCTCACAAGGGATTCTGTGGGAAAAACGCAGCATCGATCCACCAACACCGCCACCGTGAAATTATCTGGTTTCTGTTAACAAACTGTGGGTGGAAAGCAGTGAGAGGAAGAACGTAAGTTCATTAAGAACTTGGCCCTTTGGGGCAAGAGAGAAAGAGTCAGAATTTCCAGGGAGCAGCAGAACTCGGGAGTCTTCTAATCAAGATCCAAGGAACCTGTGTAGAACTGCCCGCTTCTTCCACTACCCCCATGCATCTAGGGTATATTTATTATTTATTTTTTGCCGTCAAACACAGAACCACTTAATCTACTTACCTAATGTAGATTTATTCTTGCTGACAAGCCAACAGTGATACCCAAAGAGAGAAGACAAACTGACAGAAAACATAGCTGCAGCAAAGAATAAAAACATGATGTGGAACTTGGCCTGAGTATCAGGAAGGCCATTCTAAAAATTAAAAAAAATATGCCATTAGAATTGAGGAAATAGCTGTTTAATTTGATTATTAATAATCCTCTATTCAGCCAAATCAAATTCAGCACACAGACAAATACACCACACAGCAAGAATATAAATAAATGGATTATACACCTTCTATGTACAGAGAGCCGTGCAGTTAGGTTGGTGACAGCATCTAAGTTAAAGAAACAGGCCCTTTCTTAGGAAACTATAAATATTGAGAGCAAGAACCTGAAATTTAGATCTGAACTTCGAAGTGTCTTTTAGAGAAGAATAATTTGTCTTTACCAAAATTGTATCATTTAATTAGCCTTTTCAAAATAATGAAGCAATAAGTGAAATTTCATTAAAATATGATAAAAATTAAAAAGTGAAGGCTATGATTTATTAAATCTTTTGTACTTTTGCACATTATATTAGGAGATACTAGTTTACAGTGTAATGCCTTGGAATCACAGAATGCCTTGGCTTGGAAGGGACCTTAAAGATCATCTGGCTCCCAACACCCCTGCCATGAACAGGAACACCTTCCACTAGACCAGGTTGCTCAAAGCCCCATCCAACCTGGCCTGGAACACCTCCAGGAATGGGGAATCAGTAACTTCTCTGACCAAGCCATTCCAGTGCCTCACCAGTAAAGAATTTCTTCCTAATACCTAATCAATATCTGCCCTCTTTCAGCTTAAAGCCGTTTCCCCTTGGACTATCGCTACACGTCCTTGTAAAAATATCCATTTCTAGGTTTTTTGTAGGCCCTCTTAGAATCTTAGACTTCTTGCACAGCAGTAACTTCACACACCTGAAGATAATATGTAGTTTGGGGTACTTACTGTCCAAAACTTGATGAAGTACTGCAAATCTGTTGCAGCAATGAAAAGGCAATACAGTAGAGAGTAAGCCAAGAAGAGAAGAAAAAATTTGTAATTGGAGAATCCTACACAGTTGTTCACCCTGATAAAAACAACAACAACAAAAAACCCTCATAAAAATACCATGTCATGAAAGTTTTCTTTGCTTTCATCCAATTTAAATAAAACTTATTTACTGTAAAAATGCTTATATCAGCATGCAAATCAAGTTTTGCTTCCTATCTCTGCTACCTCAAGCTACTGGAATGGATTTAGCTTCAATTCTCAAATTAGTGTAGTAACCCAAACCAAAACACCACCACCAAAAAGCCCAAAGAACTTTACCAGGTAACACCACTTTCAACAGCTTACTGAAATTAAATTTTCACTTATGGTATGAAATTTGTTCTCCACACATCTGATGTAAATGTGATTGCAGTTAGCTACTTCTTTAGTTTGCGGGTAAGTATCCATATTATACCATTAGGCACACTGCATGTCAGCTGGGACAGTAACAACTCAAGAACTGAAACTTGACTGAATTTTATGAGAATAAAAGCAGTCTCATTTAATCCAGATCCTCCTTCACTAATCATACTATATACTTAAAACTTCTCATACTGTAAAACTGCTTAGTAAGATTCTCAAACGTAAGAGCATTCATAGGAGATTCCTAAAAATATTTATATCTACATAAAATAATGAGAGAAATGCTACTCTTGAACAGAAAACATTCCATATCAGTGACAAAATGACAGGAAATAAGACATTAGAAACACATCTAAATGTTAAAATAAATCTCGTTTTATCATTTTCACTTATGGGCTTTAAGATCACCTGTCTCCCATTTGTAAAGATTTTATACATGATAATGAGCAACTACTATGCACTATGATGATGAGGGTGCATTTAGTACCACAAGCGTCCCATTAGAGACAACATATTAAGTATTATGAATTTTAGAGCTCTATTAAACATGTAACGATATTACACCCACCAAATGAAAAAAATACTGGAGTGCTCCCCATGGGCAGTTTATTGGTAAATTGCTTCCTCTTTTATTTTGTTGCATATTCTGTTGCACAAGCTAATCAAAGTTATCGTTGCACTAACTTTGACAGAACTCTTCATGAGAGTTTAAAAAAACCTAACTGGTACTGCTGCCAGAAAGATCAGCCAATTATGAGAAGACTACATCCATAAAGATACTTGTACATTGATAAATAATTCCCCCAAAAAACCCCAAACAAACAATGTGTGGTGAGGCTCAACTTCAGCTTCCAGAAGTGCAGGACAAGCTACCGCAACTATTCTCTTCTTTAGGGAGATGGTGATGCTAATGGTAGGAGACATACTAATCAGATACGGGTAAAATCTCACAACAGCAAAGAAATTTTCACTGTACATTACTGTTACCCATTCTCAGAGTGGGTAGCGAGTTGGGTCACTTTGTTCTAAGCTTCGTTTAGACAAAACATAACACCTTGGCTGAATATTAAATTTAGCTTTGTCATTTAAACATGCAGCAATAGCTAAGCATTTGTTTAACTACAGTTAAGGACTCACAACAGATTTTTCTAATTAAAGAAAAAGACGATATATTTGTAAGCTCATCATTATTCTTATCGAAAAGTAAATATAAAATTCTCCACAGTGAAGTGGGTTTTTTCATTAAATATGTCAAAGTAAGCAACTCCATGATAAACTGCAAGCAATTCAGGTTCAAGTTATGCTATGATAATCCTACTTTCCTTTCACGATATTTATTTTTGGACTGTTCTTACTTAACACACTTTTTGATGTACGAAAGGAAATACCATGTGAAATGTTATTCCCCGAAGTTTCTTGAATCAAGGATTTATTTCTAACTGTTCTTTTGCACTATGGCATGTGGTAGACATGTGAAAATGAACTTGCATAAATTATTATGCTCCCTTCAATTTTGACAAGGCCCCACACTGCAGAGGTCTTACTGGAAAATAATAGCTCAGCAGAAGATTGAAAAGAATGTAAACACCAAGGTTTTGTAATTGTACTGTTTGAGCATGTAGCATCAAATCTTAAACCCCAAGAATGGTAGTTAGATTTAAGTCTAACATTTCTGAGAAAGAGTAAAAATGATAAATATACCAACAACTGACGTAATAATGGTATGTTATTGCAGTGAAACATTCATACAGAACAGTCCAGAATAACAATTTAGATTACAGAGAACATTTTAAACGCTTCATTTTCAAGTACAAAAAGAATACGTATCATTCCTGTCTGAAGGGTTAGTCTACTGAAAATGCCAGGCAAAGAAATAATTTACAAGGCACTGAAGGTGATGCAACTCAGTTAACAAAAAGCCTCACAGAATCCGGGAGATGCTAACTATTTGGATTACTCAAAAGATAAAGGAGAGATGTTTCAAATTATTCCTAAGGTGTTCCTAAATGCACCCTTTCAGTACTAAGAGCGTTACATACAAACTGTATTCTTGGTTACAGCTCAAGCCACTGGCTTCCCACCTGCAGCTCCATCGGTATATAGGGAGTAGCAGCAGCACCAGAAATCACCAATGCATCACTTAAACCTTTTAGAGTAGTTAGTGGGCAGTTAGCATTAAATATTTCCGTTTATCACAGCACTTCCATTAGCGCAGGAGTGACGGCCAAAATAAAGCCTCCCAGAGAGCAGAAGACAGCTGACTTGGGGCTAGGACATGACAACATCTTATTACCTCTGCCTTTCAAATGCTTCATCTTACTTTCCATAGGTTATTTTTACCCATCCTCTCTCCAGAAATCCTTCTCCTAGCAGAATATTAAATTAGAGATAACTCTCATTGCTGTTTCCCTGCTCTCCCTATGCATCACATGAGTTCTTTCCCCCTTCCTTCCCACCCAATTTGTTCCCACCAAAAAATCCCAACATGAAAAGCAAAGCAGAACCTAATGATGTTCAGAGAGGCAAAACCCATCCATTATACTGAATTGCATCCTTACTTTTGCTGGCAAGATAGCCATATATTTCCCTAAGAATGTTTGAACATGAGTCTTTACAGGAAACTATAAAGCTTGTTTAGCACCTCTGCAGTATTTCAAAACTCTTTCATCTCTTCCATATAGTTCTTTTTATTAGGGTGAGCGAGGAACTGTGAACAATTAGGAAAAAACACATAGTACCTCTTTTTCTAGTGCATTTCTGTTACTTGGAGTACAAAAGGAACATCTCTCAATCAAGAAGCATTACACATCTTTCAATTACCCTCTCCATTTGTATTTTTGTTTTTTGCACCCATTGCTTATTAGATTAAAACCAATGAGCAATGTAAATACTCTCTCAAACTGGGTATGTTTATGTTGTTAGATTAAGAAGAGTGCAAACATGTATAGCAAGCAGATGCTACTGAGAGGAAAACAGTTCTTCTAAAAGTTTCTGCCCCAGTGAAATTACACTTCACTGTCCCTTTACACAAAACCTAAATGCTGTTTATGATTTGTTATTTGATACAATGGATTTTTTCTGAAATTGAAACTTACATGAAGGACATTTTCAGGTAAATGTTGTAAGACAGAAAACCTCAAAAAACCATAAAGAGACCATAAAGCTTATAAGAAGTGTTTATAATACTGAATATTAATAGTCCTGTGGAGACTTTTCACTGATATTTTGTTAGGAATACCCTGGCAGCTGTTTTTCTCAGAGCTTTCAACGAGGCAGCTATTAGAAAGCTGAAAAAAGGAAACCACCTCTTTTGTTATAAGAAATTTGTTCCACATTCAATGCTCTTACCAGTTTGCTTTGTTGTGGGTTTGTTCGGTTGTTGTTGTTTGCGGGTTTTTTAAAGAAGCACATTACTAACAGTGAACGTCATAAATTTTCACACGCTGATTATCCCTACAGCAAAAAAACTCTATCCTACACTGGTAACTATTGCTTTCAATTGTATCTACCATGTAGATGCAAAATAAGATCAGATTCTTAAAATCAAATTGCATTATGGCAGATGCTGTAGTCAGGACAAAGAGAAACAAGGGGAGCCCAGCACCCCTTCCTGCCCCAGGACAGAGCCTCTGTCCTAGAATTTCATACAAGAAAGTGTCAAAACAACTGCTTAGAACCATCTACCATCTAGTTTGCTCAACACAGGAGATTCTTCTTTTCTGATCATTTTATAGGGTGAAGAACTGCCATGTACCACTCAATCCTCTAAACCTGGACCTTACTAAGCAATTATCTTTAATTATTTCTGTGAGATACACCTGCCAAACTGACATAAAATAATTATACATCCTGTCTATCCACTGGTTCCAAGGGCTGCTAAGAAAAGACAGGAGAACCAAACTACTGTGCAGGCTGATACAGCAGCAAAAAGAGGGAAGGTGGGAGGGAGAGGGGAAAAAGAATGAAAGAAAACAAAGAACACGTTTTATGGGTATAAAACTAAAAGTGCTAACTTAGTGTTTCCAGCAAGCCCACTTCAGCTGTCCTGGGAGCTTCAGTAAAATGAACTAGGCACAGCCTTGCCCTTTCATGTTAAACCTAGGCTAGCATTTCATCCTTCAGTGCAACTAAGACACAGTAATACTCAAACTCTATGAAGTAAAGATGCAGTTCCTGAAAGAAGTTCTCACTGATCAGAAGTCTACTTCATCCATACTTGTAAAAACATAAAGAGCTACCTAACCCAAAGGTCCAAGAAAAATGATATTTGAATTTCTTTCCATGTGTCACAACTAGGAAAAGAGGATGTACAGTAAATAACTCCAACAGTTCTACAACACCAATAACCTCACATATGCACCTAACTCTAGGAAAACTGAAGCATCATCTTCATGGCCACAAAAGTGTATTTTACCAAATCAGAACGTAAGAAAATAAAACCAACAGTACACTCACCAAGGGCAGTGATGATCCATTTTCAAAATGCATCTTTTAAAAACCCCAGCAGAATTCCAAGCATCGCAAAAAGAAAGAAAAAGAGTCAGAAGCACAGTTACATGCCAGATTTAAATTATTTACATACAGATTAAGAATTACTCATGTTTACTATATGTTATATGATCTATTTAATAAATACATCTATTTAAATTGACATAATACAGTTTACCTACAAGGGAACTGCAGAAACTGCACATAAGCCAAACTCAAAGCAGTTGATATGTCAGGAACTTAGTGATTTAAGAAAATGCAATTTATAGGATTTAGTCAACTTTAGCATTTGGTCCTCAATCTGAATAGGTTTTTCAACTGTTTCTTTTCTGGCAGAGCCTTAGAAACTGGGCTAATTCAATTATTATGTACTTAGTCATACAACTAAATATATTTCCAAGAACATGGTCTGTTTTTATAGAAATATATACATCTTTCTATGCATATAGACAAGGATTTAAGAGCTTACCTTGTATGAAAAATCCCAAACACTTTTGCAACTAAACACCCTCCGTTAATAAAATGTTCACAAGAAAATCAGATATGATTGAAACAAGCAATGGTTCAAGCTTGGTAAGGTAAGGACAAAATGAAGGTATTCTACAAAATACGTTAATTAATTGCATTCTGCAAATTTCACTCACATTTTGTAGGATAACAAGTCACCCTTTTTCTTCACTAGAAACACACATGACTATGTTCCTATCTGACACTGCAACCACCATTCCATATAACACAACCAAGATGCTCTTCCTGCCTCAAATCTGTTTCTCTTTCAGTGCCTCTGCTGCTTTGCTGGACAAAACAGAATGGCTTCTCCACCTCACAATCGTGTTGGAACGTTTGATCAGCTGAAGAGTATTTGCAACAGCCTTAAAGCTAAGAATAAATCACTCTCTGAAGAAGTATCTTCTCTCAAATTTAGAAATTTAAAGCACTGGGGGCCAGAGTGAAGAAACACATCCAAGCTAACTGGAGAAAGGTCAGAGAGAACAGCTGAAAGAAAGATTAAATTAGAAAGCAATCAGACTTCTGGAGAGTATGGATATGAACTTCCTTTTGTGTCAGACAAACAAAAACTTAGTTTTATGGCTTCAGTTAGAAATGGGAGAATGCTTGGCTGTTTCTTTCTTTAAATGAAAGTAACCTGCAAGTCATCCGGTAAAAAAAAAGATATTAAGTTTATTACCTCAGGTAATATGTAAGTGACATCATGGCTAGTGATGTTTATTCAGAGTCTAATACAATAAGCGAATTTTTTTTATCAGCTATTTTTGGTTACATTCTTAAGGAAAATTCTTTATTAATGTTTGTAATTTTTAACCATTATGTAAAGAGTGTGTAGGATCATGTAATCCATGCTGGCATCAAGGAAGTCGTCCAATGAATTAGACTAAGTTACAGACTTCCTTAGAAATAAGTAAATGAAAACTAAATCTCAAAAAAAGAAACTCTAAGGGGGGAAAAAGTGTATCTGCCAAAATATTAAGCCTGAAAAATCTACTCACAAAAAGATAAAATCTTCTGTGCTAAGAAAGGAAAATTGATTAAGTCAGAAAACCACTTATTTTAAAAATATTCTTACTTGTCGCATACTGAACAGTGATGGCAACGATCTGGTTTTACAAGATGGCATCTGTCACAGTATCTGATTGCTAAAGAAAAAGTTCCAAGATTAGATTTCAATGTACAGTTACACATTTTGATTTCTGAAGTCTGTGCAAAAGTAAATAGCCCAGCCCAGCAGAACCCCCAGGAAAACATTTCAGCATGATCAGAACCAGTTGCAAAACTACTTGCAATGCTGAATCTATCAGTGAACCCAAAAAGCTCAGCTTTTGCAATTTTTGCTAATCATACTAATCAGGGGTTTTTTTCCCAAGCCCTTCAGCTCTGCAAAACAACCAATCAACCAACAAAACCCACAAAATCCTCACTAGACTGGAAAAACTTTAAAGACTGTTCAACAATATAGCTATTTTAAGCTATTGTTCTAACAGCTTTAATTTATTATGTGAGATTATCTCTTAGATTTGCTTAGCTACCCAGCATTCAAAAACTGACGGTATGACTAGGGATACATTAACTCTTAGTTTGGAAGATCATTCGTTCTTGCAACTGAACAACCAACAAGTAAAACAGTAACAGTTTCTTATTGTGATCTATCTAGCTATACATAACATGCAGATAGCAATTCTGGGTTGTTTTTTTTTTTTAACTCATGATAAAAGAAATCTATGCAGTTCATGACTGCTACAGCCTCTTCTGCAGCTTGTTAGTATTACAAACTATTTGTTGATATCAGTTGGAAAACAACCAGCAAGGCATTGTCAATCCACTTTAAAATCCTAAATTCATGCTGCAATTTACTTCCCAACAATCTTTATACACTGAATAAATGTAGCTGCACAAAGCTAAATTAAAGTTAAGTTCTTGGGTCACTTTGTTATTTTATGAAGTACGAAGAACACTTCTTCCCTTCAATGCAAACCCTTAAAAACTTTTTTTTTTATTAGTTTAGGTAGTACATCAAGACACCTGCCTTTGTTAGTCTCCTGAACACCTATTTACCTCCAGACATTGTCCGTGTATAGATAGGAAGATCCTTGGCTGCCCGTCTTAAGACTTCTTGCTGGGATTCACCTCTAGGCTCCCTCTCTAGGGACTCCTTGTCTGAATATGATAGATGAAACTGGAATAATTTTTAGAATCAAAGAAATATTAGCAAATTCCAAGTTAAATATGTAACTGTAGATGTATAAAGAGAAATAAATATTCATTATATAAAGATGGATTAGCAACATGTACAAGGTATTAGAGCAACTAACCCAGCATTCCCACGACAGCTAATTTAGTTTAATGGCAACTGAAGACAAAATGAAAAATACTTCTGATTTGGTATTGATGCAGTGCTGAATGCTTACAGAAGCATTAAGCAACATTCTTCAAAAGAAGGATCAAGAGCTTATCATTCCCCAGAAAGATCAGTTAATTTACTTCTGCAATATCAAATACTAACTAGTAAATATAACCCAGGGAAGTCAGTGTTTAACTGAAAGAAAATGCAGTAATAGCAGAAAAGACAGCTTTATTTCTCTTCTGGTGCCTGGCATTTTCCCTTTTATTCTTTGTCACTACCATTCTCTTCATGCAGGTGTTAGGATGTGTTTTTACTTTAGACACAAAAGGTGGAGAGCAGGAAGAGATGGGTGTCCTGTCTGGCAAAATAAACATATCTTCAGCATCTTCCTGAATAAAATGCCAGCTTCTGTCACTGCCCAAAACAATAAGAAACATGGCTCTAGCAAGTGCTGAAAAGGTAAAAATTACTGAAAGAGATGCTTAGTATACATGAAGTAGCACAAATTTCTTAAACTCTAAAGTCCTCTGCAAAACAGCAACAGCCAGCTTTGTCACTGTGGCTTCTAGAAACAGGCAGAAGTCTTTGGTATCTCCATCAGAGAAAGATGATACAAATTCATCTTTGAAAAGAAGTCCACATTTGGAAGGAAGAGCTGTCTCTAACCTGTGCCAGAAACAGAAGCCCTCTGCACAGCATTTGTTTACAGGAAGGCTAGTCCTTACAATAATATTGATTTTTTTTCCTAAAAGAAAGTGATGCATGTAAAAATAAAAAAAGCAGACAGAAACACGCAGTTAGGAGCCCATTCTCACTTCCCTTCCTGACAAAGCTCACAACAGCCTCCCAGCTGAAGCTGGATATTCACTGTTTAGCCTGAGTTTCTCAGGTCACCATTTTTTCCCCTTGTAAGAACACGCTCTTACCAACATCTGAGTTGATTTATACTGGAACACATATGATTTCTCACTGCAGAAACTTAGTTCAGATTACTTTTTTTAAAAATGCTTTTTTGATGTAAACAGAGCTACTGTTCCATCTTTTTTTATTGTTCCTCAGAGTAGTCCTACATCTAAAACCTTCATGCCTGGGAAACCCTTTTCACTCTCATCTTCATGCAGTGCTTGTATAAAGCTGGTACACACAAGTACAGAATGGCACACAATACAGTAAAGTCCCTCAAAATATATTTTATACGTAGAAGTTTGAAATAAGCTTAAAAAGAAAGCTGTGTCATTTGCACCAGCTGCAGTATTCATGAAAACAAAATGCAGTTGTATCTGTTTTTCAGTCTTCAAACGAGTATTTGCTACAGTTCACTTGAACATAGACCTTTTTCTATTTACAGACTTCATCCTAGAAAATGGAAGCCAAGCAGTAATTTAACATTACAAAATACCCTAATTAAATTTTTAAAATACTGCTCTAGTAGAATAGGAAAAAGACATGGAACAACGAAGATATCACTTACTGCCAGCAACACTGTGTACATTCATAAAACACAGGAACACCACACATTGCTTTCTATTACTCAACTTCAATACTTTTCCTACCCCATTTGAAGCTCCCCAGTAGCATTGTATGACGGCTTTGGAATTGTACCATAATCAGCAGGATTTGTCAAAATGCTTCTATTGGCATCAGCCCAATGATTTGAAAGCCCTTCTAATTATCACTACAGTCACCATATACATGCATACATTTTGCTATGTAACTACCAAATGAAATAGGTTTTTAATTTACTTTGCTCCTCCCCACCCAAGGCTGTAGCAAAGACTGCAGTGTGAACTCCAGTGAAGATGGCAATTAGTTTGAATTATCTACGTGCTTTCATGATTATGTATCTTAGTGGTGAATGAAAACTATTCACAAAGAACCCCTGCACAACAGACAGTAGAAATCACAAGCTATTCATTTTAGGTTGACATGGTACTCAGAGCAGCTAGAGCTGAGCCCATGCCAAAGTGTTTGCTTTGCGGGCATTTCAAACTACAGAGCAGCCATAGCATGATTCCTCCCAACCTCACAGGTTGTGTGACACAGCCCCTACTGAGGACTCAGGGGTTTCTATATGAAAACAGAACGGAAGAGGCCAAAAAGTTCTGCTAGCTGTGAACAGCTGCATGGGCAGAATTTCCATCAGGGCCATTGATGGAAAACTTCCGCAGACCTCTTTTTTCATGTGGCTCTTCTTTACTAGCTCCCTTCCTGCTAAGCCAGCTGTGGCTTCCCACCACCAGCTTACTTAATGTGCACTCTCACGACAATCCACACGTTCCTTCATACCAAAACAGATAGGGAAGAAGCTTTAATTCAGAGGACAACAGACAGATGCTGACAGGAAATATAAATCTTAAACACAGGGAAAAAAATTTTTGCCCACAAAGAAGTCTGATATTCCCATGGCAAAATTTAGGCTGCTAGTTCAAATAAGTCATATTTTTCAAGTGGACAGGATTTTTTCTTCTACCATAAATATCTCATTTTAAAGTATCTATTAAAAAAAATAAAATCCCATTAAAACTTAGGGAAAGGGGGTTTTTTTTGTCTTGGTCACTACACTGATTGCAATCTGACTCCTACGAAGAAGCTGTAATTGCCATCTGTGTTTTTCTACACAGTGTAAAACTACATGAGATCGGAGACTAAGTTATTTAAGCACTACAAAATCAGGCATTTGGCTAAACTATTTCATAAACAAAAGTAAAGTTTATCTTACTTCTTTTGAAGGATTCATTGGTAGCGTAAAGATTGTTTTCCAATATGACCAGACGAACAGCATGAAAAATATGTGATAAGCAACCAGGCACACAACTAAAATCAGAAGGGAACAGAGTTAATACAAACAGACCAGTGATACTGTAGTACTTACAAACAGTGCCTGTAGGCATCAGAGATAGTTCTCTAACAGATGTAAATACAGAGGCTCTGGAAAAGCTTTGCAACAAAAATACTGCACCGAAACTTTACATAAGACAAATACAAACTGTGTGGGTAAAGTCATGATACAGTCTACATAGATTACAAAAGTTTGAGGAAAATGGTTAATAGCCTATTAAAGCCCCATAATTGTTTAGCGAACAGTCTCCCTGACACATTTGTTAAATCCTAATTAGCTGATGCTTCTCTGCCTTTTAGCTTTATAAACCATGTAGGGAGACTGCTAGCCATGCAAACCCCCACTTTGCCTCTCTCCACCAAAGGAAGTAAAGGCATCTAAACAATGCAAGTATGAGGGGAGTCTTGGGATGAATATGCACACAATACCTGAGCAGTAACCATATCCAGTTAATTTGTTTTCCTAGATTTTAGGAGGGAGGAAAGTTGGGTGGTTTTTAAAACCTGCAGTCCTTTAAATTCAAATTTTCATTCACTACTTTATACTCTTCACAGCCAGTCAACATTTATTCTTATGTTTTTCAATACACAAGAATCAACATTTACCATGCTGAGTTGTTTTACTAGAATACAGAAGGCAACAGGATCTTTTCCAAAGAGTCTGCCACAGGTTGATAGGGATTTCCATTTCAAAGTTCTCACTCTAGTAAGCAATTCACTACAGTAAATAGCAAATCATAAACTCATATCCCCTGGTTAACTTACTCTAATGACAAGAAAAGAATACTCTTCTACAAATTCATAAGATCATCAAAAAATGTCATAATGGGAAACCTGTGTACTTTCACCACACTGTCCAAAATATTGCCCTTGTATGGTTAGCTCATGGGGCCTTTTTACATGTAATATTATTCAGCGCTAGAGCATTCTTTGTAACACATGCATGATGGTGCATTTAAATGCAGGAACAGTTGTCCAATATGTTCTTACTTTTTGCAATTTTGCCTCAAAGTAATACTAAAAAATACTTTTGGTGCTGAAGTTTGTTTATTCAAAAAGCAGCAACATTGTAAATATTTACTCTCATTCATTAAGCAGTTCAAAATAATAAACAAAAGATAATAGAATCTGAGGAGCAACTCTGTACAAAGCTTTTGGAATGATAGGGGCAAAGAGTCATATGCCATGTCTATAAATTGAAAGAAAAATCTCATCAGCATAAATAAGTGATAGAACTGGACTCTGCACAAAGTACAATACACTAAATGACCATCTTGTTATTGCACAAGCATCTGGACGGGAACAGTCCACACTTTTATCAGAACATTTCTATCAACTCTAAAAAAACCTGATTTACTCAAACAAAATCCACATTTTTTTAAACAACAGTGTAGTCATGGCATATAGTGAGAGCAAAGTAGGATAAGTTACCTCACTTCTGTACATGATGCACTTACTGATCTGTATTAAGTATTTTATTGTTGCAAAAAAAACCCCAGTAACTGACTGACAAGAAAATTGTTCATATATTAAAAAAAAAAAAAAAAGGCCTAATGCCTGAAGACATTATCCAGAGATTTCCCTTTGAAGTCTGAACAAGACTTGAGCTCATCTTGTTTGATCTTGAACCTCAGTTCTCCAGCCTGGCCCAGGTCCTGACTGGTCACTCCTCCCAAGTTATCTACCCACCAGTTTCCCTGGACTGGGATGGAGATCCCGCACTACCCAGCTGCTCCACCGGGCCTGTGGGTGTTGAGAGTCCAACCTAAGAACTTCGTTTCCCTTGAGACAGTTAAAGAAGAGCTGCTGCTGCTCCCTGGCAGAAATCCTTCTATTTTACATGTTTTCTGGAAAAAACCCTAAAACTACCCAACCAAAAAAGCCTCAACTCAACCAAACAAATCCCAACCCAAAGGTGTATGCCTTGATTGAAGGCAACCCATTCACAGCTAACTAGCACAGCTACAGCTGCCTGGAAATCTGAGACAACCTGTAGTCTGGCTGAGCCCCAGTTGCCCAGTTTTCACTCCTAAAAAATCTTAGGGCAGAAGAATAGGCAGAGTAAGTTTCTTTTGACTGGCTGAAGCCCACCAAGGCTTTGAGCAAAAATAAGGAAATTTAATGTTCGCTAGCGCATTTTGCTGATAATTTTAATATGTTTTGTGAGCAATGCCAATCAACTCACTTTTTTCCCCTCCCACAGAATATGGAGCAGCAAGAAACTGAAATTCGAAGTCTGCGGATAACACTTATACACTCATATGGGGGGTGAGATTACTGAACTGAAAAAAAGTTTTTCAAGCAAACGTTTCTGAATTGACAAACATGTTTTCTAAGTGAGGGCGTTGCCAATGACTTAATAAAATCTGATGGAATTACACAAACATAAAAAGCTCTTCCTCCAAAAGCTCTGCAGCCCCATACTTTACACTTCCACGTTGTGCTGTAGTTTTAAAACAGCATCTGGACAAACAATCTAAACACGCCTCAAGGCAGGAACTGTAGTGACTGCCAACTAGGCAGTTTTATTATATTCTGACAAGGCTACATACTGAAGGATTCTGTTTCTTTAAATACATTAAAAAGGAAATGCAGGAAAAAAATCACCTCCCATTTAAGTATGTTGTGTCTGCACAAATACATGGCTCATCTCTAGAAGTCCTGCTTTTACAAGAGCTTTCCGTATTATGAATAAATTTTTTAAAAACCAGAATATAAGGATTGTTTTAGTTGACACATCAGAAAGCCAGTGACAAGAGTAAAAAATTCTAATTTTTCTCATCTCTGTTTGTAATGGCTAAAGTAATATTCAGGAACAGCAGGATAATAAAAGGAGTGGAGAAACATATAAACAACAAATCCAACTGTTTTAAGTTAGAGTGTTTCCCAATTCTACTAGTAAACTACTGTTCTACTCTAATATACGAATTATACCTATAAACAGCTAATAAAAATCTTACCTTTTTCTCCAATATTTGTCATTGTCACTGAAAAAAAGAAAAAAAAGAAATAATAAAAATTTATGTTTAAATAGAAAATGATGTAACTCAGTATTTAAAGTTTTGTTTTCAACCAAAGATGGAAGAGTAATCATGAAACAATACACGTTTAAGGTCATACACTATCAAGCTTTTATGCTGCGTACATTCATCACAAGAATAGGTACACAGTATCAATTGCTTATAAGGTTTTTTGGCTCCTCTTCCCAGACTAATTTCCTGAGAACTAGCATCTCCATCTATCTGAAGCTGCCAAAGTTTAATCCAAGAAAAGCCACCTCTGAAGAGCAGTTACTTCTTTTAACTGTGGTTGTACAGGTTTCACTCTTTATGTTCTGTTCTTGAAGAGGAGGCACCTGACTCCAGAACTGGTTTTGCCAGCAATACTTGGTGATACCTTAGATCTCCAAAGCATAAAAACTGAAAGTAGACTAAAGTTGCATTTCCTTTAAGAAACTGCCTGCGGATTACAAGATTTGGGGATAACAAGAGAGTGAGAAAGGGCAAGTATGTCAGGCACAGGTATCACAGATCACTGACTGCATTTTCCACTCTTGGTCACATTATTTAAAAGTAACCATCCCACAACAGGTATCCCAGAGAGATCAGAAACTCCCAGGTGATCAAAACCTCTTCTCACCCAAACCACTCCACCAGAGATTTATTCATCCCAGTTAAGCATTCCACAAGCTGTGATACATTGGTGCCTACAACAGGACAGTAGATACACAGAACTCTCATCCACTCCTGTTTTCCTAATAAAAATGATTGCACAAGGCTGGTCTTCAAGCAGCAGGCACAAGGCAACTCCTACGGAAAAGCCAAACAGACATGCCATCTGACTGATGGATTAAACTTAGGCCTGGTTGTGGAAGCCCATAGGGTTAGGGAAGGGTCCATTAGAGAGACCCTCCCTAAGGGTGGAAATCCTCCCCAGGCTGCAGTGCTTCCACCCTAGGAGGCTTCTCCTACGATGCACTGTACCTTTATGTTAATGTACCCAGTTCTGTTCCCCTGATGGATCTGTTGTCCTTCCTGCCCCTTTATCCCTAGGTCTGTTCCCTAGAATGTTCTCCCTTCCCTGCTCTGCCACTGGCCCTCGTTCCTTAGTCACTCCCTCGCAGTATCCCTATTGGTTCCCTTACTCTAGTCCTGCCTCTGTACTGCCTCTGTGCCGTGAGACCCTCTCTCTATTGGCCCTGAGCCTTTCTCCACCCCCGTATAAAACCCTGTACCCTCCATTGTTCCCTTGTCTTCATCCTTGGGATCCCTCATGTGTGTGGCTGCAATAAACTGTCCCGTGGAACCCTATACAGAGACCCTTCCCAGATTGTTCTGCCGTCAGCCTTGCGCGTGAGCGTGTGCGTGGCAGCCCTACCGAAGTGGCTTCTGCGGAGACACTTTTGGGAAGGTTGTGCCACTTGACCACCAACACCTGCCGCAACAAATGGCGCCCAACGTGGGGCTCTTCATGGAGCAGCACTGAAAGCGTCCCCAACAGCCCATGCTGTTGGACTTAAGCCACATTCGGGTAAGCCATTTCCTGGAGTGAGCCCTGAGTTTTATCGGGGTGATCTGAGGGGCAACCAACAACTCCCTGGGAGATATGAGATCGGTCGAAAGATGACGGACCACCCTGAGAGAGCTTTTATTGGTGCCCCAGGCAACCCGCTGGGGTAGGGGACCGGTTAAAGTGGAAGGACCACCCCTACCTGAATGGTGAGTTGTAGCCATTTTTCTATTTTAATTTAAACTTTTCCTCTTGAAGTGGTGGGTAGAGTGTGGGGATGGGGGAGAAGGGAGCCCATCCTTGCTGGGAAGTTTGTTTCCAAGTTCTGAGTGCCCTTGTTGGGGAGATTTTTCGTTTTTGGAGGTGGGAATTAAAGTGTTTAGTTTATTGGTTATTTAAGATTTTTACTAATGTGTTGAGGGAATCAGTTTTTACGGATGAGTTTTGAGGTAAAGTTGGGAAAAGGTTATTACAGTTTCTAACATGGGGAGACCTTTTTGTTGGGGAATTTTATCTTCTATTTTACTCGATCGTACAGATGGTTAGAAAGCACGGGGAAAGCTTGGGAAATCCCCAGTTGAAAACCCCTTCCCCCTTTTCCTCCCCCTGTATTCCCCATCCCTTTTTTCCACCTCAGGGCAGATAAGGAGATGGATCCTGCCTGAAGGCACAGGATTGCTACCATCTTCCTGATGTCTTCCACTCTCCTCTGTCCCCATCCAAGGGCAACATGGACCATGTTGTCCTGGACTCTCCCTCAGTCCTCTTCCCTAAACCCTCATCCTCAGTTTTATCACCCTCTGTTATAGCCCAAGATGATCTTGGCAACGTGGCCAGACCCACCATCTTGTCTCCTTTACTCAAAGTTGTCCCGCCCTAACCCCGGCCACGCAAAATGGCACCGGCCACGTGGCGGCCAGATCCATCACCTTCCTCCACCCCTCGCCTCGCACGTCACTGCGCTTGATCCCTCCTCCATTCCTGGCTCCTCCCCTGCGTCGAGAGGCGTGTCTGTGGTGGGCCCTTCCCCTTCCATTGGGAATCCCCTTCCTGCCGCAGACCCTACCTCTCCTTTTGGTGTTCCCACCCTTTCCACCAGAGGTTCTGCCCCTGGGAGCCAACCCACTTCCAGCTCCCATGCTGCCTGGACTGGAGGTGGGTGTGGTGACGACCGGAAGGACACCATCTTGGCGTACACTGCCACACAACACCAGGCAACTCCAGTCTGCCACCAGCCCTCCAAACCAACCAGGCATCCTCTCCCCTCTTCAGAGGAGAGTGACGTGCAGGGCCGAACCGGCTGACATGGAGGGCAGGTTTTGTAACTTTAAGTTTGACATTTTGGTTGGCGTTGAGGAGTTTTAAAATGTTTTGTTGCCCATCTGTAAATTTTCATTTGCATAGGGGCACCTTTTTATCTTTTCATAAGTCAGTCTAAGTCCACGATAAACGCCAGTTTTGAAATCAGTTTGAGCCCTACACTAGCAGGACCCCATTTGTTTGTGTCACATTTCATTTAGACCCCCTCTATCTCTACCCCTCTGTCCTACCCTTCCTGTGGGTGTGCTCCTGTTACTTTTATTAATCTCTTGTATTTTAGTAGATTTTATTTGAAGGAGGAAAAAGCCCCTCTACCCAGACAACCTAAACAACACACCCCAACGAAGCCCAATGCCTATGCTACAGCGACCTCCTGAATGCAAGAATGGGAAGGATTTGCTCTACGCGCAGGGAAAAGGTGCTACGATATCCCTGACAACATCCAGAAGAAACTTGATGGGACACTGGGGACTTGGGGGATGGCTTGTTTCCCTTCTGAAAATTGTTTTCTGAAGCCTTTTAATTATTTTGCTGTAGTGTGTATTTTCAGTTGTTGTAAGCGCGTGTGTTTTCAAAACATTTAATTCTGGAAATCTTAGGAGAAGCCTTTCTCTTTTCTAACAAATAAAAAAAGGGGAGTTGTGGAAGCCCATAGAGGTAGGGAAGGGTCCATTAGAGAGACCCTCCCTAAGGGTGGAAATCCTCCCCAGGCTGCAGTGCTTCCACCCTAGGAGGCTTCTCCTACGATGCACTGTACCTTTATGTTAAGGTACCCCACTTCTGTTCCCCTGATGCATCTGTTGTCCTCCCTGCCCCTTTATCCCTTATATGTCTGTTCCCTAGAATGTTCTCCTTTCCCTGCTCTCCCATTGTCCCTTGTTCCTTAGTCCCTCCCTTGCAGGAGGGCTCTCTGGAAGAAGCCACAGAGTTGCTGGTGGGCAGCAGAGAGGGCCACCAGCCATATGGGCTACATCAGCAGGGGCATGGCTGTCAGTCAAGGGAAGGGTTTGTCCCCCTCTCAGGAGCATTCAACAGACCACATCCAGAACACTGTGGGGCTTTGGGCCCCCAGTACAACAGAGACAAGTCCAGGAGGAAGCGACGAAGCTGGCAGGGACTCATCCTCTAAAGAGAGGCTGCACAGCCAGGGCTTGTCAGCCTGGAGAAGACATGGTTTTGGGAGGGCCTCAGAGGACCTCCGGGGAGGCACTGAGGAGCTGGGCTCTTCGTACTGGCACAGGGTGGGATAACAAGAGCCAGTAGGTGTAAGTTGAAATGAAAGGATCAGATTCGATACAAGGAAAACATTTCCACCATGAGAACCATCCACCAGTGGAGGAAGCTGTCCAGAAATGTTTCACAGCCTCCACCACTGAAGTTTTTCAAGACTCAAGCCAATAAAACCGTGAACAACCTGGTGTGACCTCACACCTAGCCCTGCTTTGATTAGGAGGTTGGACTAGATGAGCTGAGGTCCTCTCAAACATGAATTATTCCACAATTCTGTAATTATAAAATACATCTATTAAAATGGAGGTTTGACTATAGCTCTACCAAAACAAGCATCTACCTTACCCTGAGGGAAAACAGTAAGCAACATGTTTATAAAGCTCCTCAAAAAAATCAGACACCACAGAAGTTGGGTAAGCCACTATAAAGTAAATAAAATTCTGCCCACAGTTTTCTTAAATCTTTAGAATTTGATAAGCTGAATATCCATCTACACACCTGCTAGAGAGAAGCTGAGGGAACATGTATACACATTTGAGTCTGAGGAGCAGACATGCTTCCCTACAATAATGCACAAGAATTGTAAAATTGTAAGAAAAGAGTCATCCACCAGGTGATTGTTTACAAAACAAAAGACATCTTCAGAGCTGATGTGTAATTTAAAAGTGACAGAGTTCTAAGATTAAGACAAATTAGCCACTATTCATATTCTGATTTTCTTTCTCCACTTGGAATGGTCAGCAAAGTGTGCAGAAATTTTGCCAGTCTTCTTGAAATAACTACTCTCTGCTAATTAAAAAGTCACAGCCAAGCATATATTGCAGAATCACCAGTTTCAAAACAAAATCTACTTCACCAGCCTTCACAATGATTTGTGGTATTTTTCTCTCCTTACAAGAGAATGGCATAGAAATTGCTGTGAAAGCAATTGTAATCTTTTTTCCACCCCTTATCTTTGGATAAAATGCATTTAGTAATGTGTCTGAGACTTCCAAATTTTCCACAATGCCTATAACTAAAGGACAGACAAATCCAAATTTAGTAATTTCTACTGGACAGCAAACCTAAAGCTTTTCAAAATTTCTGTCCACCTCCAAAAGGAAATGCACTCCTCAGAGTCTACACCTGCTCAGAGTCTTCTCAGCTTTTGCAGTATCTTGCTTGGGAGCCAAATGCTCCTGACAATCAAGACCACAAAGGCTAAAACACAAGTGCCCAGAGATGTCCAGTTAATCCCAGGAGGGTGAGAACACGTTTTGGGGGTTTTATTACATATATCTTGTCATTTAAATTTCTTTTACCAACGAATATAAATCAAAAGTTATTTCATACACTCCTGAGTTGCAACCACTGTAAGAGACCAAAGCAGAGGAGGGGGGGCAAGGCTGAAAAGAGATGCCAGTACCTTCAATCTTACCATCTTTTTTCTCCACCCATATTGCAACTGGTGTTCACAAGGAGCCTGGCTGCACTGCCCAACAAGCATTCCCACAGACAGTGACACAAAGGAACATGCAAGATACCCAATAACCTGCAGGAAGTGAAGTACCAGTCCTTCTACTTAGGCCTTTTAAAATCACCTCTGACAAATGCTCCCTGGAGGAGGTATAGTAGGAAAGTAACGGACAAGCATCTACAATACAACAGCACCAGAGAGGAAATGAAAGTGTGGGGGGGTTTTTTTGGTTGGTTGGGGGTTTTTTTTGGTTTGGTTGCTGGATTTTTTTTTGGAGGGAGAGAGTGAGGGAACTGTTTGTTTTGCACCAATGTGGCAGAACTGACCAGCAGGGAAAAAAATGGCTCTTACAAATCAAACTCTCTCTTAAATTTCTCTTAAAGATTTAAACTTTCTGTCTTTGCTGAATGACCACGATACAAAGACTTCTTAGAGTAACTACAAGATGTTTACCCTAAGATCACACTAAAATAGTTTAAGATTTAGGAGCATGGAAAATAATTTTCTAATATGAAAAAACCCTCTAATTTTGGATTTGATCAAAGAAATGTTTGCTATTTTCCCTGCCTTCTGAATAGGACATGATATGTTTATTTACACCAAAATTTTATTTTTCAGTAGATTCAGTGATACAACTTTACTATATTATTCAATAGTATTTGATCACATAGTCTTTTCTGAATCATTTGTATCAGTATTTCTGACAGTTTTCTCATTTCTCTTTCAAGGTGTTACACTCACTGTGGTGAAAAGTAGGTCAGATTGCATTCTGTCAGTAACAAGTATCAGCTGAAATGCTGCAAATGCACTTACTGATAGTCAAATAGCACAGAAATAATAAGGGCAAAAAGCATTTATATCTATGATGACTAAAATAAACACAACGGACATGGCAATCCCAACTGCTAAGCAATTTCTGGGAGAAAACATGGTAAATCCCTTTGGGACCAAAATGGAGTGACACTCCTGTATAATTCAGAGATGGAAATAATTATAAAAACATGACCTATCTTCAGGAAATAATTAAAGAGTTACAGCTTTGTTTGCCTGAGATACTGCAGGGGCCAATTTCATTAAGAGTCACCCTTCCACTGCTAAAGCATCAGGATGCCATTTACAGTTCAGTACTAGCAGCCTGTCACATCATTAGAGCCTCTCTGGCTCATTACGCAGCTTGCAGATGGTGCTCATCAGAATCAGGGACCAGGCGGGGACAGATGCAGCATTTCAGCCAATGCAGGTGCCAATTTCCTGAGCCAGAAATGTTGCTCCCTGCTTGCCCCAAGACACAAGCAGCCAGAAACAAGAACAACACAGTCAGAAGTCAATGCCACTGAGCAGCCTGCGCTCGCAGAGAACAACTGCAAAGATGACAGAATGCTGTGTTTCAAAAGATTCTAAAAAGTCCAGGATGGTTTCCATCACCAAATTATTTTGCTAGGAAGGGAAGTCGCATCACTAGGCACCTTGCACACTGGGTCAGACCAAGTGGATTTCCCACTTCAACTTCCACTCATTTTCTCTAGAAATCTTTATTGTCATCCATGTAAAAACTATGTAGACATCCATCTCCACATAGTTAGAGACATGGTAACACGCATTGCTATCACAAACCCTGAAAGATTTTGAAAGATAAAATTTGTATCAAAATGTGCATTGGTTTTGTAATGTTAAATTTTGCTTGACTTCTAAACCCAATGTTTCTGAACTGTAAATGTAATGGCTAGATTTAAAAATAAGGGGGGGAAAAAAGAAAATGGGAGAAAGCAATTAATTTTTAAAGCCGTGATGGAAGTGGATATACAAAATTTTGCCTTCATATTTTATGTACATTTTTTAAATATTTAAATCTTTGGAATGGGAAAACAAGATACATCTGATTCAGAGACACTGCAGCCACATCTATAAATAGCTGGTTCTCTCAAACTTTTATGAAGTTTAACATCTTGGATCTGATTCACAAAACTAAGTACGTATTTTATTTTTATAGCGTATTTGAAGCTGTAAAACACTGATCTATAGATGCAGTTTAACTCAGCTCTGTGCTCACATAAAAGTGTTTTATAGTTGTGACAAGTGTTTTGTCATTGCCTGCAATAGTCCTTTAGTTAAAAAAACCTACCTCTCTGCTAGAGAGAGCAGGGATTTGCATTGATTCAGAGTGACAAGGTGCCACCACTGCTTTGCTTCAGAACAAAAGTAACAGAAATATTTCTAGGATATTTAAGGTTGGCATAGGTAGTCATCAATAACCCATAAATTTGCATTTGGTGGTATTTGCAAGTGTTTCAGAATATTCACTTTAACCCTGTGCCCATCAAACTGCATCACTGTCCACCTGCCCAGCAGCAAGCTGCTATTTGGTACCTTTGTAGGTAAGGTAACGAAACCACTGCTTTTGCACAGGTTGTAACTAAGAATTGACTTCATCCTTCTTCTTTACAAACTTCCCATTTACCTTCCAAGTCACAAAGACAGACTGAAGAACTAAAACTCCTTCTACCACAGCTGTAGAGCCAGATACTTTTCGGCAAACAAGAAGTACACCCTGACATGAACATCCCTTAAAGTTATGTATCAAGCAGTGTTAAACCTTTACCTAAAAACATAATCTTGTCCAGTAACTGTATCTTCACCATAGACCTTATGGTTTCAACTTCAAGCCATGGTTTAATTCCAAGGCACAAAACTTACAAGTAATACACTGGGCACTACATGGAGAGATAGATAACCAGCCATGCTTAACATACACTTCAATTCTGTTTCAGAATTGTAGAATGGCAGCTGCCTCTGGAAATCTGAGAAAGCATTCAAACGAAACTTGCGAAATGCACAGGAGCACTGCTGGCTGTAATTCAGAAGCCAATTCTACTTCAGCCACCAGTTTTGAAACTCTTCTCAAAGTAACAACAGATCTCAGAAGAGGGGGGGAAAAAGGGTAGTATTTCCAAAATATGGAATAAAAATGCAAACTTTCTTTGACCAAAGTACTTCTGTACCGTAGCAGCCAATGTGCAGAGAAGGTATTTAACCAGTATCTGACAACAGCCAGCTGCAGTGTTACAATGTACTTGCACTTCTATAGCCAAACCCAAACTCTAAATGGTTACAAGACCTAAGATGCAAGTACCATAAATCCTTTAATCCATCTGGAGAACACACTGAGCAAAGAGCTCGAATCCTGCTGACCAAATCCTGGGTCTCTTTTTTTTTTTTTTTTTTAAGCTTTTTTCCTCCCTCCCACACTATCAGCCTCTATCTCCGTATTTTCTGCCACTTCTGATGCCCTGATGAACTGTGCCAAGCCTACAGGGCATGTATTAATTCTGCCTCTAAACTGTGATGAATTAAGCAGCTTTATATCCCATTATAATTCCATTCCACTGATGGTTCACAGGGTCAAAAACCACAATTCAGCACTAATCAATCTGATCCTCCAACAAAAATCTTTCATGATCATTAACATCTTTAGCAGCTGGATGTCATTCCATGCTTTCTGCTCCATTCTGAAGGTAGCTGTGGACAGATACCAGTCACACATTCTACACCAAAAACAAAGATGTGACTTAAGAGCATTCCTGACAGTACTCTGAATGTCATCTTGTACCCCCTCTTCAGCTATGATGAAGTAATTTATTCTTTTCCAAATCAGGCAAATCACTCACCAGGTGGCAATATTTCCTCCCTTTCTCTTCACTGGAGTAGTCACAAAATGCTTATTGCTCATTTGTTCCACAGTAAATCTATTTTCCTTCTTCAAAATTACAAATTCAAGCTGCATTTTCTGACAGGATTCCCTGAGCAAGAGCATTATCCTTTGAATTAAAATTAGTGCCATGTAAAAATGGATCAAAACTGAACATACACATCTATTTTCTATTGGATACAGGATATCTACAGGATAACCCTTTCATCAGCTAAGCTGTTATTTTTACTAAAAACATGTGTCACAACACTGTCAAATTTTTACGTTTTCTTTCTTATATGCACCTCCAATCACTTGAACTGGTAGAAAAACAAAACAAAACAAAAGGATCTCAGTTTTCGCATTTGTCAAGAACATTTTTTTGACAAACAGCTGTCAGAAACTGCAAGTAACTACTGGTTCTGCCTTACCTAAAGCACGGAGTGGATAATTCCTCCAAGTCCCTTATGGTTCTGCTAACCTGAATTAGAAATGTAACTAAGAAGGGAAATGTAAGAATACTAATTTTTCTTTGCATATGAAGTATGCAAAGATTTTAATAAATGAACTGAATGTTCATTTTCAGGTTTTCATAAACACTGAATCCAATGTGTATTTTCTAAGTATAGACACATGGATACAAGTGCTGGGGTAAAGTATTTCGTTTGCACTTCATGCTACTGTTGTTCCATGTATCCTAGGTTGAAATTTCAGTAGCTTGAGCTATCAAAGTTCACTGTACTCACTGTGGGTCGCCGGTATTTCCCCATCTCTTTTGGAGAAAGAACAACAAACCTGTATCCCTCAGGTTCCCTCAAATGCACTCAAGTTTTTAAGGGAGGGAGTACTTAAAGGCCCAATAATTTTAAACACGAAGGAAGCCAGTCAGAAAAAAGAAATACTACTGCTAGACATGGGTTGTGAGACGACAATACTGGCGAAATCAAGAGAATGGCACTGGATTAGGGGTAAGCAGTTTTTAGTCGGGTGTTTTAAGACCAACTCAAATACACATTTAATTCCAGTATTCGTTCTATATCCAGCAGAAAGAAGAAAACACTGTTTGCTAGTGTTCAACACCTTTCCCTGTGTTAAAGGCTAAAGCTGCAGGAGCACTTACCTGAATCCACTAATAAAAGAGACAGAACTCTCACATGGCAATATTAGCATTAAAAACAGTGGATTCATTTTCCTGTTTCTAAACCCCTTTTTTGTTTCTAAAATGCTACTCAATACTGTAACTACTCAGCTTTAGGTATATAAGGAATCAGCTTAGTAGATTTAAAAAAAAAAAATAGTCTCTCCTATAATGCGTAGATGAAATCACAAAACCACCCCCCCCAACAAAAAAAACCCCAAATCCATTCAAAATACTACATTTGAAACACTTTCTCATTACTAAAAGCTCAAATAGACCACTTACATTACAACAGTGCCAAGTCCTTGCTAAGTCCTACTGTACAACAGTTAACAGTGTTCCCTGCATGTTGCCAGCCTCAATGACAGAAAGCTGCAGAAGAAACCCCAGCTATATACGTCCTCTTTAGCATTCAGTGCTGCAGGAATAAAAGATGCACTGAATAGACAGGCTGACTTCAAAGCACTGAAATGCTTACAGTCTATTCCTGCCGTTGGCTTTCACTCCCAGAGCTGTTAGCTATTCCTTCTGTTGTTTACACTAAATATTCATTAGTAAGACAAGACATAAGCTTATTTTATTTTATTATGCCAAAAATGAGGGAAAACATCCAGATATAGATGGAATTAGTGGAGGTCGTGGATGACTATTACGCTGAATTAAAAAAACTGGTGAGCCAGCTCGCACTGGAAGGTGTGGGAGTGGGTGAGAAACAAAACAAACAAATAAACAAAAAAAATCACCCTTGAAATTCCACAGAAAGGAATTCAGTAAAAGATGTTTTAGCTGAGCCCCAGGATTCCACTTCCTCCCCCCTCCCACTGCAGCCTTTTGCTTTGAGGGGTTCTTAAGGAATTAGTGAACCACAGTTTATAGTTTGAAGCAAGTTTCAAGCATGTCATTTCCTTAAGAAGTACCTGCTTTCAGGTGAGCTAAAACCCCATCTTCCTCTATTTTACAATTATGCAGAATAAAAAATATAGTACATCACTGAAACAGTAGTGCCCAAAACAAGCCTACTGTACCTACCACAAGGCTGCATACATTAGGACATTAACTACAGAGTGGCTTTTCCCTGGAACATCCTTGCTCTCCTCGTGTCAGCTTACAGCTCTCCTTTCCAGGCTTGCTCAGTCCACTCCCAGAACCCTGCAGATAATTCACTTCCTTGTGCTGGAGGTAGACTCTTCATTCCTCCTCTCATGAGAGCACAGCAACTTTATTGAAGGGTGATGTTTAAAACTAACAGATTTGAATGCTGTTAGTGAAGAAAAGAAAAATGCAAAAAGCCTAACCTCCAGTACAGGAACTGCACCAAGTCTTGATACCGCCCCTAAAAAACAGAGGTGCTAGGCCTGGCAATCACTGTTTGCTTAATCCCGCAACTGCTCAGCCAAGCATCCCTAGGACAAAAATTCTATCAGTTTTCTGTATACAATTTTAAAAAAACCAAAAATAAGGTACTAGACTGCTGAGATTTTCCACATCAACAGCTGACGATTAAGTACAGCTAACTTATATTCCTGTGTGCCATTATTATGACATTGTTGCTGAAACATCAGTATGCCACACAGAAGCCTCTAAAATTCAGATACAGTGGTTTTCTACAAAATACACCATAACAGAAACCAATATCAGGAAAAAACCCTCCAAACCAAGGGAGGCTGATGAACTGGTCATTTAATAAATCCTTCTGGCTCGGCTACTCTAATTCACACAACTACTCATATCACGCCCTGTCTCCAGTATGTAATTAACGATCCGCCTGACGCTAAGGATCAGGTGCCAAGATGTGCGGTCAGGATGACTCCAGTGTAATGCAGGCTGCCGACGACAAAGAAGGGATCAAGAAGTTCTGACAGCCGGGCATTTTCTAGACGACCCAAGAGTGGCACAGGGAGACTCGCGGATTTCCTGTTAGCTATTCCTGCTTCCACGTCGGCCCACAAATGGCTCTGTACATGTGTGTCTGTACATGTGTGTCTGTACATGTGTGTGCGTGTGTGCCGAGGGGACGGCGAACTCTGCTCAGCCACCTGCACGCTCAGTCCCGCTTCCCGTGTCCGGGGCTGGGACCGGCCTCACTCTGCGCACTCCACGGAGGGAAACTCACGCCTGTGAAAAGCCCCGTGCGCCCGGCTCCCTCCTCGCGTGGAAGTGGAAACCAGATGTGATGGGTCGCGGTGGAAATCAGGTAGCGCGGATGTCCCTCACCCGCCCAGGGGTCGGGGAGGG